>JADHKJ010000022.1:0-363221 GCA_019925595.1 Grosmannia huntii
CGCCGTAGGCTGCTGTGCTCCGGAGCACTGCCGTGTAAATTGTGCGGGCCCACGGGAGCGTGCAGCCCCAGGTCTTCCCGGTAAGTCTTGTAAGGGCATAGCTTTGCGTGGAGGACGAGAGGTAACCGTGGCTGAAAGAGTTCACAACGAGCTAGAAAAACGGGGGCAGTGGTTTATAAAAACGGATCCTGATAGAGTGCTACTGATAGTTTTACTTTGAGGGGCCTGATATTCTTCAAATAAAAATTTTTATCATTTGTATGTTTCTAACTTTCCCCTTAAGGGTTTTCTGCCGCTTTTTCCCACGTCTTTATACGGAGAGAATAGTATTACAACCGCGGTGAAAAGAAACAGCAACAACCTCTAGGACAGATGTAAATGGAAGGTTATCGAGGCCGTAAAAGTTTACAGTACACTGTGGTTATATCTCTCGTAAAATAATCAAAGGAACGATATAGAAACACATTATACACAGAGTGATCTAGACTTGGATAGTAGGCACTACTATGAAAAGAAACCATTGATGTCGTGCCTAGCAACTGCAGCTCTGGCCACAAATTACCCTGCCGCTGTTCAAAGACTGTGTACCTTAATTGGTCTAGAGCTACCTAAACGAGGATCTAGGCACTAAATTGTAATGAGATCTCATATTGTTTACAATCAATACATCTCTAGTCCTATTCATACAGATTGCAATTGTAGCCCTAGACCTACAATCCGCTGCTCAATAAACAAATGCACCTGCTACATAACTCTAGGCGCCAATGTAGGAGACCGGCAATCGCTTCAGGCGGTTGAATAGGATCATTGTCTGTGCGTGGATAGAACTGAGTTTGGAAAGCAGTGTAGTCCGAATTTCTCGCCTCTATTCCTATTAAGGATCATGTAATCCAGCGGCACTAACTCAACTAACGTAATCGAGATTCGCAATTCAATTGATTGCTGTAATGGCCGATCTGGCTATGACCATCTTGAGACAGCTACGCCTTATGCCTGTATGCAAAGGAGCACGTGTCAGACGCCAGAAGCACAATAATAACTAAAATGGGTGGATAACTCCGTAGTTACATTAGAGCGAGTGGGGCTCGAGGAGGGATACGTACTACTCCATACTCCGTACGTAGGAAGTACTCCGTACGAGTACTCCGCGCACTGAGGAAAAAAGGTGCCTGCGGCTGGGGCTTTCAACGTATATCTACCTCTTTCTCCCCGCCCTTGACTTAGTCTTTTCTAAAAGGAAAGTCTCACTTCACTATCAAATTTATCGCGCAGCCGGCCTTCAATATTTTAAGAGGCTCAAATCTGGGTGTGATCACAGAGGAGGTCCCTACAGACGCAGGGCCACAAAACAGCATCAAAGGCCAGCCGTCGCAAACCTTCGTACGAAAGAAAAAGCTACATGTCCTGTTCGTCTATCGCGTGCACGTCCATCTACAGTTGCAAAGCCAAGTCACTAATAAGCGATTGTAGGCTGCTGCTCAATGTGGCATTCGCGTGGTCTGTATACAGCGTGTGTTGGTGGAGGGGCGGCACACAGTGCTTTGTTTATTTCAACTTGGTTCTGACGGCTGCGAATATCGCATACTCATGGCTGCTGTTACTATGGTTGATAAGCCGTCGGGATATTTTCGCATAGCTTTTTGCACGCCTCTTGTTTGTTCCCATAGCTCAGCTCGTCGGTATCTTTACAGGCATGGGAAAGTCAGTCTTTGTTTGTTACTTGTCATACAAGGGTCGCCTACATTTACACGACATCAAGTTGCAACAGTCTTCTCAGATTTATTTGCTTGTGGTTTTAAAGTTTCCCAGGCCATATCTTCCAAAACTGCCAAGGTGGACGATATCCGAGAGACAAACAGGCGGACGGCATCTACAGATAGCTAGCCATGCCGCCACACACATCGACGGTCTCATATTCAGTGCCGAAACCGCGCAGCTCCGGAATGATGCGGTAATAAAAGTTGGCACTTTGACCAGTCTCGGCAAACCCAATCGTCTCGTCCATCGATGCCAACTTCGCCTCGACGGCCCGGGCGGCTGCAAGGAATCCGGCCATCTCCTGCTGATGGCTGTACGTGAGCAGCGACCGGGAACGCGTAGTGTACGAGATCTTGAAGCCGGCGCAGTCGAAGCGCTTGGTCAGGCCCGATTTCGTCGCGTTCAACGAGGAGGTCGGCAGGTGCAGCACGTTGGTGCCGTCCTCGTAGAAGTTGATGACCACATCCTGTCTGAAGTCGGCGTCTGCCGGCGTCTGCATCCCAGCAATGTGTAGACCAAGCTCGGGTTGCCGTCGCGCTTGGCCGTCTTGGCGGCCTCGTCTGCGTCGAACGGCAGAACAGAAATCTGGTCTTACGTGATGGTCCCGTTGCTGTCCTGCTCGATGACGTCTACCATCCACTGGCTGTAGATTTCGCCCACGTCTGCCGAGCCGTCGCTCCACCGCGATGGCAGGCCCTCGGGGATGGCTCCCGATGACGCGGCTGCAGCTGCATAGATGAGCGAGAGGCCACTCTGAATGACGCCTGCCACACTGTCGCAATTCGAGTAGCCAGCCAGTCGGCACACTTGGTTGGCCAGGTTTGTGCCGGCCACAATAAAGACAATTCTGCAAAGAGAGAAAACACAATCAGCGAGGGTCGAGCAAGCTAGGGACGGGAATAAGTTTAACTACTGTAGCCTGGCCTACGGAGTAGCATTCATCCGTCAGCTCAGCGGATTAGGGCTCTAGTAATTAGCCGTGTTCGTGCAAGCAGAATTAAGCTTCGTCTGATTGTATCGTCGAGTAGGGACGAAATACCTTGTGATGATATGGTGTTTGGCTCTGCTGGCTCGCTACAGGGGTTCTAGGCCTCAATGCCAGGAATTCACAGCGGAGAATCCGAGAGACTGTTAATGGAGTATCTGGCTAATTTGTGTCTGAGGCTGCGTGCAATACTGGGGCACAGCTTACTCCGTAGACATTTTCCTACATACGTCGTAGTACTCCGTACTTGCCGTACTCAGAATGGAGTGCGAGGCTCTCCACATAGTGGACATGTATCTACTCACGATGCTCGTTTCTTACTTCCAATTGGAGCGGACTCCGTGTTGTCTCTACAAGTACGGAGTACACCGTATAGACACGGAGTTTTGAAAGGGCACTTTCCTTGTACGGTCTAGTAGATTCTTGGCAATTTGTCTTGGGCAGCGGGCCATTCACTTTAACTGACGCTATTCTCCACTATACTCCACACCGTCCAGGGTTGTTTTCACTTGTTTAAGGCTCCTTGACATACGGAGTATTTGGTCCAAAGCCTTATTTATGGCAGCGCACAACAAAGATATGTGTAGCAAACTCACCGACTAGCAGTACCCACTGCACTGCAGCGGGAGTTGTGAATCCTCGTATAAGGCTCAATCAGATGGTGCCTGTTATGTCTGCTCCTCAAAGCGGAGACTGATGATATTTCAGGTCCTTGTCCTTCCATCAACCTGACCGAGTAGCCGAGCTTGAATTACGACCGAGGTCTTTACCTTGCCCACTTTGCCGCTTACGACGTCGTGCTATTCCTGCTTCTGCCTACTGCTTACGGGCCCACACTTGCAATACAGGGCTGTACGTCGTAAGATTATGTTGCAGACGTGTCTCTCGTTGAAAGTGGATGCAGATGGATTTCAAGGCTAATTTCTATACTCCGCAACACTAAACACCCGCTTTGCAAAACACAGAACAAATTGCCGTCCCACTCTCAAAATTAGTGCTCACTTCAGAGGGAAAGTAAATCCCATGTCATAGGAGGAGACCAATGTTTTTCCACACCCTATCCCATTTCAGTTAGCATCACAATCAACAGGAAGCACGATGGGCGACGTACTCTTCAAAGATGTTCGTGATCAACGCCATCGAATCCTGCGGGTTGTAGGCGACATCGATCATTGGCATGGTGTGGCCGAGAAGGACGACCTCTACGTGGGCCTGCAGCGGCGTGCTGTTGTTGCTCGTGACGAGGCCCCTCAGGCTGCCCGATAGGTGTACGTGACGGACATCCACAGCCTCCAACGAAGTCTCGGCGAGCCTGCCAGCGATGTCGACGGCGAGGTCGCCGGCCTCGTGGGCCTCGTCGAGCGCCTTCTGGGCGACGTCGATGCTTTCCGTGGCCGCGCTCTCGACCGCGGACAGGGCGGCCGTGGTGGACGTGTGCGCGATGCGCTCGAGGCAGTTGTCCAGGTCGTTGACCGTTTGGGAGGCCGCCCGGTAGGCCTCGTCGTTATGCCGCTTGTAGTCGTTGAGGCGCAGGATGGCCGACTGCAGGACGCTGTAGGCGACGCCCTGCCGCGTGGCATCCAAGGCCTCGACGGCCGCGCTGACGGCAGCACGCGACGTCTCGTCGGCCGCGCTCATGGCCGCCTTTGCCGTCTGGATGGCCTCGTCGCCGGTGGTCTTGGCGGCCGCGAGCGCGTCCTGGGCCGTGGCCAAGAGCGTCTGCTTCTCGACATAGTCCACCGAGTGCAAGACGGCCTGGGCAGCCGCCAGCGCGCTGTCTGCGAGTATCTTGGCGGCCTTGAGTGCCGCAATGGTCACCATGAGGCCCGGCACCAGGGTCAGTTTCCAGGCCGCGTACCAGGACGGCGTCTCGTAGGCGTAGACGGTCGCCCACTGCGCGTCCAGGTACGTCTGCAGCGTCTGCACCCTTGTCTGTGCCGCGTCCATGTCGTCCTGAGCGCTGGCAAACGCATCCATGTCGGCTTGGGCGTCGTCTGCCGCTGTTTGTGCGGCTGCCAGGGCCTGTGCTGCGTCGTGCTGGGCCGTGTCGAGGTCGCTCTGCGCGGCCGCCATCGCCGTCGCCCGGTCGCTGTTGGCCTTGCTCACGTCCTGCTCCGCCGCCGCCACGGCCTCGTTGTACTTGTTGCGGGCCGTCTTGACGTCGTCTTCGAGTCGGCCGACTTCCTGCCGGTAGGTCGCGACAGTAGCCCCCGCCGTCCTGGTGACTTCTGTCTGCTTCGATTCCCACGCCTGGTGCGCGTCACGCACATCCCTCTTCGCCCGCTGCATGCTGTCTTGTACCTTTTGCTTCTCTTCCTGCAAGGCCTTGTCCGCGGCCTCGATGTCGGCAGCTGGCGCATGGTGCGCTTTCTTCAGCTCGGCAAGGAGATGCGTCTGGATGTGTTCCAGAACATGCTGCTCCAACTCGGCGTCCAGGTCAAAGTCGGCATCCAAAAGACTGCGGTCCAAGGCCAGATGGCCGTGCAGCGAAGCGTGCAAGTCGAACTGGAGTGCATCGGCAAAAGCGACGTTTCTGAAAACACCGTCGGTTAGACTGGCTCTGTGCAGTGGAGTGGGTAAATACAGGACTGCCTACAGGGAAAAGGTGACCGTCTGCTCTGGTAACGTGCTAATGTCGACGTGGACATCGACATCGTCTTGGAGGAAGGCGACAACGCCATCGATCAAAATGTGCTGCGATGATGGGCCGAGCGTGCAGTCGACCGTGGCTCGTGGTCCGGTCTTTCCTCGCACCGTAAGCGGGCCAAGCTCGAAGTTGTCGACACCGCCCTGGATGCGCAGTCCTTCTGTCTTGCTCATAGCTGGAGCTTATTAGGGAAAAGACAGTGTTCAAGGAGCAATGGGATGTCCTTACAGCATGCTATATCGGCTCGTTTGCCCAAGAAGACCATGTCGGCCAGAAAGGAGCAGCCTTGTGGATAGCTGACTGTGCCAAGTGTCGTTCCGGCCGGACAGATGTAGAGCTTCACCTGTTCAAATTCCATGCAGCCGCCCGGAGGCGTAGGAATAGAGACTCCGGTGACATCACAGTGAAACGCGACCAGATCCTCCAGCGTCAACGCCCCAACTTCGGCCGAAAGCATGTCTCCTAGCAGACGAAAGAGTCAGTGTTGGCTGGCCAGCCGTCAAGGACCAGATCTGACTCACGTGTAGGGTCCTCGCTGATCTGCATGGCACACTGCGCCTCTGTCTTGCCGATCATGATGCCGCCTCGCAGGCCAAATCCGCTTTGTGGTTGTTATTAGTCAGCAAGGATCAACTCGAGGCTCTATGGTGGGAAACACACCTTACGGTCCCAGTGGAAACGAATTGGGCATAGATGATCTCGAGATCGAGGGCGAGACTCGGCCCCAGCTTGACATTCTGGCCGGCGTTGCACGGATTGACCCACCAGCCTGCCATCTCACCAGTGGCCGAGGCACCACTGACACCGGCATCAAACGTCACGCCAAACGTCAGCGGCTCACCGGACTCGGACACGGTGATGGTGAGACCGGCAGAGACCATCAGTCGGACGGTCGGCTGTGTCTCTATCTTCAGAACGATGGGCGTGGTCGTCAGGCCGTTGCCAAGCGAGATGCAAGCCTCGGACGGGGTGAAGAGCTCAATGTCGAATCCCTTGGAAGATGGCCCCGCACGCACGTGGAGTCCTTTGTGCGCGTTGCGCGTGAGTGAGTCCAAGGCTACGATGCCACCGGACACTGTTCCGTGAAACTGAATGCCTGATTTGGTTAGGGAACCAGAGGAACAAAACAGAAAAAAGAAAGACAGAATCGAGGTGGCATCATCTTACCTTTCTGGATGGCATAGTCGCTCCCAAGCGGGCTGCCCAGCTCCGGACTGTCCTGGGACGCCGCAGAAAAGACGACCTGCGTGAGACTCAGGTCCAGGGGCGTGCCGTACACCTCTGGGACCAACTTTGACAATGCCCAAGCATCGTTTTCCTTAGGTGTCAACTCTGCCACCACCGTCCATTCGTACCCGTTCTTGTTCGAATTCCGATACAGGTGAGCGGTGGTGTCGACGACGAGCCCCTGCAAAACCTCCACCTGACCAACAATGACGGCGTCGGGCCCGTGTTTGTTTGGATTCGACGAGGATGGGAGGGTCACCAGAATGTAGGCGTTCTTCAGCACGACATCGCCCAGTTCGACCTTGTCTCCCAGATCCCCGCGAATCACAACGCCGTCTGGGCTGTCAGTCACAACAGCAGTGGCTGCTGTGTGTTCGGCCAGCTCGACCTTGTTCAGGACGATTTCAAAACCCTTTCCGGACACGATGGAAATGTTGGCCGACTGGATCTTCAGGTCGATGTCGGGGACCGCGAGTGCACACCCATGGAAGGCGTCAAAGACATTGCCAATGTGACCAACGTCAAACGGATCGACAGTTGCCTTCAAGGTAAAGGCGCCACCGGGTACATACGTCCCCTGGAAGTCGATCTGCGTGTCCAGGTGCTTGAAAGAGGCCGAGACATCAAACTCGGCGCTCTTCCATGGTGAATCAACGGACAACTTGGTGGTGAAAGACGCCTTGGAGATCTGTTCATGTTGTTAGTCGAAGTATTGGAACTGGGAATGACGAAGAAAAAAAAGAAACAAACAGTGAGCCCCGTGATACCAAACGCATGGGACCAAGTGGACCCAAGCTGTGCCAAGAGTATGGCCTCGCCACCAGCCTCGTGGATGTCGTAGGTTAGCTCTAGCGGTGTCGTGGACGCGGGGACGTCGAGTTGCAGGGCTCCAAAGGCAACACAGCTGTACTTCAGGGAGCTCTGTCCGCCTGGGGCTCCAAGAAGTCGGACCCCGAGTGTCGTGAACTGTAGGCCGGCCGGTGCACTGCGGACAACGTTGGGGCCGGTGAACTGTCCCTCCAGCGTGAGGCTCTGGACGTCGAGAAGGGCGGTCCACTTCTGGCTTGGGCCCAGTTCACCGTGCATCCGCATCGTCGGCCGGTCGACGCCAAGCCCGCGGACCAGGACGGCGTGCAGCGTGCCACACGCGGCATCCACGACCCAGTCGGCATCCATGTTCCAGCCCACACTGCGCTTCGGGTCGACTGCGCAGTTCTGGTGGAAGACCTGCACATTCTCAAACACAATGGCGTCAAACGCAGTGCCTACCAGCGCCGGGGCTACCGACGAGAGACGCAGCTGGCCCTGCTTCAGCGAGGCCAGCTCGGCACAGGGAATCAGGCTCACAGACCCCGTCGTGCTGGGCGGCAACGGGCCCTGCCACACCTTCAGCGTGGCCGTGAGGTCCGGGTTGCCGAATAGGGCCATGTTTTCCTGCAGGGAAAAGTCCTGGGCCGCAATGGCCTGCACCGCCTTCTCGACGGTTCCTTTGGGTATTATTGCCGTCATTGTGTCTCGTTTGGCCCACGAAGCTACGGGGTACGTTGCAATGGGAGGGAAGAGGCAAGTACGCAAGGGAAACACATGCCGTCTGGCTCGTTTATCAGACGTGCGGCAACGCCTCAGACGAGACGGCACGGGCTCTTTCGCCCGACGTGGAGCCCCTGAGACGTGGTGGAAAGTGGTACGTTACGGCCTAAAGAGGGTCTACCTCTCCATCAGAAGTCAGTGACCCGCTCGTATTAGTATTCGTATTTGCAACTTGTCCCTTTGCTAGAGAGCACAGAGCTTCCGCTCCACAGCTTCTTGCCAGCAAGCTATAACCTCACAAGGCGGCTGAGAGGCATCCCGTACAAGCAAGGCCATATGTAACCAACATGCACTGTCTGTACTGTAGAGTAGTAAAAGGAGTGACTTTTCCCCAAAGCCTGCCGTCTCCTGTGTCTTCTTTGCAGTCCCGACTGATCGACAGGCGAGACAACGCATACGAACACTCCACTCAGTCTCCGCATTTTATGAGCTTAGCCGAGGACTCGGAATTTGCCTAGCTACGTCTCCTGGCCAGATCTTCTCAATATACGAAGTAGGATGAACAGAAATGCTGCATCCAAGGAAGATCTTCGATCTCGCTTGCTATCCCTGTATAACATTGAATTTCATGACCAGGCCGGATTCTTTTTTTTTCAATTGCAGACACCCACATGGCGTTCCTCAGTCGGCAATCATGGTAAATTGTCAACGGCGTACGGAGTATTGTTCTAACCTTGTAGTATGTCCCGCTTTCGTCTCTTTCAGTTTCTCTCGTTAAGCGACGATTCTAGCAAGCACTTTCATCGTTGTCCTTACACCAGCTATCAGACCGGGCGCGGGCTCCGAAAAGGCGGCTCAAATGCAAGGCATAATCTCCTGCGCCTTACTTCGCCTTCGTGGCGGGGCAGACAATTTTGCTGAGCAAGAAAACACAGCCACAGGGAGGGCGGACACAAAATAAAAGGGTTATGAGGACGGCAGGGGACACTTAATCCTCGATTGGAACTTGCATCGGCATTGTCTTTGGCCGTTTAATCTTCAACCCAAACGCACTAATATTAAGCCTAAGCAATGTACCCCAGTTTGGGCAAAACCCGGGAGAGCCCGGGACCCGCTGATGAACAGTGGCAAAGTGTCAACGACACCTCCAAGGGCATGCCCGCAGATGTCCAGGGCGTGCCTCAGCTGCAGCCGCCGTTTTCGCACGCTAACAGCCTCACGGATAAGATTGTCTTGCCTGCGAGGGTGCACAAATCTCGCTCCGAGTACTTCCGTCCCGAGGCTGATATGGGCCTCTTCCTGAAGCTGGAGCTGCGGACAACTAAGCTAAACGATCTTCATGACAGCCTCTGGCTGGCCGGACTGCCGCTGCCGCCGCGGCCTCTGCATCGCCAGGTCATGATGGGCCGTGAATTGAAACTGACCGAGATGCCTGACGAACATCTGGTGTGGCGCCAGACCAAGCTCCTGCTCAAGCCACTGCCCGATTTTCTGCTCTGCCACGCGTTCTGGGTCAAACATTTGTGTGCAGACGTACAACTGCATCAAAGCGCCAACGGCCTGCTTCTCAGCTACGTCTGGCTCGTCGAGCACAAGAGCGACTTTGTCATCGCCAAGCGCGAGGGCCTGATTCCGGCCCACGTCGAATGGGAGCCTTGGGTCTGTTTCATCACAGACTTTCTGTCCTGCACCAAAGACCGACCCCAGGACCAGTTCGACCGGCGCTACCTCTACGGCGAGTTGCGGCTCTCGCGGCTCAATCACATCATACGCTTCCTGCCTTCGAATTGGTCCAGCGACAACTTTGTCCGGGGTTACATCCCGACCAGCACGTGGTACCAGGCCTTTTTCGAGTCCAAATTCTCCTGGTTGCTGGCCGTCTTTGCCTTTTTCTCCGTGCTCCTGTCAGCCATGCAGGTCGGGCAGTCGACCGGACAACTGGGTGACAACCCGCAGTTCCAGACCTTCAGCTACGGCATCGCCCTGCTGGCCATAGCTGCCATCTTTTTCGGACTGCTCCTGCTTCTGTTCGTCTGGGCCTTTCTCTTCTGCTACCACCTCTTCTCGACCAGAGGTTTGAATAAGAAAATGCAAAAGAAACGGAGAGACCTGACATCTGCATAATCAGCCCAGCATCACGTGATCCGGTAACACTACAGAAAAGCGAGCATTTGCCACCGCTCTCCACAAGACACCATACAACACGACTCACTTGCGCACGAAATGAGACCAAGACGCGAAGATACATCCGTGCCCAAAACGGACCAGGTTGTCCCCGGCGCACTTGTGCACATCGTCCTGAAGCAAGACCAGCCAACAGGCCGAACCGTTCAGGGAATGGTGCAGACACTTCTGACCCGCGGCAATCACCCTCGCGGCATCAAGGTACGCCTTTCCGATGGCCGCGTCGGTCGTGTGCAGGCCATGGCAGATGGAGCTTCCATCACGTCACATGGCACAAGCAGCTTCAGCCATGCTCCTGCCTCGTCTCTATTGGACAACACTGTTGGCAACGAGGACAACGCGCCTAGAGAGCAGATCGGACTAGACGCCTACATCAAGCCAGCTCGTCCAAAGCAGCAAAGGCGGCGCGGAAACGCGGAAACTCAAAACCTCATTTCCGGCGAGTCTGTCGAAACGAGCAGCAATGTGAGGACAGGGGGGGACAGCGAAAGTCCATCATCGTCTCCATCGGTGACGTGTCCGGTCTGTGGCGTTTTCGAAGGAGACGAGGCCGCCGTGTCCCATCATGTGGCCACACATTTCGAGACGGAGCAATGAGCAAGAGATGTTTATTCTGGTTGAGAACAAGTGAGGTCGGCCGCACGTTATTTAGTCTGAGCTCCTGCTAGGATCTTTCGAGAGAATAAAGAATTCTATCTATGCACCTTGCATGCTATCACACCCGGCTGATAATATGCTATTTTGCCGTCTGACTCTGGTGTGTGGCTTGGCCATCGATGTACTCCCATGAAACCGCATCCGGCCTTGTCTGCTTTTCGCAGACTTGCGATGAACTTTGGTCTGATAACAATTTGATCTAGTGTATTGCAGAGTCTTTGCCCCCAAGGCCAGATTCATACCGGTGCAGTCCGATGCCGTCCAGCCGCTCCAACCTAACACGGTTTGAATGGAAAAAACGCAACCTGCGCGCTTCATGACATTTCGTCCCCTGATCCGATCGACTGGCCGCTGTGGAATATCCTGGCGTTGTGGCGAGGGAATATATCGGATCGGTTGGGAAGCAGGTGCTGGTGGCCAAATAGAAGCAGATGGCGGGTTCTGAACTTGGGAGGAGGTGTGTGGAAGTGGTTGCGTTTCATTATCATGTTCTGGCTGTGCTCCTCCGCTTCCGTGCGCGGACTGGTCATCATTGATATCGACACTGGAACAAAAATTCCCCATATTGTAGTATTGTGATGTTTGCGTCGCCGGTTGTCAGAAGTCATTATTGACTAAAATCTACCGCACTCTGTGAAAATCGTTCAACTGCTATCAAGCCGAAAAATGGTCGCGACTTCCCTTGCGAATCACTGTTGTTCTTATTTTGGTGCGGCCCAGTAATATGAATATAACTATTTCTATCATTACTCTAGAGAAGGGCTCCTGTTGTAAGCCCATACACGATAACAGATCGCTGTCTAGATAATCCTTCCAGCCTATCCGACAGTCTGGTCAACACCATAGCGCTAAACTCTTCATTCCTCGCCTGTCTCACAAGGACGGCCTGCTCAAAGCCACGGGGGTGGATGCCTGCGTATCCCCAGTCCAGCAGCCACACTTTACCGGAGGAATTGCGTATAAGATTTCGGGGTGCAATATCCTGGTGCGTAAGCACAGCAACCTGGAATGTAAATCGTGGTGTATTAGCGGGGACCTGGTGAAGGCGTACGCGAACGTCAATCTTGTGGTTGCAACACGCCTCTAAATCCTGAAGCGTCTTGAAGGGACCAGCACCGTAGTCTGTAAATCATGGCCCTCGAAATGGCTGGTCGTTACGGCAGCCAGTAGGTCCCATGACAGCATCCTTCACCGGCGTAGCCTGCATCCGTTCGATCATGTTGGCAACTTGTACGGCGACTGATTCCTTATTTTCCTGGTCGAGTTCTGCCCAGCACTGCTCCACTGTAGGACCACTGATTTAATTCATAATCATAAGCATCTTCCTCTCCAAATTACCCAGGGATCTTGTGGCAAAAGGTGTAGTAAACCTGGGGAGTAGGTAGACTGACGGCTGATGTCGCAAATTTCATCGTTTCAGCCTCGCTCGGCTTCACTGAAGCACCTCCCTTCATTACGAGTGACTTTGACCGTCGGACAATCTTGCATGCCCCAAATTTGTAGAGTACAGGCGCATTGTCGAATAGCACCAAAAGGGCATCGTCTGTAACGTTTGATAAGTCTTTTCTCAGTGGGAAATATGCGCTGTCCTTGACTGTAAGCTTCAGGATATCTTTGCTGTGCTGGACATTTGTTTAATGCGATAATACCAACCTCTCTATAAGGCACTCCGAAGCCATCGAAGCCTTCGATTGGCACGGAAGGATCATTTGTAACCACCTGAATAGAGGCTGCTTTTTGTCGTCTCTGCTTGCGAGGCCCAATTTTTTTTCGAAAGTAACGATCCCATTGCTAGAGTTGTTGGTTGTAAGCGAATAAATTTGAAGTTAATACGGAGTACGTGAATAAAAATGGTACGTACCTATTACGGCGTCCAGCCTCTTGCCATACGTCACCTTTAGGTGACTATTACACTAAGCTCTAATCACGTGTCCTGCCAATTTTTAGCATCTGGCCGCTTTTTTGCAGCTTTATTGACGAAGAGCCGACAGGCGGTTTGTTGAGGGTAAAAGTGTTAAGGAATACCGGAAATGCTTAGATTTGTTCCAAAAACGCCTATAGCACACCGTACTGCAAGGTATAAGTCTTATTATTATCCTAGCAAACACAGACGATCTATACGCCAGATTTTGATGTTTGTTCGTTATTTGATGGGCCTAAAGCGGTAGAACTTCCGTACGGAGTTCCCTGAAAAAAAAAAGAATAGATTGGGCAGAGTGGTCTGCGCTACATAGTGCATATATCTTATTGTCGCGGTACTTAGGTTCTCACAAGTACGGAGTACTCCATAGCCCATTCGACGAAGGAGCACCGATGGTGTGACGTCTTTATAGTGCGGGCACTACTTTTTTTTGTATTATATTCGGTTCCTTAAGAGTATGATCTACTCTGTATTTTTCACAGAACTCATGTTCGTTGTGGTAGTTGTAACAAGAAGTGGGGAGCCAGCTTATTATCCCCTCCTCTCAACATCCAAAAAGGATGGAAGAAGAGTGTGGCCCTGTTTGGGAGAATCTCTCTTACCAGAAACAGCTACGCCGGCGAGCTCCAGAAGTGCTTGACCAAGTCATCTGGCAGAGCTTTCTTCTTATCCTTGGTTGGAGTGAAGATCTGGATGGTGCGAGGCTTCGATTGCTTCTCACAGATGGCGATAGCATAGCCGGGGCCATTTCCTTGGTTGTTGCTGAACTGCTGTAGCACATCGTTGCGCAGCCGTGCCAGCAAGGCGGCGAGCGTGCGCAGGGCAGCCTGGTTCCTCTCGTTCGCATCCCAGGTAGAAAAGCGGGCAGCCGCGTGCATGACGCTAACATTACGGAAGACGTCGTCTGTATGACGGCCGACTAGCAACCAGGGCGTGCGGCCGAACCAGAGCTGCGGCATGTGCTTGGAAACAAGACCGGTCTTGCGTTCGTTGGCAGACTTGATCTCGGCCATAGTCGTCTGTGGCTGCAGCCAGCCAGCGTTGTGGGTCGCCAGAAGACTACTCACGCGACCAGCAGCCGGGGCAGTTATCGCGGCTGGAGAAGCTGGGCCACCGGTGTCTGCGATGGACAGTTGATCGATACTCAAAGCGGATACATCATCGCCTCGATGGCCGGCCTATCAACTTGCCCTCTCCATCATAGCTGGCATCCACTTCGAACTGGCGTTGTTCTCGCAACCGATATCTGGCGGGATGTGCACACAGCTCTGCTCAAAGTTGTGACCCTAGCAGCGCTGCGAGCCGTACTGTCCGCCCCGACTCGTCTCACGCACCTTGCGCTCGTAGCGTTGAACGACGAGCGTGCTGCCGACCTGCAGCAGTTCGAGGCGGAAGCCGACCTCCACGCGGCCTCGGCACAGGTCAAAGAGTTTGCGCAGGCTGCCGCGCTTGATGACGATGTCGACCTCGTCAAAGCGGAAGCCAGGGTTTACGATGGTGGCGGCACGGAAAAGCGGCTCGAAGGGGAACCGTGACATGCGTGCCCCGTTGGGGTCGACGGAGAACATTCCATTGTCTGGGGGGACAATAGTTGGCATTGGGGGTGGCTTCCAGGCCGGAGCAAACCCTATATAAGATACAAACAGTTGTGCGTGAGCAATGACTGAAAAACGTTGTAACAAAACGGAAGTCTTACCAGGGGCCACAACAGTCAGTTTGTCGCCTTTTTTCCAGTTGTAGCTGCAAACCAGCTCGCTGCTCGAGGTGCTAGTGATCGGAGTTGTTGCCGGCTCGAGTTGTGTCGGGTTGATGGTCAGGAACCGACTGTGGTTGGCAGCCTTGTCCTTCCATATCCAGGCCTCCGGTTACGTTTTCTGCCGCTTGCGCATATTTTGTTTTAGTGCTACATTTTGTAACATCTTCGCTAGATAAAAGTGCTTACGGACAGAACGTTTGACAGACTGCTGAAGCGATGGGATGGGGGTGGGAAGAGTCATCTTGAGCTTTGGGAGTGGGAATTGCGATGTGGTAGTGATAGAAAGGTTTACAGTTTATAATCGGTCAGCTTTCAGGACCGACTAAATACTGCATGTAGAATCTGCAAACGAAGCCTACGTGCCAATGCATAAAGCTGGTGGCCACAGTGGTTCCTGTTAAGTGGAAACATTGTCTAGTTGTTATATATACAAACGTCTGAAGAAATGCAACTTGCTAAAGAATTTTCCTATTCCTTGAACTAATACGGGAAAAATATAAGTTGTAATCATGCGAGGTTCTATGTATACGCCAAGCCCTCTTAGGTTATAATACTGCGGCCTTGAGTTAGAGAGATTGTCCATGGTAGTAGTATGCTTTATTGCTGGCTGACCATAACGGCTTTACCGTACTACCGATATTAAAGTTAATAGCAAAATGAGCAAACGAATCCGAGAGGGGTTTTTTCTAAGAAACGTTTAGGACTTTATTTACAGTGTTAAGGATGGAAAGAGTGCTAATTATAATATGTCTTACCAACACACCTTTCCACCTCCATGGTCTTTCTAATCTGTTAGTTGGTTGTTTTGTCTTACGCCATACTCACAAGCCGTCTTGCCCAGCGGAGAATAGGTCAATCGAGTCTACTTTTGTTTACGATCGACTAAAAGGCGTAAGCACGTCAATAAAAGATGTTTACGCGTATCCACGACTCAAAGAAAACGATATTTTGATTACACGACTGGTTTGCGGTACAACAAAGGATAAACCAAGACACGTTGTCTTTACAGCGAGATGTTGATGTACCAGGCTGATAGCAAAGGTTGTTAACATTCATCTTTCTCATTTACGCGGATAAAATATGTGCCAGATTCCAACGCCATCCGGATTCGAGTACTGATATTATTATAAAACTGGGAGTCCTATTACTAAATGAGGTACTCAAATTTCTCAAAATGCTTGGAACGGTCCAGGGCTTTGTATTCTAGTGACGTCAGTTATGCGGTTTCTTAACAACGGACCTGCGACTGTCCTCAAGCATTACTGCGATGCCTACATAACGTAACTCAAGGCACGAAGAGATCGCGTTTACTGCTGATTTCAGGCTTCATCCCACAGAGAGTCACGAGAGCTGAGGGTCGCCACCAACGGCTGTCAGAGACGGTTGGTCTGACTATCATTGCAGTTCCCTACGCACTTTGCAGAATACGAGTATGGTTGAAGCAGAACGAGCTACCACATACTGTAGGCCTCCTAAGCCATCCTTGGTATCAGTCCTCAGAGCTAAACAACGATTTCTTCCAGCTCCCTCCTAATTGAATCCTTAATCTCATCTTCAGCCCAGGACATCTCTACCCCGTTTCGAACAAGCGCAATCATCTCCTTCTTGGTGAAGTTGCAGTGGGTATAGGCCTTCTGCATCGCTCCGTCTATCCAGACGCCATGCATATATACCGGATCGTCACTATTGAGACAGAACGTAACCCCGTTATCAAACAGCTTCCGAATCTTTGGAAACAATACCTGTGTTGCCTGTCGACGGTTGTATGCATGAGGACAAAGTGTGAGGCCGATATTTCTCGCCTTCAATCCTTCCATCAGGTCTGGCCGCGAGTACACGTCCAGGCCATGGTCGATCCGGTCGGCCCCTTTGCCGCCGCATACTTGGAATATCATCTCGTGGATATGCTCGTGATGGTCTTTCTGGTCCACGTCGCAATGGCCCGTCACCTTCAGTCCGTCTCTCTTGGCCCATAGGAAGACTTGCTCGAACAGCATCGGCGGACGGTTGTATTCGTTGCTCGCCACCCCTACCGAGTGGAATAGACCTTTGCCCCCTGGCATACGCCCCCACGGACGTGCCGCCTCGTACACGGCAACAGCATCCTCGACAGGATCGTCTCGCACTATGGTGAGAATCCAGTTGCTGTGCACACCGTACTGCGCCGCTCCGTCAAGCTGCGCACGGTGGAAACCGTCGAGGATCTTCTCGATCGGGACGCCGCGCCGGGTGTGCGCCTGTAGATCGAAGAACGGCTCCAGATAGCGGACGTTGCGCTCTTTCGCCCGCGCGAGCAACTCCATGCCGAGCTCGTAAAAGTCTTGCTCCTCTATCAAGACCTGGCAGCCGCCGAAGTAGGCCTGAAAGAAGGTCGGTCGGCTATCTGGAACAAGTTCCGGTCGATGATTATACGTTGTTCTGTACAAGTCGAGGAGATCCTCGTACGTTTTGTATTGCAAAGAGACGTTGTTTCGACCGGCAAGTTTCCATCGCAATGCTGGAGACAAGGTTCCCTCGACATGTATGTGCAGCTCCACCTTGGGCAAGGCAGAGATCCACGGGTCTATCGCTAGGCCGTTCATTTCGAGGTCAGTAAAGGTATAACAATGATGAGAATCGACTACTTTTTACAAGATGAAGAGATACGACCGGGTGGTAGACTGGCATAAAGCAGCACAAGATGGCATGCCGACGAAATACGTGATTGAAGGCGGAGTCACTACTATCTTTCCGCAGCCATGTACTGGTCCTTCGCGCGGAGACGATTCTGGTCCGGAGCCAAGATAAGTCCCGGAAATACCATTGGTAGAATCCCTTGACGTCAATCCACTAAAAGCTTATCAAGAAAATGACGGGCAGTAGTACGTTTATGGACTGTTCGTTGCAAGGGTTTTATTCCTGCCTGCGGAATTTTGGAACTTCAGTGTTGAATACGTCTTCGTTCTCACCTTAGACGAAACCGGAGATATAGTCAAATAGACATTCGAATTTCTTGACAGCAACAACAAACTTGACCAGTTCGTCCGGTTAATGCTATAAGACAAGTAGACTTGCAGAAAAGGCTTAACTTTCTGTTCTGCGATGTTACAAGGGCAACTCAATGCTTGTATCGATGCATTGACCTGATCAGAGGCTTTTTCTTCATAATCTTTAAGCGGAGAGCATAGACTCCCACTCGTAAGACGTACGGTTGTCGAAACCAGTAATAGTGGGTTTCATGTTCGGTAATCTAATCAATCTGATCGGATCATCTGTCTCTCTCTAGTTACGTTAGTGACCGTTAATGGCCAGACTTTCACCTGTTTGATCATGTGTCTCCGAAATCGCACACTCCCTTCATACACTCACGCGAGAATGCAGTGTTCTCACACGTGTAATCGAGGCACTATTATACATAATACTGCCCATGCGTACAACTACTTCTCTTTGTCGTGCCAAGATAGTCGAATTGAGAGCAATTGCTGTTGAGGAAAAGCATCTTTTATTGGCGGACGCCGGTCCCAACATTCCATATTCTTCCCACTACTTTTTCAAAACATTTTACTAGATACCGATTCCTGCTCCCACCACAGGCCTGTTATTGTTGCCCACAATTTCAAAGCACATGTTTTGTTCTTTGTGAGCACGTTTCACCACATACTGTTTCCTGGAGTTCTCGGAGAATGTAATTTGACGGTAAAAGCAAGACGGCATATCAAAATTGCCATGCCCGCTGTCCTGGTCTACAAAATCCACTCGCTTTGTTACAATCGTGTCCTCGGCGAGGACGCCACTGTCAGTTTACGAAAAGATTGGACAGTAGTTTTTACACGTATTCATACACCGTGGAAGACGACCGAAGTTGGCCGGCCTTCATAGCTAAAACTGCTCCACACAAACCTGGCCACACGAGGTTGCAAGTTTCGCTAGGAGGGGAGGTGGGGTTGAGGGTGCAAGATGCCGTCATGGATAATGGGAAAAGCAGTACGCCGTTAAGTGCTCATTTTGCGTGAATATAGCTGGATGCTCGCTCGTCTCTTTGTAAAAATTCCTTCTTTCCTTTTTTTCTTCTTTATATCGGAATTCCAGCCCGGCTTTGACGTTCCCCCGTGACCAACATCCACTCGTTCTATTTGTACAATCTCAGCACTTTCTCCTCTACCTCAGCAATCCTCATTCTTTCTACGCTTTATACTGCACAATGATTGCCCCAAAACTTATCCTCGGTGGAGTTCTCGCCACCCAGGCATCGGCCGCAATTCTGCTTACCGACCTCGTCCAGTTCTATGATCGTGCTGATACCGATATCTTACCGGGAACCCCCTTGTATAACTGCCACGACAACTGCGGTATGTCCATCGTGCAATCGTGCCTGCAGTCCGCAGTCCACAGATTTAAGGTCTAACAGAATCTACAGGTCAGGCCATTCTCGAGTCTAGTTACGACTCGTCGGATGTTCTCTGCTCAGACTCTATCTTCCTGACAGACTACGCCAACTGTCTGGCGTGTGCCGGAACTGACAATGAGGACATCTGGATGTACTACGGTAGCTCGCTGACAAGTGCCGCTGCCGAGTGCGGTCTGTCAACTACCCCCCTCGCCGGCACTCAGGCTATCGTCGGCACTGCTGATCCTGCCGTCTCTGGTGGTACTGCTACTGCTACAACCACTGCTGCCGCTGTATCGTCCAGCTCTAGCTCTGTTGCTGTGGTTGCCACCTCAACGGCTGCTGCCATTGAGTCTTCGGCTTCTGTGACAACGACCACTGCCGTGGTGGCTACAACGTCTTCTGGTGTCGCAAAATCATCTGCCGCCATGGTTTCGTCTGTTTATTCTACCGTTTCCGGTGCTGCGTCTGGAAGCGCACGTAGTAATAGCTCTAGCACTGCCGTTCGTGCACCTTCCACCTTGTCTGAACTTCTACAGGAACATGTCTCTAACATCGAGTTTAGTCTTCCTCCCTTTCTGTCATCACTGCCGGTGCCAACAGCCACCAGGCTAGAGCCGGTCTGGCTGGAGTTGTAGCCCTGGGCGCTGCGTATGCTGCTCTTTACTAGGAGATACTTTAATTATAAATAAACACCACTGCTCCATGTATGACTTTGAATCTCGTGTTATTTCACCCAGCTGTACTCCGTAAAAACGTCGACCTTCAAGTGAAAGACAACAGTTTTAGGCTCTAATTAGCGTACGTACAGGGGCTATAGCGCTATAGCGTAGGTGCTCTTTGGGACCACAAATGGACATACAAGTCACATGACCCCTCTACCCAACCTGCTAAACTGCCGTCGCGCCACCGCGACACATGAGCCCCCTCACCGCGTCTCGCAATCAGGCCCGCTGACAACACCGTTGAAAATGTCCCGAAGAGCTGCCAAGGGAGAGTACATTGAGACGGTATGTTTCCTTGGCTTGCAAGGGAGAAGCGCGTCTCCGGCAGCAGCTTTCCAATGAAAAAGCCACACCGCTGCTAAAGCCACTCGACCACATCGCTGACCGGTTGTTAAACTTTAGGATACAGGCAACAAGGTGTCACGAAAGGCCAACCTCGTCGGCACGCAGAACATTATTCTCGGCGGAAAGAGTGTCATCCAGCAAGATGTCATGATTCGAGGCGACCTCGTCCGGTCGCTGCCAGCGTCGAGCAGCAGCGGCTCGTCTTCGAGCTCGTCAAGCACAGCGATATCCATTGGGCGATACTGCTTTTTGAGCAAGGGCGCCTGCTTGCGCCCACCGGGCCGGCTGTGGAAGGGGTGCGTTTTGTTTCGAACTGGAAGGAAGAAGGGGATTGGGCGAAAGCCTGAACCACGACCTGTTTATTCGACAAGGTGCTGATGGTGGCGACACTCCAGGATCTTCTCCCACATGCCTCTCCGCATGGGTGATCACGTCTTTATCGGCCCCGGTGCCACCGTCATGGCGGCGTCTATTGGCAACCACGTTCATATCGGCGAGAACACGGTGATTGGCGACTTTGCCATCATCAAAGATTACGTCCGCATCCTCGATGGCACTGTCGTGCCTCCGAACATGGTCATTGCCAGCTTCAGCATTGTAGCTGGCCAACCGGCCCGTGTGATTGGAGAGCTGCCCGAAGGCGGCCATGAGGCGTTTGAGCTCCGCGACCTCTACAAGACCGTTGGCAACAACCCCCAGCCAGTGCCGGTATGAATGCGTTGGCATAGACAACCACATTGCCAGACCTACCCCGTGTCTCTTTCTGGGACGAATTGGTTTTCAGAAGAGCTACGCCAAGCACTGGTTTGTGCACACGCTACTGAGAGGTGCGCAATGGTGTTTTGTTCACACTCTGTCGCAGCTACTGCTTGGGCTGTTTTACGATAGATCGCCAAGGTTACAAATGGACTCAATAGATGTCGTATCTACAGAGACTGAACAGTTTGTATCCCAATCATGCGGCCTTTTAGATGATAGGCTTTCGCATAGCACAGACGTATGATGTCTATCGCGAGATTGGGCTGATATCGAGGTTGTATGTTGCGATGTTGGTTCCAATAATGATCTGTGTTGGGCTTCTTTTAAAGTCGACACTCAACTAAGAATCCCGCTTAAAACATCAAGACTTCTGGCATGTTGATCGGCGGCTGGGAAGAATAACTAATATAATCGGTGATAGGAATTAAAGCTTTGGAACATGCAAATAACGAAATGTCCTGACTTACTTAACAAACAGTTTGCTGCCCGTAGCTTTCGTCCAACTTGAGGCTTCTTTCTGAATTGCGTTTGGTTATGGCAAATTGGCATCCTGCCCAGCTCAAGTGCCGCGTTCTTAGACCTCAGAACGCCATAACAATTCACCAATGAGATGGGTTCTTGGTCTAGTGGTATGATTCTCGCTTAGGGTGCGAGAGGTCCCGAGTTCGATCCTCGGAGAACCCCCACCTTTTTGTCAGTTTTTCTTCAGAAGAAGTAATAAGAACGCTGTACGGAGTGCAACAGTATCGCAGGTCTGTCTAGTCTTTAAAGTCATTCTTTTTTGGAGTATACTGCTCTTCACTCGTATCCTTTGCAACTGCTTGCTCTGACTCTCGCACTCAAGGTCGCGGTCAGACTTTGGTTAGCCACGGCGCATTGAGATGATGTTTGGGATTTTCCCGTTGCGACTAAAAATCATGACGAGGCAATCAGAGTCCCTTTCACAGCGGCAGTGTGGTTTAGGCAGAGTGCCCCGCCCTTCTTAACCAAACAACGTAGGCAGGAGCGTCAGAGCTGCCACGACCTGATATTACAGTTTTTTAGCGAAAGTACTTTGTCTTTCCAAACAAAACAAAAAAATGTATTCTTTGATTTCATCCAGGCTCGAACTGGAGACCTTCAGTGTGTTAGACTGACGTGATAACCAACTACACCATGAAACCGTACTGGTTGGAATAATAACCAATGGAATGAGCCTATACACATACGTCGGTGCAACACCACATTCCACTTTTTTCAAATGAATATCGGTGCACGCCCAGACACGCAGGCGCCTTGTCGTGCAACTGGGCGACCCCGCTTTTTAAGCCTCGCGGCTTGGCCTCCAAGCCAGCCGCCCAAGGCAGCCAAGCATATTTGAATTTCATCACAGGCGCGTCCGTTTGCTGACGGACCACTCTCTCTCTCCTCATCCCTGCACAAACATGAAGCAATACACGCCCGAAGGCCGCTGCGTTGACGCCGAGGCGGGCCACAACAGGGCCATATACGTAAACGGCTGCGATCTTTTTCTACTGGTGAGTTTATTGAGATTCTCTGGTGCAAACCGAGACTGACGGACTAGGAGCAATGGAACAACGACTCAACCGAGTCGGACGACGTGCAAATGATGCAAATCTTTGAGCGTTTTCTCAAGATGCCCATGGAGGAGCGCATTGTTCGGGAAGACAAGCTCAATGGCCGTGGCATCAAAGTGGCCCAAGACCTGACCCAATCTGAGCGGGATCTTCTCTTTCGCATCCGGCCGGTGGAAGAGCTGGCCGCCGAGCAAAATGACTTTATTCTGCGCACCTACTATGGCCCCGGCAGCGACGAGGCATATGCTGAGCTGATAGACACACAGGCCTTGTTCCCAACGACCGTCTTGGACAACAAGCACTTGTACGATTTTGGCAACGAGTGGCAGCGCGTCTTTACTCGCTTACCGCAGCTGCTTTCCATGGACGAGGACAGCTTGCACAGACTGGCCCTGCTCAAGGACGAAGGCTGCCGGATGGCGCGCGGTCTTCCGCTCGACGATTACAGCCACTGGGCGCCTGATGCGCATCCCCCGCCCGGCTTCCATATGCCTCTCGAAGAGGCCTTTTCCATGTACCAGCGCGTCTCGCATCACGGTTTTGCCATTGTCCTGGACGAGCTCGCGCTGGGCCCCCACTGGCGCGATGTGGATGTCCTGACCGACGAGCAGCAGGCGGCCGAGACGGACCCACACGAAGTGTACGACATGGACGGAGGCACTGGCCAGCGCTGGTGGCCGCCCGTCAGACGCCACGGCGACTACTGGGAGAAGCGCAAGGACGAGCGCAAGATGCTGGCTGGCTGGTACGACGTGAGCGGCGCGTTTACGCGCTGGAACTGGCTGACCCGCGACGAGATGGAGGAGCAGCAGGGCATTGTCACGTGTGGTATGTACGAGGAGCACGCCATCTGGCTTACCGGTGCCCTGGACGAGAAGAAGCTTGAGGCGTACGTGGAGGAGCACAAGGCGGCCGACCAGAACCTGGCCGTTCGAGGCAAAGACGGCTCACAGCTATGCCGGTCTTTCCGTTGATTTTAACCGTGACGAAAAGGAGTCTGCACTACTATTAGGCCTGTACTTCAGAGCGTGCTGAGGGGGCCGAAATGTAAATCCACACAATACTGATTCGTACAACAGAACGACACGGCCATCATCTACAAGCACTCGATAATCTCCCGTGCCTCTGTCCGGATGTCCTCGACCATTTCGGCGGCAGCCTGCACGCGGCGGACGAGCCCCACGCTGGCCCCCGCGTAGGTGGCGACGCGGCCATGGGGGCCCCAAGCAGCCGTGCCACCGGTCTTGGCGGCGGCGTCGTGGCGGCGCTGCAGCTCGTCAAAGGGCACGCCGGCCTGCTCGTCGGCAAAGCTCTGGTTGCGCAGGCCACGGGGGCTGTAGCCGGACGGCCAGCCAAAGGTGCCGCGCAGATGGTTGTACAGCAGTGTGCGGCCGGTCGTGACGGCGCCGTCGGAAGCCCGCACGACCTCGTCCTGGTACGCCTTGGGGACACGCGTCTCGGTCGCAGCCAAGAAGCGCGTGCCCAAAGCAACGCCAGCTGCACCGAGCCCGAGGGCGGCCACGAGTCCACGACCGTCGACGATGCCACCGGTGGCGATAAGGGGCAGAGCCGCGGGCTGGCCATTGGCACGGGCATGTTCTGCGGCATCCGCCATTTCCGGGAGCAGCGTGACCACGCCGACACCATCGTCTGCTCGTCCGTGGCCGCCCGCCTCGGCGCCCTGCACGACCAGCACGTCTGGACGGGCCGTCGTGCTGGCTGCCGCCGCCACAGCCTCTGCCAGCGTGCCGACCTGCAGCCACACCTGCGTGTCCGGCGAGGCTGCACGCAGCCGCTGCGTCCAGCGGTCCACCTCGGTCTGGCCATCGCGTGGCGCGTACAGCCAGACGGCACAGGGCCGGTGGCGTGCCATCGTCGCCGCAGCCACGTCCAGGTCGCCGTCCCATAGCAGAAAGCCGACGCCCACGGGAAGCAGGCGGTCGCTGGGTGGCGCCGACGCGATGGGCGTCTTGGTCAGAAGCGCCGTGGCCGCGGCCAGATCAATGTCCGTGCTCTGCGGTGTCGCGCCCGGTCCGATGAAGCCCAGACCACCGGCACGGCTGATGGCTACAGCCAGCGCAGGACCCGCGAACACGCGCATCGGTGCACCCACGACCAGCGGCGAAACGGTCCATGGAAGCGCGTCTTGGAGCACATGCCGCTGGCCGGCCGCGCGCCGGACAGCCTTGACTGGGAAACTGGCCATTCTTGGTTGGAATCGTAGCTTGTCTCAGTCGGGGATCAGGCAGTCGATAGCGGTTCGTACAGAACTTGACGAATGATGCAGCATCCTCGCTTTGGTTGAATGACTGCTACATTGTCAAATAACCAACAGCTCCGCGGAGAAATGATGCAGGTCAGATAAAACGCCCCGCAATGTCGTCATACACGTTACAGTCAGACTTGGCCGGTCTAGAGGTTTATTGGGCCGATGGGGTGACGGAGTAAACCGGATTCGGTAGAACTAAAGAAGCTGTGACAGGATACAAGGTGGTGGACGACCTGCAAATGTCACGAAATCGCTGGCTCTGTAATGTGCATGTCAGCGCTTGCTATATTGATGTGTAGCCTTGGATGTCCTGGTAAAGATAGCATAGCTACCAATGCACATCGGCACCAGCCACAAAAGCAGATGAGACTGGTTGCCTTGCAACCTATGCGGGATAGCAAAGTGGTCCTGTATATTCTCTCTCCACTTTCAGACTAGCTATCTACTGCCCGCTTCTTAAGCAACAATTGAGGTGCCTTACGACCCCCTCCTTACGTGCAGTACGTTAGATCGAGTTGTGTTTTGGGGTACTTCAAGCTAAGACCTCACGGAACCTCTGCCCCCAATAGATAGTCCTCTATATCTAGCATCTCTATATAAGATATATCCTATGGGTTCCCTTCTCCTTATCAAAGTACCTAGGCAGTTGTCGTGTCTTGTCTTCTAACATGAGTTCCATATCCTGATCTGTTACCACCACCCAGCCTATCCGTCGGAACTGATGGCGCGCCTCATTCACAAGCCTCAACAGCATGCAGTAAAGTCTCATGTCAGTGTCGATATATCCAGCTCTGTGCCCGTATCGCCATTCCATCAGGTAGAAGGCCTCCGATCCAAATTTTTCACGATCTGAATCTAAAACACGGAAGTCTAACCAAGCATGGCTTTGCACATAAAGGGCCCGTTCACACAGCATCTGCTTCGTCTCTCCACCATGGGCCCCGGCCGAAGAGACGACGACGATTAGACTCCAAGCATTGCCACTCGCGCGAAGCCTGGCTGAGCGAAGCCGCCCCTCCACCCTGATCTGTATCTTTGGGGGCTGCGGAGAACCGAACACATCCTCATCGAACACGATATCTTTATCCGGATTTTGGGGTCCGCTCTCAGGCGAAACACACACCACTTGGACCAGGATGCCGTCTGCAAATGGGCCGGATGAGTTGACCTGTCCCTTCACAGAGGCCCATGAAAAAGAGGGTGCATAGTAGAGAGGCTCTTGACCGAGTATATACCGGTCTCGGTCCGGATATACCCACCATGCCATTTCTGCCGAGAGGCGCTTCCGCCACATGCCCGCCAAATAGGTATCGTTAATGATAGACTTGCTGTATTTCGCCACACCGGAGATGGCCACGAGCTTGTCCTGGGGGTTCTTGAACTGGCACGTTGTGTATGTCTTGACAATGTCGTCCCACACACCATAGGGAATGTCTTCCTTAGCAAGGCTCGTATTATTGTTCCATATGGGATCATCCCGCAATTCCGACAAGGATCGTCTAATCGAATTTTTCGCACCCAAGTCAAACAAAAAGCTGGGAGGCAAGTCGTTGGGGAAACTTTCGCAAAGAAATCGTTCACGGCATTCCCAGAATATCTCTTGGTGACAGAAGTGTATCGTGCGGTGTGCCAAAAGCCGTTCCTGGAACACCCAGCCACGGTTATTCAATGGCGAGTTGTTGACTTCCATCAGCATCATGTCTTTGTCCACCGATATCCAGTCCATGAAGCTGCCTTCACTGTCGGCTCGCGTCCGCATGCGGACCTGGTCGTAGTAGACATCATCCCTGTCAAAGAAGAACCCGCCGTTTTCTGCCACGTGGTCGGCAGCGATATTGCAGTAGGCATGTTGGTACACATGATTCATCTGAACCGATTCCACTGCCCAATCATGCATGGAATCGCCCTCTTGAATGATACAAAAGCAGTCAATCCACAGGTAGCGCATCCCGATTTGACGGGCCACGGATATAGCGTCCTGAAATATCTGAGCCACCTTCTTGATAGGGTATCCAGATGCCGCCTGTTCTTCATTCTCCGCAGATAGCAAAAACGATGGCTTGAGCTGCCACCTGTGGCTCAGTGTTACGTATCGTTCATTCGGCGGAATCGCGGTGCTCTTGACCACACAGAACTGGTCTGCATACCTGCCGATATCCACTAGCCTTGTTGGGAGGAATGGACGTGTCAATCCCTCTTTTTCAACCCTACACTTGAGGTGATTTGCGGTACAGCATTCAAGCCAGTCCCGTACAGTGTTGATAGAAGCCTTAGAGCCTGTATTTCGTGGCAAGTTCATTTGTCGAGGAAAGCGTGTAAGCTCTGACAATGGATTAGGCAAAGGGCAAACTTGTTTTCGATTCTGTCAGACCTGCCTTGTGCTGGTATGAAAAACAGGGCAACCAAATCGCCAAGACGAAGGTCACCTATTTTTAGGAACAAAGAGATTGCAGGCACATCGCCTTGAGAAAAGTTGAAGAAGAGTTGCACCGCATACGTCGTATTTCCGCAGCCGTCACTGTTCGTCTCTTTGCGTAGGTGTTCTTCAGCCGCTAACTGTTTCAGCTTTGAAACGGCATGCTTATTGAGGTGTCGAAAAGCCGTCCAGCAGAGATAACATCTTTCTTTAGCGGCAGCGAGAAATTTGCCTATCGACGGATGATGAGAAATGATCTGGTTTTGGACAGAACCGACATTGTCGAGGCTTAGTACCTCTTTGCATATTTCACAAAGGCGCATATTGTAGAGCGAAAAAAAGCAATAGTAAGATACCAGTCCAGTGTATAAAAGAGGGGCTTCTTAGCAGAGAGTAAACGGTGGCGAGAAAGAGCATCTTAGCTAAATTCCTTATATATTTTGTTATAGGGCTAAAACTTTAGGCGACAAATATTATCATTGCTAATAGCTAGCCGATGGATCTAGAAATTGTACTGTAAAAAAAGTAATAGTAGAGGCCTAAAGGTAGAATAAATCCATGATCGGGTCCCAGGGGAGTAGAACAGCACACTAGGGAAGAACACGTGACTTACCCCACATGTAAGCTAAATACAACGCTACTATATTGCTTCCGTTTCTGTTTAACCAAATCTTTCTTTTCTTTGTAGATATTGTGAATTTTATTTATGCGGAATTTAAGCTAAGCTTTACAATAAACTGAGCTTTGGTTCTATCTTTTAAAATCCCTCAGGCTTTTGTCATATGGTTCGTTGATTCTGCACACCCCTGTGCCACTTTAGCAAAGGGACTCTCCTTATCAAAACGATAGGTTACTGGTAGAAGTCCAGCATGCTGCGTACCGTTACCACGTACCACCACACTTGCTGCCCCCACCGTCATCTCAACCTGTTAGTGCTGGCCGATTGTAGTAAGCCCAATCAGTCCGATCAGACTATGAGCTGTCACCACAGACAGAAAATCAGACAAGAACGCCTGTGTGGGACAAGGGCTGGCCTCGCTAGAAAAAACTATGAGCTTATTGTCGTCTCGGTTGGTGATCATGGTGAGCCTCTGACTTACTCGTTGTAAAGCACGGAAAATTCCATTGGGTCTATCCCGCTCTCAGAAGTCATCCAAGTCGTTGGCACGATCTTGTTGCCGACCAGTACTATGCGATCACGGGTACTTTCACACATGACATAGGCAGAGTCGGAGACCTTAACTACGGCCTCGCCGTCCTTGACACGATGATGAGCGTGCTGAAGATGCACGCCAAAGTCTTTAGTGCAATCATGTTTCAGGAAGACGTCTCTGACCGGTCCGTTGACCACGTCGTCAAAAGGAACGGCCTTTATTACACATAATGATATTAGTGTCGCTATCCTAACTTAAAGTCAAAGGTTTTTGCAAGGATTCGTACCCGACTGTGGGTCAGGGCTTCCTCAAGAGACGGAAGGCTATTGTAGAGTTGCGGCGCTATTAGGACGGCCATTTAAAAGGCCGAAAGGGGGATATGAATTAGTAAAATCAGTAGGTGTTGGTGATATGGCTTGAGATATACGAAATGCGGAAGTGTGAGAATCTGTTGCGAAGACAAGTATATTGCCACAAGTGAGGCCTGGCACATAATTTCTCATCGTGTTGGGGAAGTCTTGCCACTATATATATCCTGCCTAGTTGGCCATCTCAAGAGTCGGTTGATTTCCAAGTTGTGTCAAGAACATTTATCGATTCGAGATGCAGAAAAGGTGCCCACTCGAGACGTCTACCGTCTACTAGGTCCGGAGAAAAAGTAACCGAGACTGGTTTTATCTAAAAGTACGACGTAAGTTCTTGGTCCTGCCAATATTACGACACCATTACATCCGTCTTCACAGAGGCTCCCAAGCATAGTATCTACGGTACACGTATCACAGTAGCCCATCTCTTCACGCTGTCATAAACGTCTTCTGGCTGGGCATCAATGCGTGAAAGACTACATGATAAAGAGAAGACTATTGACAATTCTCGAGATAGCACGTAGATAGCGCCGCCATGTGAGTGGGTCTTTATGGTTCGCATAGCAAAGTACGTAGTCGTTGGGCATTGGCGTCATATCTACAGTCTTGTGTTTACAAATCATCTTGACACGTAGGTTTGTCTCGGTGTTAATAGAGTCTTCCATGTCTGCAGCAACGGCTTGATTTCCAGATATGGCTACCTGCTGTCGTCGGCGTAATACGTTGCATTTCATTGGAGGATAAGACATATCTCTTGATAGCCATTCGGATGTCCGAAGGACCTCTATACCTGTTTGTCTGCTCGGCCGATCTCTGCCAGCACAACGCACTAACGCACTAATCTTTCAAACTTGAACACCGGAGGCTATAGGCCTGATATTTGTAATGCCACTTTAAACCTTTGCGTCCTACGTCGCTATCAAGAGTAAGTCAGGTAGGCGGTAAATGTAGCGGTGGTCGATAGGCATCTATGACAATACGTACCAATCGAACTAGGCCAATATGGGCAGAGTGTAAAGGCATGTGCCGTGTACGACTACACGCTCACTGGACACCCACAGTTTAACACCTTTTTGGTGTCACGGACGATCGTCTTCGGCTTTATGTCGACTCCTGGCCTTGGCCGGTATACGTTTGACCAAGGGCCTCGCGTACGGTAGAAAATGCTGTGAACTGCTGTTCTGGCAGGTGGGTCGCGTCTCGAAGACCTCCACAGTGTCCCATTTGGGAAACTTCACAGCATTAGCCGCTTGTGTTTGTAATCTTCGCTTTAGCTTTGCGCAGAGATTCCGGACAGCTTATTTTGCACCACTTTGTCCGTCTGTCTAGCACGCGCTCTTCTACTGTACCACAAGCCCGTTTCTCTGTCTTTCCGCATACAGGATGTTTTTCTTGTTCGGCACCTTCAGCATCTTCTCCTTGGTCGCTATCCACTCCGGGGAGTACCCATCCGGCTTTCGCTCTGCCGGTGGCCGGCCCTCGTTGACCCATGCCATCAGCTCCCGCGAGTACGCCACGTCCTGGCTGCGCAGGTTGTGGAACAGCTTTCCGTAGCCCTTTTCTCGCACCCGCTTCGCGTACTCAGCCCGCTGCTGCTCGACAGGCGGCAGGGCCGTCTTGCCCGCGAAGACGGCCGCCACGGTGATCGCCTGGAACTCAAAGAGGGAGAACGTCGCGGTAAAAAAGGGCACACCGACAAAGGCGAGCGTCGGGTCCGGGATGTAAAAGATGTCCTTGTGCAGGTTGTGCAGCTGCTGGCCGTCGGTGACGAGGACGGCGTCGTCGGCCTGCTGCGGCGGCACGTCGTCCCTGTGCAGCTGTGCGAGAAAGGGCAGGCTGAACTGGTAGCCCGTGGCGACAAAGACGGCGTCAATGCCGTCAATGGTGCGGCCGTCCACCAACGTCACCGTCGCCGGGATCGGGTCCGACTCTGGTGCCGGGCCGTCGGTCAGGCGGCCAAAGCTGCGAATCTCGGCCACCCGCTCCGCCTTGTCCGGCAGCATGGCGACCGGATGGTCAAAGGGGCCGTCGCGCGTGGACTGCCAGACCTTCCGGGCAACGGGCGATAGCGCAATGGCAATGTCGGTCGAAGATGCGCTGCCCCCAATCAGGAGCACGGTCTGGGTCTGTCAGTTGCTTTCCTAAACGAAAATAGCAGTACATACCTTGTTCTCGAAGCCGTCGACATTCCGGAAGCTCTTTGAGTGCAGCACCCGTGACGGAAAGGCAGCCTTCCATTCGGACAGCCCCTCGAGGGCAGGGATCCGAGGAGCGTGATAGTGGCCGGAAGCCACGACGACAGCATCAAACGTCTGGGAGTGGCGCACGTCAGTCTGGCTCTTGCAGCCACGCGGAGCAATCAGGACGCACCCAGTCTCTTGTCGTGGCCTGTTTGGTGACATGGTCCCATGTGCTGGTCGTCACATGCCACCCGTCTCGGTCTTTCTCAATGTCGACCACTTTCGTGTCGAAGACGGTCCGCTCGGTGACGCCCGTCTTGGCGGCAGTGTCCTGAATGTAGTCGGCGAGAATGTCGTGGGTGGAAAAGGACTGCGTGTTCGGCTTCCACCGGTTCAGCGAGACCTCCAGCAGCTCTACCGGGACGTTGTTCCGTAGTCCGTCATAGCAAGGTCTGTTTGCGCGTTAGCGACGGGCTATCAAAGCTCAAAACGCATACTGACCCAGGCTGCGAGTGCAAAAGATACGGGTCGACATCGCCGGGAACGTCATGGAACGTAAAGTCTGCTACGGACGCCTTGGACGATGGATATGTAGGCTCGAGTGGACGTGTCGGGTTCAAGACCCTGCGGCGTGTCAGCGCACGTTCCTTCTTTCTTTCAGGCATCCCGCAATCTCACGCACCACACGCCTCCCACGACGGACGATCGCTCCAATACGGTCACGTCAAGGCCCTCGGCGAGAAGATGGGCGGCTGTGTTGACTCCCGAGATGCCGGCACCGATGACGGCAACGCGACGGACCGGAAAGGGGGGCATTTTGCTGGCAGAGGACAAGGAAGAGTAGCAGAAGACAATCAAAAACAAAGAAAGCAGATCAAGATACGTCCGGGGGAACGGTCTACGAGCTAGGATTCCCGGTTTATATGGCGTAGTAGACATGCTCTTGCCATGTATTTGGCAGGTGTGATGCGAACAGCAGCCGGCCCAGCAAATTAGCGGACCGTCTGGCAAAGGTGTGTTGGATCGATCCTGATGTTGACATCTTAGTCGTCCGATAGGGCGTGTTGGTTGTAGATGACGCCTTGGTTGTGGAGAATGACGCGAGCCAATGGAGCAATTCGAAATCGGTTGCGTCGTGCAGGCCCTCGGTCATGGCAACGCCCCAGCGAAGAGGCAGTCTGGCAGATGCTGGTCCGAGCAACTAGTACAAGAGCATCTTGCCACGACCAGCCGTCGATACAGCTGCTGCTGGCCAGAGGCCCCCAAAAAGCCTCGCTGTGCCATTGCCTCTGCTCTGCCCTGCTGACTAAGCACAGACATGTGACACGTGCCTTCACAAGAAGGTCAAGTGCAGCGAGAGCTGGCCGGCCTGTGCCTACTGCAGTATACGGTAGGTTGGACTGTAAGAAAAACAGATAGCTACTGCTCGTGGCCACCCGGACTCACCAGGCCAGGAGAACCAACGACAAGGTGGCCGTGCTTCTGGACCGCGTCGCCTGGCTGGAGCAGTCGCTCGAGGCGCTTCGAGACGAGGTCCGGCTGCGGGACTACGCGGAATGCGACGTCTCTGTCCCTGATTTCGCTTTCTGGTTCTACTAGATTCTGCTTGGCACTGTCTAGTCAGCCAGAGTTCTGCGGCGAGAAAAAACTGGGTTCTGACGCGGGAAAACGAGCTTCCTATTAGCAATGCATAGCATCGTACATCGAAAGCTCGCAGAGACATCCGAGTGGATTGCCTGCAAGCTCTATCATATGCAGGTAATCCGCTTTTACAGAGTCGCACAAACTGTCATTTACGTTTTTGTAACAACTTTAACTGTTATCAGTGAAGAAAACCGACTTACCCCCCCGGGATTAATTCCACACCTCCTCCTGGTGTCTTCGAAGAAAGATCAGCTTCTTCGACTGAATCAACCTCTGGTCCACGGAATCCATTTGCCTCTCAATGTTCCACCGTTCCATTCTCAGCACAAAGAGCATCTTCAGTCGAACGTGCGTCTCTGCTACCAGATTGATGAGCAGTCTCATGGTAGCCCACGTGTCGACCCCACAGCAAAGGTCCAGCTCATTGATCAGGATGTAGACCGGACGGCTGCAGCAGCTGATGATGCTGGCCAGCATCTGACCTCGGCCTTCCAGCGTTGGCACGTCGGCATGAAACCAGATGCTGTCCGTGGCGCTGGCCAGCCGAAACACCTGCGGCTCCTGCTCCACAATCTGATCGGCAATCGAGGCTAGAGCCTCCTGTGGGCTCGGATCCTTGCCGACGATGTGCGCCACAATCGTGCCTGTAACCGCCCCGCTCGCAATGACATCCAACGTGTGGGCGACCGCCACCGGCGAGAGCCACGGTTGTGGCGCATCGCAGGATCTGTGGTTCTGCCCGTACAAGACGAGCACGGACGCGGCCGCCTCTTCCCAGCTCCGGAATTCGGGCGTCGCCAGCAAGTGTGCCCGGGTCATGACCGTTAAGCGGCCATACTGGAATACCGATGATAGCACTTTGCTGTAGTTGGCAAGCCTGCTGTCCCTGATCGACCTTGGCGTAGGCTCCGACTGGTCGCGCCGCAGGCTTTTCCGGAACGCGTGGGCCTCCTTTTCCTCGTTCTTTCTCTGCAGGTCTGGTGTATAAGCACACTTCCTTGGTTTTCTTAGTGTCCGTCTTTCGGATCGAACCTACCTTGGATTTCTTTGCGTAGGCCTTCCACTTCGGCAATCAAATCTATCCCACGTTCAATATCCCATTTTCAATCTCGCAGAAAATATACAATAGTATACACACCTATGTTTTTGTCGGAAAGATCAGAGATCCGTTTTGAAACTAGAGCATCGCATCTGACACGGATCTCCTGAAAGTTACGCGCCATTTGTTGTTCCAAGTCCAAGAAGGCCTTGGGCTGGGTAACACCTTTGATGAAGCGAGCTACAGTCCGCCGTGTCAGTTTTACCAAAGCCAAGGACAGGGGTCGTAATCACGCACCGAATCCGCGCCCTTGGAAATACAAGGTGGCCTTCCGGGCAAACGAAACCACGTCGGCATATGCTTTGGTTAGCATATTGGCCAGAGGGCCATCTGCATAGATTTGGTAATAGATCTCAAGGTCGGGCAATCGATGCGCAAGAAGCCGCATGGAAGAGAGGATGGACCGGTCGTTTCCTGCTTTGGCTTTCACGGTCTACTTCATCAGTCTCTCTTTCTTCCCTTCCTGTTATATCTCCAAACAACGTACCGCAAAAAGGATAAACAGAACGGAAGACGCCGCGCCTCCGTACTGGTTATCAACCAGTTTCACAACTTCGACAATACCCGAAAACCCTGCCAGAAAGGCATCGAATTCTTGAGCAAATTCTTCAATCTTCCTGGCTGCTTTATGGGGGCCACTTTGCCTGCTAGCCTTCCACTGGCCAATTTCGCAGTCTAGCCCTGTCATGTTGCTCTTGACGTGCTTGCGGAGCTCCTCAAGTGTCATGGACTGTAAACTCCCTCGTAAGTCGGCCCCGGTCGCTGCTTCATTCAGCTTTTTCATGCTTTTCAACTCTTGAACAACATACTCCGACGCGCTGGATGTCTCTGAAACTGCCTCTTGTCGTCCTACTTTTTCGATCAATTTCCTGGCCTCGCTGCTTTCCGAGCCGTCGAACCATTTTTTCCAGGACGCCCTCGAAGTCATTTGTTCATTTTCTGCGTCCATTGTTTCTATCATAGTTTATTACTAGCACTTCCACGAATGTTGTTTCTCCTAGAGCTGAAAGCAATCCACTTTTTGCACCTTATATTCAACCCGCCAGGCGAGAAGCTTATCTACGTCCGGCCATCACGCTGCTCGTACTCATGGCTGCCACATGAAACTGGGAGCTTCCGATAGCGGCCGTCCCAGGCCCCTTTTCTGGACCACATAGTAGATAGGACCGTCGCATTCTATGTCGCATGTGATCCAACGAAAAGTGCGGCTCGGATGGCAAGGCTGGACGTTGACTGGATATTCATATCTGCACATCGCAGTGGTGGGTTACCATCGTCGTGTGGCTACACCTCCGATATCAACTTCTAGATAAACACATTGAAGCGGCTGTCTCACATGCTGTTTGATATTGCAAGACGGACCGGTGTGAAAACACTACGCAGCCGTTCGTTAGCGCTGACGTGCCTCCATGGAACTCGTGCTCGAACGGAGAGGCGGGCAGATATCTTAGCCATTTATATGCTCCCGTCTGTATTTCCCGCGATGGCATCCTTCTTGACCGGCCTATTCGAAGAGGTCTGTTGCTTCCAAATTCGGTAGGTGGTAGTTGCTGTCAGCAGCTGACTGCACAAAACCTGGAATCATAAGTGGGTCAACACACTTGATACTCCATAATATGTTCAGCCGCTTCCTTGGCAGTTAACATATGTCCCGAAAGGAGGGGTACGGACGGGATCCTGAGTACGTAGGAGAAAGTCCGGACTTGAAATCGGTGAATCTTTCTATAAAAATGTACAAACTTCGTTGTCCTCCCCTATTTCTTGCACGCTCTGAACTCATAAACTTCATAAGCTTGAAGCCCTTATTTCGAGTCAGTCCCTTGTGGTCAACATCGTGTACATGGCTTCGGTATGAGCGAGTGTTTATATTTGGAAATTTTCAGTCATTTTCTGACGATCGAGTTTAGGAGAAGATCGACACGCGTTTGTCCGCGCTGGAACAGAAGTACATCGACCTCTTGGAGCGGAGAGTGCAAGAACTAGAGACGAAACTTGCGCATGGAGAAGTGATCTAAGCCATACGATGCCTGCAATTGAATAAAGAGCTGACATAAGCTAGGGCATACTTAAAACCGTGAAAACCACATTGGATTCAACAAAGGTAAGGTATCACTTCCTAAAAGAGGGAGAACAGCATTAACAATATATGAAACGGTGGTGAAGGAATCGGAAAAGCCAGACAAGAAAGAAGACGAGGACTCCAGTTCGCAAAATCAAGACGGCGACGACACAGAGCCCGAAAAAGACAATCGCTACCGCGTGGTCATCAGCGAATATGATCCCAGCGTGGGCGAATATGTAGATCGGGCCAACGACGGTGCCGTAAAGGGGACGAAGAAGGTCGAGGAGTCCAAGAGGGCCTTTACGTTCCGAAAAAACCGCAAACGACAAACGTTCGGCAGCATCGAAGCGCCTACATCCGTTGGCTCTGAGGTTGTCATCGAGTCTTTGCAACTACAGGATCTTCTGGTCAACGTCATGGGAAAGCTGGATGCAGGCAAGGGAAAGGTCACCGACATGAGCTCGCCCTTTGAGGATCTGATCTGGTGCTGGAAGGAGGCTGACGAGGCGGCAGCGACACCAGCCGAGTTGGAGGAGGCCATCAATGCGGATTTCAAAGATGTGGATGCCGAACAGCAGACCAAGCTGGATCTACGAGCCCTGCTGAACATCATCTCGACTTCATCGGGCGATGAGGACCTCGATGTGTACTTCAAGAACAGAGCTTCTATGGCAGAGAGCCGCACCATCATGTTTTCCTCGTTGTGGACGCTCTTTCCGAGGGGGGCTTCCATGGTCTCTCACCCGTTCATGAACTACCCGCAGGTCTTTGTGGTACAGTCCTGCTCTATGCCGGACATGAGCGACAAAACCCCCAGGTTCGGTGTGACTGCGTTCAGCTACGACTGGGACGGCACAACATTCAACCGCGCTCCGTACAAGTTTTCCATTGAGGAATTCAAGGACAAAAAGGCCATTTCCGAGCTTTCATTCTACCCACTACAATATTATCGCGAGGGGGGAAGAGGAAACAGCTCGGAGACGGGAGGGTCCAACGACACGCCCAGCGGTGACATCAAAGATGTTGACCTTCTCAAGCGCAACCTAATCATCAGAGGCAAGAAGTTTTTCAAGTACTGCACCGCCGACAGAGGCAAGCAGACGTTTGGCTACAATGGCCGAGCCTTCCATACAAGCAGTGGCAGCATCTTCCGCTCCAGATCGGCGCTGAACATGGGCGACTCAGACACGGCCAGCATGTCGGGCAGTACTTTTGCTGCAGAAAGCGGGACGATGGGATCGAATTCCTATGTTCGTTCCTCTTTGTTTTTCTCTTTCTCTGACAGCAACTAACCCAAGGCGTAACACAGGTCAGGGGAACGGTGATTGTCGACTTCAAGTCGTACTTGGAGTACCAGCCTGACTCAGCCCAGCGGCTGGGCACGATCGACTGCTTCCCCGGCAGTGAAGTGTGCTCGTGCAGCGAGTGTCGCATGCGCTTCGGACATCTGTACCGGTACTCGTGGGACAAGGCCGGCAAGAAAAGTAAGCTGACTGACGAACAGTACATGATGTTGCCGCCGCGTGTGCTGGGCTATGTTTTGGACCAGAAGCGATGGGCGCATCTCATCGTCGATAAGCTTAGTAGTCTGGACAACGCCGACAGCAACAACTTCAAAAACAAGCTGATCCTCGACGAAGACAACAAGAACCTGATAGAAAAATCCGTCAAGGCGCACGGCAAGGAGAACGTGGTGGACTACACACCAGGAAAAGGCAAGGGGCTGATCCTTCTGTTCTGGGGTGTGCCTGGCGTAGGCAAGACGCTTACGGCGGAGAGCGTCGCCTTACTTGCTGGAAAGCCGCTATTCAGCATCGGCGTCTCCGACATTGGCACCGAGAGCAGCATGGTCGAGGCCAACCTGCAGAGAGTGTTTGCCCTTGCGGGACTGTGGGAAGCCGTCCTCCTCTTGTACGTCAAGCCAGACCCATCAACAAACTTTGCGTTTTTCCCCTTCTCGTCCTCTGACGAATGCCCACGGATAGCGACGAGGCAGACGTTTTTTTAGAGGACCGCGGTTCCCAAGGCTCCGATATTCACCGCAATACAATGGTTTCAGGTATGGGTTCTCATACAGGACCGTTGATGTGCGCCAGCTGACAAGCTCGCTGTTAGTTTTGCTTCGCATTCTCGAATACTATGAAGGGATCCTCATTCTCACTACCAACCGCGTCAGGACATTTGACATTGCTGTGCAGAGCCGCATCCGTAAGCCAAGTAGATATATTGGCAAACACATGTCATTGGCAGTTGCTGACCATCTTCCCGACCAGATATTGCCATCGAATACAGAGAGCTGAGTCATTTGGATAGAGAGAAAATATTCCTCGACTTCCTCAGCCAGCTCAATGCCAGAGGTCATATCGATGAATGGAGTTCGTGCGAGGAGTGGGTTCATAACGACGGACGAAACAAACCGTTTAATGGCCGCCAGATTCGCAACACGGTATACACCGCCATGGGCCTTGCCCATTCCGAGGGAAGGCAACTGCAGAGGAAAGATCTCGTGCAGGTCGCGAACAACACGGACTCGTTTAAGCGGATCTTGGCCGAAAAAGAAGCCGTCTACAAGAACAGCCAGATCAGTCGACAGTATTAGGCTGAGACGTCGAATACTTTAAGAGAGGCATAGGTTTCTATTTGAGTCGGAGTAGATAGTTGGACTTTCCTAAACAGTAAAACCTACGTCTACAGAATACTCGGGAAATATTATCGCTGCTACTTGGTGCTATTTTATTAATTAAATGATTGTTTTAGTTTCAAACGCCAGACGCCTCTAAAATTCCAATAGGACTTGGGGATAAAGACGGAAGCCCGGTCTCGACATGGTTGCATGGGCGCCCTTCAATGAAACAGTGAAAACGAACAAACAAGCACACAAACTTTGGTAGAGAGGTCGGATCTGCAGGAAATAGTTGATATCGGTGCCCTTAGTTGACATGTATATGGTCAAAATCAGTGCTGGTATCGGTCATGGCTTGCTTGAGAATGTCGTACGAGACGCAGCACACAAGATAGGAAAGGCCCAGCTGTTAGACGGCAACATCCTGTTCAAAATAGTCCTAGATCCGAATCAAAGATCTGCAAGTTGGAAGTGTTTAATATTTGACATCAGCTCTACAATAAGGAAGTAGGTTCTATAATACGCTCAAAAGTGCCTAGCATAATGATTAGCTCGCATGACATGATGAGACGAGAATAGCTGAATATGTGGAAACCTTCAAAGAAGAAGTTCTCGACTGACGGTTTATCGACCTACCTGTAACTATCTAGTTAGGTGAAAGGTGGCAGTACCCAGAGCCTATCTGCACGGGAAAGGATAATAGAGCTGCAAATATATTCGAGGGGTAAACGATTCGTCACAATTGTATCGTTTATCGAAATAAAAAGAAAGCACTTGAAACTTCAGCCGGTAAAAGTTATCATTATCGACAATGGCATCTAAGCATCTCGCCTTCATTAAACAGTCTTTCAAAAAAACGCACAAACGGATGAGAACTAGCCCAGGTCCACTAGAAAGATAAAAGCAGGAAATAGGTTAACTTTCTCTAAGCGCGAACCAAACCCTAACCCATGGTCAGAAGAGGCAAAATAGGCGCTTGATTGGTATTGTCTTGGCAGATTGAAGTCATCGGCTAATGGACTTTCCATCTGCTCGAGCAAATCGCCGGAAGAAACACCATCCGATACGGGGAAGATAAGGGTACAAGGGTTTGGTTCATTCTAGAAAGGATAACATAATATTCCGTTGCCATTGTACTTGGGTAAAGCTTTACAAAAAAAATATTTCTAAAACAAGCCAAAAAAACGATTAAGAACCAAGGGCTCAGTCGGGGATCGAACCCGAGACCTCGCACATTTTACATTGTAATGTAAAGGGGACAACCCGAAGCGCGAATCATACCACTAGACCACTGAGCCGATCTCGGTTAATGAAAATTTCAGGCGGTCTAGGGCAAAAGAGACGAGTCACCAGCGAACGCGACGGAAGGAGGACAATCTAACTTGCCGGTACGAGTGCATTGCTAGTTTACAAGTACAAACACTGCGTAAAGTGCTATTGCATTGAAGTACTACGAGTACGGTGTATTTTGAGACCATTTTACGGATTGAAGCAATTTCAATCCGGGGAAGACAGCTGGTTCTATTTGTGCGTGCCGGGGTCTCGGGCAGGCCTTCGTCGTGCCAACTAGATATCACCGTATGCAATCCTCACACTGCGTCTTCGCAACCATTCACTGTGGTCAAACTGGACGAATCGTACGGCTCTCGGGCAGTCCAGACATCGGGCAGGATTAGCGTCTTCTGTCATGCACAAGCTCTGACACGTTGCGTCTTTTGGGGCACGGCAGATGGATGCGGTCAAATATTGTATGGCTGTCTCCGCCCGACAGCTGTCAACGCGACTGCGTCAGCCCACAGCCGACGGCAGTGTCGGTGAGGAGGCGACCGCCCTTCCAGCATCCAGCAATGAGCGGCCGAGCCGGCACACCCTGTTTCCGGGACAGCGAGGCAGCAGCGGGGTATTCGCAGGTGTGCCAGCGCCTAGTCTTATCGCCGGTGATCCTGCTCGTCTCACTCGTCTGCCTCGATTTTGCTTCCTTTTTCGCGGCGGACTTATGTCGGAAAGTGGTGCGCAAGCTCTGGGGAAGGTGCTGCGGGGGTGGTGCGTGCGTTTGGTAGCATTCCAGAAGGGGAGGGCGCGTATGGGCCAGCCGAGGTGGGTTGTGTGCCTGCCCAATGCATGTGTGCAATAGTGTGTAATAGTGTGTATGATAAAGCCAGCACAAGTCAGACGCGCCCTCTTTTCCTCCCTTTTTACTTCTCTCACTGTCTGGAATTCTCGCCCTCCGGAGGCCACCTCCTGGCATTGAAGACGCGCCCACACGCTGACGCGTGCCTCACCCGGGGCTCTCTTCTCTTCTCTCTTTTCCTCTCTTCCCTTCTGGCGCTTCTGCGGGCGCCTTATCGTGTCGTCACAGTTTCATTGCAACGTCGTCATCGACACAACGTCATCGAGAACACACCGACAAAACTGTTCTCTCCAGCAACGACGCACTGATACACGTCCCTCTCTCCAGCCATGGCGTCGTCCACCAGCGCGGTGACGCCGCCGCCACCAGGGAAGCCATCATCGACGGCCAATGAGGCGATACTGCGCAATGCACTGCGATACACCATGTCGGCACGCGAGTATGCGGCACTGCACAAGTATGTGTTGTCACGATCGCGCATGGTGCGACGACATGTGCCCAGCGTCGAGACAGTCGGTCGGATCATGGGTGGGCCGGCAGCCAAGAAGAAGAATAAGCAGGACAAGGACAAAGTAGAGGCAGAGACGTCGTCAGCACCGAAGACGGGCGCCATTGTAGGCGCGGACGACTTCAACACGCGAGCCGTGCGGCACGCGCTGCGTGTATTTGCGGCGACGGCGAGCGGAATGCGGCTCTTTGGTGCGATCCAGCGACGATTTCTGGGCGACAAAACGTGAGTACTTTCCAGTGCCTCTTTTGCTCTGTCGATCTGACCATTGCCCAGCCACGAAAAGAAGCCGCTGCACAAGTCGCCAACAGTGCGGCTGTCGCTCTCACTCTCGACCATCCTGCTGATGTACCGGTTGCTGTTCCGCTTCTTCACACGTCTTCGCACAACACTGCTCGACCCGGCGGCGCTGCCCTTCCGTTCACGTAACCCGCGCACAGCCGCGGCGCTGACATCGGCCTATGCTCCTGCAGCAGGGGCCTCATTGGCGGGCCTGGCGCTGGGCATCGCGCCGGCTCGTTTCCGGACGATGCTGGCGCTCCTGGCGGTCTTCCGCGGACTGGAGTTTGCCTGGAATGCGGCAGAGGATACGGGGGCCATCTGGGGCGTCGACATGGTGCCGGTAGCAGTGCGTTCTGCCGTGGGGGCTGCGGCAGGAGCACCCGTTGGGGACAACGGCGAGTCCACAATGATCAATAGCAACAGCAGCAGCGAAAATGGAGGCGTTGTACTGCGGGCACGGCCTCGACAGCGGCCTTGGTGGTGGGGCTCGTGGATGCTACAGCCGTTTGCGGTGGGCCAGCTGCTACACGCAGCTGTGTTTGACCGGGACTGCTTCCCATCGCTGCCGCTGGGAAAGTATGTCCTGGGAGAGATGAAGGCCACAGACACATACCTGCACGTGGCTCCGGTGGACGCGTCGGCGTCGGTGGTGGCGAGCTGGCCAGGACCAGCTGCCGTGATGGACGCGCTGGCAGCAATGGCGCGAGCGCAGTGGCCGGCCTTTGCATCGCCCATACTCTTCCCCGGCAAGGAGGCAGAGCAGGTGGTGACTCTGGCAGCATCCTCGCCGGCCGTGGCCGCAGTGATGCCGTCGCTGGTGGCACGGGCACATCCGCTGCTGGCATCGCTGAGTTGCGCCATGCTGCATCCCGACGACCCGTCATGCGGCCGCACGCAGCTGCTGTTCTGGCTGCGGTCGTTCCCGGCATATGCGCGGGCCTTTTTGGTGCTGTACACGGCACTGCAGCTGCCACGGCTGCCACAGCTGGCAGCAGCACTACACAACGCACCGCTGCGGGCGATACAGCAGCTGGTGGTGGCGCGGGCGCTGCGGTCAGCGACAATGGTGACAGGAGCATTGTCGACAGCCTGGGCGTCGGTGTGTGTGTTCCAGGCCTGGCTGCCGCGACGGGTGCTGGCGACCCAGCGCGTCTTCCTGGGCGGCTTCGCGGCCGGCCTATGGGCCTGGCTCGAGCGGCGGCACGGCCACGCCGTCTTCCTCTACTCGGCGCGCGCCAGCTTCGAGAGCTTCGTGCGCATGGGCGTTAAGCGCGGCTGGTGGCGGTCGCCTGCACGCAGCGGCAGCGACGTGGCCGTCTTTGTGGCGGCGCTGCTACTGGCCGGCACGGCGTACGAACGCGAGCCGCAGGCCCTTCGGGAGCCGGCCTGGCGGAAGAGTGTCAGCTGGGTGCGCGGCGAGGGATGGCGCGACTGGGCGGTGGACGAGGACGAGAGCGAAGAGGAGGGCGAGGGTGAGGAGGATGACGACAAGGAGGAGTAGGGAGGTGGTGAGGGGGATGACGAGAAGGAGGAATAGGGACGGCGGCTAGGAAAAATGATATCCACAATGGGTGAAGTGTAAGATTGTATTATTGTCTGTATTAAGCGTTGGATTTATTGTTTGAGTTACTCTGTGCAACGTGGTTGCATATCAATGTAAGAGCTGATGGTCAGTTTGTGCAGCTGACAAACAGTGTACATACGCTCTGACGGGATACTGACTGCTTGCTACGATTATGTATACTATTCTAGGCCAGGACGGTCACAGCCAAAGCTTCCGAGCTTGTCGTTTTGTGGTGGTGATCAGTAGGAGAGTTTGGGACAATTTTCAGCAAACTAATTTGTAGGCATTTCTAAATTTCAGTTGCATTTAATGATATTAAAATGTTAATACTTATTCCATTTAGCAAAATACTGCCGGAAAGCTGCTACATGTATGTCCTTTGCAAGCACTTATCTGCTGTATTGATGCCAGTGTCAGTTGAAAGCCGCAGTATTGGTGCCACAATTGGAGTCAAGCAGAATTAACTGCTGCTTTTCACATTTACACATTTACACACTAGAACTCATTCTCCTATGTACATTGTACACATTACTCTCGCATTGTTACTTCTCCCATTCCAATCAATCCGCGTCTCATCAACACATACAGGAAAACACCCACGGGAATCACAAGTCCAGCTGCTGCTTTTGGCTGCTCTCAACCTCGTCTTCGTCTGGCCAATCAGCCATAAGGTCTGTTACGTGCAACTCTGCGGCAGTGCCCACGAATAGCCACCGTAGTTGGTGGAATAATCAAGACCCAGACGCCTTTTAAGCGGGGCTCGACGGCCGCCAAGCCAAATTTTCCGTCTCCAAGCCCTCAGAAGATGCCATAGAAGAGGGGAAGAGGGCGGAGGAGAGTGTAAAAACGTGCAGCTGGATAAAAGGTATCAACGACTCGAAAAGTTACAGGCAATGCAGTAATACAATTAAAAAACAAGGTTAGACATGCACCAAGATATCCGTACTCTGCAGGCTTATTCGTGCACATTAGCAGTCATGCTGCGGTCAGTGGTGCTTATGCAGTATGTGTACGTTTATGCAAGAGATAGCACATTGAGCTACAGGACTACGTATATGAATTCCAGTTCATGTTCTCTGTCAAATATGTCTAATCAGTATATATACTACTCTTCCGGCTTCTGACCATATACGTAGCGGATAGTGAAATACGTGTGTAGTTTCTTGTCCTTCAAGGCTTTACGCATTTCCATAAGGAAGATCTGGAATTTCTTCTCGCCTTTTTCCAAAACTTTGTTCCACAAGAATGTGGTATATCCTGTAAACAATGAGCTACAGGGCCGTATAGGAAATAAAATAGAAAGGAACACACCTTCTAAATCTTCCAGCAGAGCGGTCAGAGCAACTTGGCCTATCTCAGCCAGCTTAGAATCGGCAGGCCAACCACCTAAAGGCAACGTATAGGTCCTGTCCGTTATGTTTTTAAACCCTGCTTTCTCCATGGCCCTGTGCTGGGTGCCGTCTTTAACAACGCTGAAATTACGACCCAGCTTAGCCATGCCTGTTTCAAAGGCCTGCTAAAACTCAGCGAAGACTGGGGGGGCATTCTTATCCGTCCCGTCGTCACTCTGGTGCTCGGGGCGCAGCTCGCACGACTCGAACCAGCCGCCTGGCTCGAAGCAGCGGTAGGCCTGAGAGAAAAGCGCATCCCAGTCCGAGATAGCACCCACCATAAAACGAATGTGGACAAAGTCAAAAACATTATCAGGCCACGACCATGGCTGCGTTGCATCGTCGATCTCGAACTTGGCATTAGGCGGCACCCAAATCGACTGGATCGGTGAGATGTCAGTACCGATTACCTGGGCATATGGAAATTGGTCGGCAACGTCGCTAGCAGTCACAGATTACTAAACTTACTTAAAAGGTTAGAAACGGGGTAACAAAGAAGTTCTTACATTGCCCAGATGCTAGTACCGGTGCCAATGTCGAGCACATTCTTATTGTAAAGAGGTTGGTTTTACACGCATTACGAATTGCTTTAGACCTCGCTCGAAACCAACTTTAACGTTGTCTTTAACGGGCGCCAAGAAAAATGCGCCGTCTAGTAGTAGCGTTAAGTAGTCGTGCCTACATAGTACCGTTAGTTATGAAATGGAAAAAAGACTGAGAGTCATACGCTATGTCTATAGCCTCCTGTTGCCGGCTATCGTTAGGCATAAAGTAGTTTTGATACTTGTCGCTGTGAAATGTCCGCCCGTGAATTGTGCGGTACTGCAAAATGCTGCTTGAAACAGACGCCGTTGAAAGCCTAAATCATGTTAGCTGCTACATGCTGCTAAGTAGGAAGAGAGGTAGGAGGGCAGCTACGTAGTTGTCACCGAGAGCTGAAGCGGCATCTCCGTCCTAGTTGGCGTCTTGAAGTAATAAACATTAGCTTTTAATCCACCTTTGTTCTTCCTTCTCTCATGCAAACATCGCCTTCGACTAGCACCTCGGCCACTGGTAGCGACCGAGCCATTGCTGGCTCTCCGGCTGTGTGGGAAGGCATGCCGGTGCTATGTGATTTAGATTTCTTCTAAGGCGTAGCGAATGGGGCACAAGTAGAGAAATGGGAGGGGAAAAGTAGCGTATCTTACTCCGTATTAATACCGGTGCGAGAGCGCCGAGGTACAGAGTATGGAGGAAATAGGAAGGAGGGCACCACATGGACTCATCGTCCCATCACACAAGATAAAGGAGCAACTCCACCGTAAGGAGAGCATCTGGTTCGTGGAAGCAACCGGACGGCCCTTATACCAATACGGTTGGCTGGTACGGAGTATGCACCACCGGACGTATGCCGAGTATAGATGAGGGAGGGGGCACGCATTAAGGGCAGCAGTCTTTGTGGGCCTGGTAGTAGGATTGCCACTTTGATTGGTTTACGATAACAAAGGTAAGCCTCCCGCGAGAATTTATAAAACCCCGGTTCGAGTTGAGAAATCTTTTGAAAAAGTCGAACAGACTGGCACGTTGCGGGCAAATACAAAGCGATTTCCTACCATACCATTGCGCCAAGTCCATCACTATGCCATACCCCGACAAGTTTACCGGCTTCCAGGTCGAGAGCGCCGAGACCTGGCGCGAGTTCCACAAGAACGAGTTCCAGCCGAAGCCGTTTGGCGACTATGATGTCGATATCCAGATCGAGTGCTGTGGTGTCTGTGGCAGCGATCTGCATACCATCAACGGCGGCTGGGGCGAGCAGAAGTGGCCGCTCGCCGTTGGTCATGGTGAGTTGTTTTACTGTGCGTGCTGTTCGGTGTAGTCGTGTTGTCATGTTGTCGTCGTCCTCACCCGAACTGTTTAGAAATCATTGGCAAGGCGATCCGCGTGGGCCCCAAGGTGACGCTGATCCGGGAGGGCGAGCGCGTCGGGGTGGGTGCCCAGTCGTACTCGTGCCTGGACTGCCGGCAGTGCAAGAACGACAACGAGACGTACTGCCGGCAGCAGCTGGACACGTACGGGGCCACGTGGCCGGACAGCGGGGTGGTCTCGCAGGGCGGCTACTCGTCACACGTCCGCACGCACGAACACTGGGTGTTTCCGATCCCGGACGCTCTGCCGTCGACGGCGGCGGGGCCAATGTTGTGTGCCGGCCTAACGGCCTTTAGTCCGCTCGTCCGCAACGGCTGCGGCCCCGGCAAGAAGGTCGGCATCGTCGGTATCGGTGGCATCGGCCACTTTGGCATCCTCTTTGCCAAGGCCCTCGGCGCCGAGGTCTGGGCCATTTCGCGCACGCACAGCAAGGAGGGCGATGCGCGCAAGATGGGCGCTGACGGCTTCCTCGCCACGGCCGACGCCAATTGGGCGGTGCCGCACGCCATGACCTTTGACCTGATCATCAACGCGGCCAACTCGTTTGACGGCTTCGACCTGGCCGCCTACCTCTCCCTGCTCGACGTGCACGGCCGGTGGGTGAGCGTGGGTCTGCCCGAGGGCGATGGGATCCTCGTGCGCAACCAGTCCTTCCTCGGCAACGGCTGCTTCTTCGGCAGCAGCCATCTGGGCAGCCGCAAGGAGGCCCTCGCCATGCTCCAGCTCGCCGCTGACAACCACATCCGGCCCTGGGTCGAGGAGGTGCCCATCAGCGCCCAGAACCTGTCCGCCACCCTCGACCGCCTGCACAGGGGCGACGTCCAGTACCGCTTCTGCATGACCAATTATGGCGACGCCTTCGACCAGTGAAGCGAGAGCGGGACGTCGAGGTCGAGGACATGGCAACGGCCGTTTCCATCCATCATGCCGGCCGCTCGCTGTTCCGTACCACGGGAAGAAGTGCCATTGCGACTGTGTAAATTGGTGAATCAGCGTTTGCAAGCCTAGAATGAATCATCCATGTATTTATGGCGCGTCGTTGAAGAAGCTGTGCTATCACGAGACTGAGTTCAATCTTGGAGTATTTTGGTGGGGAAGTCGCAAAGTGACCGCGTGCGCTGTATGATTAGTAATGTTTGTGTTGCTTCTGTCCATTCGCCCTGTTTCCGCGCATGCGAACAATGCTTTCATCAACCTAAATGTCCTCCAGTCTGCTTCTGTTCTCCTTTTTTAAGCTCTGATAGGAGCTGCTCCTTGAATAATTTACTCAGCGTGGGTACATATCAAAGCGAGTTTTTGAAACCTGGAAAATAAATTGACGAAAACTGATGTAACTTTAAAATAATTAAATGCAATATCTGACGGAATGCAGCTTCCAGAATTACAATACTCGGCGCCGTAAAGCAGGTTAGGAAAAAGTGAAAACACCTACAATTTCAAAACTGTACTACATAGTATGTACTGACTACAAAGTGTAAAGGGCAGTGTTTTCTATGATGGAGTCGGGAGTTTATGTTGGATGAGAAGTGCCTCTTTCTGTTTTAGGACATGATTTAAACCTTGCAATATTAACGAGCTCAAGAAAATTGGTTTGCTTAAAAATGGTGTCATTATGATAATGTATTACAGATTCAACAATGGATGAAACGGGCTATACCAATATCTCATTCACATACTGAGTACGCATCACATGTATGTACAACATCCAGCCCCAATTGCAATGGTTACATAATCAATATGGGTCTAAAAGCCCCGCCACTTCTCATTGGTCACAGGCTTTCAGGGCTCGCAAACCCTCTTCCAACTTTAGTGCACTTTAGTCGCAAAAAAAAATTCAGTATGCCCGCCAAAAGCCCTAGATCATTTTCTCTTCCCGATTGCTGCCTCGATCCTCATCCCGTTGACACGACACACCAAGCAGCCGCTCCTCTTTTCTTCCCGTCACCCGTTTTCACCCTCTTCCCACAGGATCAATCAGTCAAAATGAGCGCCCCCCAGCTCAACAAGATCGCGCCGACGAGCCCGTCGCGCCAGAACCCGTCGGAGCTGGAGACCAGCATCGCTGGTGCTCTGTACGATCTCGAGACGAACACGACCGACCTGCGCGCTGCCCTGCGCCCGCTGCAGTTCGTGTCTGCCCGTGAGGTGAGATGAGAAGTGCATTTGATGTGACCAAGTTGGGAAGCAGCGGGGAGGTGGCGAAGAGGGAGGACGACGCATCGTGTTCGAGGACGCGGATCGCTTGCACGGAAAGCAGACGAGCGACCGACTCGACTGCCCACTGCCATCCGTGCTCTCGAACCGATTCGACGATCCTGCTCTCTCGACCGGATGTCCCTGTTTCCTCGACCTCTCCCCTCTCTGCCGTCTTCGAAAAGACGAAAAGCCCGTCGCTTGATGCGCCTCTATACACAGAATGTTGTGGACACAGGACGGGAAGCGGTCCATGGATGGTGTTTTGACGTAGAGGAGAACAAACGCATCCAGGAGCTCGCATGCTGACTTGGGATCTCATCCTAGATCGAAGTTGGCCACGGCAAGAAGGCTATTGTCATCTTTGTCCCCGTCCCATCCCTGCAGGGTTTCCACCGTGTCCAGCAGCGGTATGTTTTTTTCTTTTTTTTTTTCTTTTTTCTTTTTTCTTTTTTCCTTTTTCCTTTTTCCTTCTTTTCCCCTTCTCCCTTCTCCCTTTCGTCCCTTGCCCCTAACAAACAACAGCCTCACGCGCGAGCTGGAGAAGAAGTTCCCGGACCGCCACGTCCTCATCCTGGCGTCGCGCCGCATCCTCCCGCGTCCCAAGCGGTCCAGCCGCTCGCGCAACACGCAGACCCAGAAGCGCCCCCGTTCGCGCACCCTGACTGCCGTGCACGATGCCATCCTGACGGACCTGGTGTTCCCGGTCGAGATCGTCGGCAAGCGCCTCCGCACCAAGGAGGATGGCAGCAAAACGCTCAAGGTTGTCCTGGACGAGAAGGAGCGCGGCGGCGTCGACTACCGCCTGGACAGCTACTCCGAGGTCTACCGGAGACTCACCGGTCGTGCCGTCGTCTTCGAGTTCCCCCAGACCAGCGCCGAGTACTAGAGTGGGAGAAGGGCATCCTGTCGGGTATGTTTTTTTTTAAAAAAAAGTAAAGAGAAACGAAAAAGAGGAAATGAACCAATTCTACAAGAGCACAGGACAGGGCGGAGGACAGGCCTGAAGTTATCCTGGGTGTCCTTGGGAGATTTGCCTGTATCGTGTCTTGGGTGTTTCTATTTCCCACCCCTATTTCCTCTTATGCATGGATGGGAAGCTTTGCACCCGGTGGTGTGCTCAATGGATGGTTCGGAGCAAGGAATACAAACAAATGTCAAAGCATGGACTTTTGGTATGTGGCATTCCCACAGGTCCGTATCGTGAGAAGTGGTTTTGTTTTTGTATGCACCATCCATCAGCTTCTTTTTTTCTCTCTGCTGGCGGCTTCCCACTGTCCAGTCGCCCTGCCTCCTCTCTCGAGGCTCATTCGTCTTGCTGTCCATTCGCTTCTTCCATCGACTCCAAACGGGAAGTGACGAGGCGTGTAGAATTCCTTCGACTGCCGCTCGCAACACGCCCATCTGTCCACATCACGGGCCTAGTCCCGCCGGACACGTCCAATCCCGAGGACACACCAGTAGGCCAGTTCCCGCTTCTCCTTGGCGTCCTTGTCCCGGCCAGCGGCCGTGCCGCCGCCGTCCTTCTCGACCTCGGCCTCCCACTCGACGCGCACAAACATGGGGATCTCGACGACGTCCTCGTCCTCGCGCAAGGGTCCGAGGTCGACCTTGGTGCCCTTGTCGGCGGCCGACCGGCTCGTCATGGCCAGGACCTCGCGGTTGAGCGACGGCGGCACGACCTCGAGCACGATGCTGACCCAGTTGCGGCCGCGCTCCCAGATCTTGCCGGCCATGGCCTGGTGCGGCTGGCTGTCGTCGGTGCGGCGACCATGGCCGGTGGCGGGCGTGCTGGCGCCGACACTGCCGCGGTCGTTGTCACGCAGCGCGTCGTCCCACACGTCCGTGTTGGAGTCGACCTCGAACTGGGGGCAGAGCACGGTGACTCTGCTAGCAAAGCGGCCGGGCGTGGTCGAGGGCGCGGCCAGGGTGACCCGCACGTTTTCAAAGATGGGGTTCTTGAAAGTGAGAATGTACTGGACCGGCTTCAGCGGCTCGAGCAGGTTGGTGGGCAGAGTCGAGGTCGACGAGGCGGCCGTCCGGGCAGACGCGCCGGCCGTCGGCGACGACACGTGGATGCTGCTGACGCTGCCGCTCGTCTGCAGCGGTCGGATCGAGATGCTGGGGATGTAGCTGCCGGCCACGAGCCGGATGCGGAACCGGTTGTTGGTCGACTTGGCCTCGGGCTTGCTGATAATGTGGCGACAGACCGGACAGCGTTTCGATCGCTTCGTGCGCAGCAACACGGGCACAGGTCGTAGCTCATCCAAAAAACGGGCACGGCCGTGCAGCTGAGTCTCGCCCGTAAACGTTGGCTGGGCGGCTCGCTGCTCGGCCGAGGCTGTGGCCTCCCAGGCGTTGTGGCTGCTGCCCTCCAGTCCGCAGAGCCGGTCGATGGCGGCCGACTCGTCCAGTTGGGCGGCCAGGAAGCCCTCGCTCTCGTCGCGGGCCTCCCGCATCGTGCGCACGCGGGACTGTGCCCGCTTGTCGAAACGGGATCCGCCCATGGCCAGGCCGCTCGTGTAGATGCTCATGATGCGGGACAACGATGCGGGCGAGCCAAAGCCGAGGTCGCCCAACGACGCCAGCCCGCCGGCGCCGGTGCTGCTCGTCTCCGACAGCTGCTGCTGGTAAAACTGCTTGAGATGGCCAAACTGGCGCTCCATGTCGAGGCCCTGCTCGTGGCCGGCTTCGGCTGCCGCTGCGGACGACGGCCCCGTCGACAGCAGCGGGGGCTCTTCGCCGTCGACCAGCAGCGACGGCATCGAGACGCTCAGCTGGCGCGGCCGCTCCTTTCGCTCGCGTGGCAGCAACCGCGTCTTGCCGCCGTTCCGCAACTTCGCCAGCTGGCTGTACAGCCCGTTGGCCTTGTCGAACTGGATGCCGACCTCGGTCGAACACCACTGGCAGTAGCTGCATGTGAGCACAAACGGGCCCCCGCTGCCGGTCGAGCCACCCTCGGGCACGCCCAGACTGCCCAACACAGGCGCGGCCTCCAGACTCGTCACCGTCAGAGGGGCCACACAGAGGGGGCATTGGAAGCAGCTGCGCGTGCATCTGTGCAGGATGTTTGTCAGCAAACAGGACACAAAACACAGAACAACCACCCGTCCTGTGCACCCGTCCCGACGCACCGGTTCCCCTCGCTCTTCAGGTTGCTCGTCGGCACCTCAAACAGACAGCTGGGACAGTAGTACGTGACGATCTCTTCGGCCACACAGCGCGGACAGCGGATCTGGTGGCAGTCCTCGCAGTACAGCAGGTACTCCAGCGGGTACAAGCTGTAGTTGGCTCGTGCCGACCGCGGGTCGAATGTCCTGTCCTCCCCCTCATGCTCGCCTGCCTGTCGGTCGATGTGGGACGACGTGTCGGCGAATGACGGGGCGCTCTTGGCCTCGCGTGCCGCCGTGGCCGCCGAGGAGCCCGTGTCCGAACACGGACATTGGATGTACGTGTAGGGCGTGAAGGATGTCGGCATTGCGCCTGTTGCACGGCGCGGGTGGCGGGCGTGCAGGAGGCGAGCTGCCGGTCGACACACCTCAGAAGCCTCGAGCCAGAACAGCGGATAGTGGGAAGCTGCGAATACGTGGCGGTGAACACTGGCAGAATGCGCCACGATCGAGCTTCACTACATTGTGTGCTCGCACAGCAGCCTTCCCCATTGGGACGGGCTCCTTCTCTTTTCGGTCTCTTTGTCAGCCAGGACCTGGGCCTTCTTTTGCGTCTTTGGCTCTTTGACCTTTCTGTGGTTGGTCTTTATCCTGGCAAATGCCATCGGCATCTGCTTCCAACATCCTGTTTTTCCATCAATACCGTGACGAATCGATACAACCTCTGGCTACGACTGGTCATTTTGTCATGCACCGACCGACTCTAGGCCGAAACTACCGTGTGCGCCGTATGCGTCCTGCCTTTGTCCCTCTTGCTCGGAACTTGTCACCGTGCAGCACTCAGCTTGCCTGGTTGCACGGCACCTCGCCAATGGCAGCTCTCAATCAAACGCCATTTCGCCGTCTCGTATTCTTCGCAGCATTGGCGTCTCCGCCCATTAGAATGCAAAACGGCCAAACGTGCGGTTGGTATGGTGAGCTGATTTGCACTGGGAGTTCGTGTCCCCGGAAAATTAAGAAATCTTAATAAACCGGTTCCTGGCGAATAGCTGGGACCAGCAGGCAACCAAATCGCGCACGGCTCTCCAGTCGAACACCTACGAGTGAAATTGACAGTGGTGCTCGCTGGAACGCTCGGACAGGACCCCTGGCACCAAGCCAAGTGTGATGATATCTACGACTATGCCGTTGCAGTTTCGGCATCCTAGCGGACGAGGTCAGATATCTTACTTGTACTCCGTACAGAGTAGAAATACCCCCCTGTCAGCACGGCTTGCTTCTTGTGGCAGGCGTCGTACGGATTGCTCCCCGCCGGAAGCCACTGAGGACCTGCGAGCTTCGTACCCGCATCTTACGTGTCGCGGGCTTGCATACCCAACCAACACGTCGATGCTCTGTTGACACATTTATTTCTTCTTCTGCTGCGAGATACGGAGTCGACAAGCTACTGCGACACTAGCACACTCCATCTTGGGCTTAGTGGATGAACAAATCGCCCAACAGGGGCAACATGGCATCATCATGAAATGAAAGAGGGGCGGCTAAGGCAATCCCACTCAGACAAGACGATCGCCGAAGCTGAGAATTTCGACAGAACGAGCAAAGCCAGACAAAACGCCGCCTGCCAGCACAGGCAGGCCCTAATGCATGAGCTAAAGCGCGGCCAACCGACCGCCTTTATGTGGGCTGGTAATACAGGCGGCTGTCAGGAGTTCCAGTGGGACGGCCAGGAGGGCAAGGATCAACAAGAGATCCATTCCGACCGTCGCTGAAGCTCTCGCATCGCCGGACCATCTCGATCCATTCGCGAGAAAGGGAGGCGTCATTTCACCCGTCCCCGGACTTGTCGTCCGCCTCGCGTCGTCATTCTCTTGAGCGTCATGTCTTCCAACTTCCAACATCCAAGTACCGGTGGCCGAGAGGTGCAGGACGTGGTGGCGATCCACGCAAGCAAATCCCCCACCCAAGGTGGTATCGTCGATTCCGATTGTCTTACATACCGCGCGCTGTCCATGCACCGAGTGCCACCGGTGCAGCAAGAAAAGGGAAAAATGAGATAATAGCGGAAAGACGGTGACAGATAGGGCAATGCGCAATGCAATTCAGAAAACGCGGAACGCGCCCATTGGACGGGGGCGCCGTGACCTGGGCGCCCCGGCCCCAGCTTTCAGCTGTTGCATGGACAGCACAGCGGCCACAAGCAGAAGGCGTCCTTGGGCTTTATTGCCCAATGCGCGGCTTCATTGACACCACCGGCTCCGACACCCCTTGGGAGCTGATGATGTGACTCGGCCTGAGGCCTCGTACACGCTGACGGCTCCATGAGCTCACATGCATGCATGCCCTGGGGCGGTGGTGCAACGGCGACCAGTCGTGGGAGCAAGAGGAAGTGCCGGCGCGGTCACCGGGCATGGGCAGCGACAGGCAAGGAGATTTGTGATGCTCAACATGGCCCTAGGCAAGATAGGGCAGCAGCCACTTTCGGGCCCCTGTCTGTTGCCAGGCCCGAGGCGGCTGCGCTACTCGTTTAGAGTCCAAGACGTTCTGATTGTGCACCGGTCCCCCCACTTGTTCAGCTGCGAGTGTTTGAGTCTCTCTTGGCCTGCTGGTGTCGCTGGAGTGCTGCCCAGACAGGCATCTGGAGTGGCGCAACGGTGGAGATTTCGCTACAGATAATGTGCTCTTCCTACGACGCAAGCCTGTCCGCTTCGTGTCGCGACCGTATCTGTTTTCCTCCTTCATTGCTTTTTTTTTCCTTTTTTTCTTTTTTTCTTTTTGCAAGCCTGTTGCACAGAATCGCAGCCGCTCCTGTCTTGGAGACGGGACAGACAGACCGACGTTTGGGGGTTTCGGCGCTGTTTAATACGTCCGTGTCTCATCTGGCTGCAGTCTTCTGGGGCCTGTTTCCTTGATTCCTTCCCTTTCTTTTTCTTCAACTGTGCTGCCGACACGCTGCCGTTCGGTTTGCCTCTTCTCCCTCGACATTGCATTGGCGGCTCACCCACACAAACGACCGGATCTCCTCCACAAGGCATCCCACACTGGGCAGACAACAGGGCGACGGCGCAGCCAGCGCAGACGGAGAGCCGCGCCTCTCTCGACAAAAGTATGTCCCGGTTGCAGGCCACCGACGCTGCCGTGCCCAACGGCGTGCCAGGCCGGCCTCGCGCACAGACGGCTGCCGAGACCCAGCAGACGCAGAGCACTGGCATCAAGCGGTGGGATGGCAAGGCCCGGAGCAGCTTCGACTGGGACTGTTATCGTCACGACCCGGATCTCTGGTTCCGCAACGGCAACTGCCATGTGCACCTGTACGAGAGAGGCCAGTCGCGGCGAGGCCCAGCCTTCAAGGTGCCCTTTTCGACGCTGCTGGCGGCCCAGTGCCACCCGCTGGTCGAGCGGTTCATCGCCGACAACGTTCCAACCGTGCCCGAGGCCAGCGAGGTGTCCGCCAGCGGCAACGACACACGGGCACCGCCGCTCGCCACGCTCGACTACTGGACCCGTGTCCGGAGCGTCGGCCGCGTCGACCTCTACATGCCGCCCCCTGCGGGCGCGGACCTGGACCAGATCCTCAGCCACCACGTGGCCATGCGCAACCTCTTTGCCTGGATCTTCCGGCGGCCGCTGGTGGGCGAGCATCTCGGGCCGGTGCTGACGTCGCTGCTCGATGCGATGCGCGAGTTCCGGTCGGCCGACAGCGACAACGTGCAGGACCTGCTGGCGTACATGGACGAGGCCGGCTATCTCCAGCTGACGGGCCAGCCGGACTACGCGATGGGTGTGCTACAGCTGGCCGAAGCGACACAGAACCGGGTGCTGTACACCGAGGCGTTTTCGCACTGCGTCGGCATGTACAACCACCTGTATCTGGGGACAGAATACGCGGTAAGCAGGAGGAGGGTGGCGAGACGCTCCCGTGCGCTGAACTGACGAGGCCGCCCGCTCTAGCACATCAGCCCGGCTTCCCGACGGCTGATCCGTCGCGCTCGATTGGAGATGGACATGCGGCTCGGCGCAGCAGGCAAGATGCTAAAGAACTTTTTGGACGAGGAGCTGTCGGAGACATACCTCGGCCTCACGACGGCCGCCCGTGCCCATCTGGACCGGTTTCGAACGTATGTTCTGGGGTACTACACGACGCGGCTTGGCTACTACCCGCCGACGTCGATGGATGTACGCAGCACGATTTTTGAGCCGCACATTCTCCGGTCTCTGGCCAGCGACTTCCAGGCGCTGTACGACTACCTGGTGGACGAGGAGTATACGATTGCGTCGGACAGCCCGACGTTGGCGCACGGCGGCGTCTGTGTGCTGCAGAGCGTCGAGTCGTTTGACGAGCGGCACAAGTTTCCTTCCCTGGCCCATCCGCTGCCGCTGCTGCCACAGATCCCGGCGGCATCGGTGGTCGTTGGGGCTGGGGTGGGAATGGGACACGCCAACGGAAACGTGATTGGACGGCGGAACCGAATGGCCTGGTTTGGCGGCAGGACGATGGACAAGCTGATGCAGAGCCGGTCGGAGAAGCTGCGGCCAAGCAAGCGGCTGCTCGCACACGCGGCACTGCTGCGGGCGACGACACAGACAGGACGACCGGAGCTATCGCAGAACGAGCTCGTGTGGGCCTACCGGCGGTTCGAAGAAGAGTCCGTGCTGTCGCCCGTCAAGGCCGATCGGGGCGAGAAGATTTCCATGGTGGACGCGCGCAAAGTGCGGTGGATCTTCATCTACGCGGTGCACCAGGCGCTGCAGAACCACTACCTGCCGCCGCCGGCAGAAGTGCGCAATGCCGGCGACGTGCCCTACCACATCAGCATCGTGACGGCGAACCTGCCGCCGTGGCAGGACAAGGATGCGGACAGGAAGACGGCCAACCGGGTCTCGCGCCGGCTGACGATTATGACGACATGGTCCCATTCGGCCGACGGAGCAGACACGGAAGACGGCAGCAGCAGCGATCGATTCGGGCCATGGTCCTTTCTCCCCTCGACGCCGGGCGTGTCGACACCGAGAATGGGCGATGAGGAGGAACAACGGCCGCAGACGCCAGAGTTCTCGCTGGACATCCGGCCCGACATTGACTATCTCGGCCTGGCCAACCGGCGTGAGACGGCCGGCAGGGTGGAGACGGTGTCACACACGTCGAGCAGCAGCCAGCACCAGCAAATGGAGGTGCCGCGCACCCGCAGTCTGACGCGAAACCTGTCACGAAACGCGGCCATTCGACGGTCGCTCGTCCTCTTCCGCAGCAACAGCACCCGTCCACAGGGCAGGATGGTGGCGGACGAGCGGACGGGCGACGACTCGACATGGTCTGCATACGAGGGGCCGCGACCGGTGCGGCCAGTCTCGCGAAATCTTGTCCGATCGCCCTACCACGAGATCCTCGTGCACGGCTACGGCAACGGCACGAATCCCGTGTGCATCACGCCGTATTCGTCCAGCGACGGCCGTCAAGGAGGTGTCGGCGACGGCGTGTCCTCGCCCACGACAGCACGCACGCTGTCGACAGCGTCCACCAACTCGAACACGTCGGCTGCGTCAGACTCGTCCGCCTCGACGACGGAGAGCGCCGAGAGCACGGCGACGACGGTGTCGACCGACAGCGAGGAGCGGCCGTTGAGCAAGCCACCACTGACTGTGCCGGCAAGACGTCGGCCGAGCGTGACGACGACGGCGTCGCCATTGCGTTCTCCTCGGGCGACGGCCTTTCGCAGCGTGTCGTCGCCGATGGAACCTAGAGCGCCCATGTCGACGTCGATGCCTGTCCGCAGCAGCGCCCGTCCGTCCCAGCGTCGGTTCAGCGTTTACGGCGGCGGAGACGAATATGCGACGCTGCGAACGCGGCGGAACAGCGATGCTGGTGTCCGGGCGCCGCGCCGGAGCAGCACCACCGTGCCAGCCGTTCCCGCCATCCCGTCGTTGGCACAGCTGCGACAGCATCGAGAGCTCCGGGCCCTCCGGCACGAGCGGCACGAGCGGCCACACTCGTCCTACTCGCCGTATGCGTACCAGCCACAGAAACAGCACATGGTGCAGGAGGGGCTGCTAGCGATCCGGGAGAGTCGTGAGAGCCTGCAGACGCTGTCGGGGTTGTCAGGACCGTCGAGGCCTCCCTCGAGGACAACAAACAGCGCCCGTCGCGGCAGCTACCATGCACCACGCGAGAACGACGTGCAGCCGGAGTGGGAAAAGTTCGCCGTCGGACTGGGTGGACACACGGTGCCGCAGCCTCCAGGGCGATGAGCATTTTAGTGTCATAGCTTTTTTGGTTTCTCTCTTCTATTTCTCTCCTTCTCTTTTTCTCTTTCTCTCTTCTATTTCTCTCCTAACTCTCCTTCATCCTTTCTTCTCTTCTCTTCTCTTCCTCCTCTTTTCCTCCTCTCAGTCCTTACCCCACTCTCCTTCTGCACGTTCTGTTTATCTACACTACCCGTCATCACATCCTGATACCCAGACGGCCAGCATACATAATTTCTTTGTCCTTTCCACTGCTTTCAGGGAGCAAGCGAGGTGTTTCGCACGCATATCCGGTAGTAAGACGTGCCGCTTTTGACGGGGCCTGTGAATACCCCTTTCCTGTTTCTGTTTCCTTGTGTCGTCTTGTTACTTGCGCTTTAGCCTTCAGTTCCAGCTTAGACCACAGAACGGTCACCAAATACGTTACGCCGAATGACAACCAAATAAACCAATCATGTTTTCGAACTAGGACTAAATCCCCAACCATCATCAGGCGTTATCGTATGTGCAAGTGTGGGCAAAGATATAATAACAAAAAGGGGTATCTGTGCAAAAGACCAAAGAGGTCCTGCGTAAGACGCCGAGAAGAGAAAAAGCCAAAAGCCATTATGCACGACCGCTTTTGTGGACTGTGTACGTTGTAGATGGTCATAGTCCTCTGTACAGCTATTCATTCTTCGTTGTTTCATTGTTTTCGTCCGACCTTGTGCTGTCATTGCTGCTGCTGGTCCTACTCCTTGACCACTGGTTGGGGCAGGCCGGCCAGCGCGGTGACGAGCCCGCTGCCGGTCTTGTAGGTCATGATGGCCGGGAAGACGATCCAGAGGCCGCTGTCCCTGTTAGCGACGAAGAGGGGGAGGAGAAACAAGAAACAGAGAGCACGCACTTGGGGAGGATCCAGAGCAGGACGAGCGACGCGAGGTCGTTGTGGCCAATGTTGGCGAAGCCGGAAAAGTACTCGTTGAGCCAGTAGAGCACGGTCTTGCTAAGGGTCATGACGGCGGCGGCAAAGAGCATCAGCACGGCGCGAGCACCAGCGCGGCCGCCGACGGCCGAGGAGGAGCCAGCGGACGTGCGGTAGTGCAGCCAGGTCCAGACGTAGCCGAGGTAGAGGACGGTCTCGACGACGTTCAACACGGTCTGGGCGGCGCCGAAGCCGTCGTGGGCGTGCCACTGTTTGAAGCCGTAGACGTGGTCGACCTCGCCGTAGAGCGCGTACGGCTGCCAAAGGGGCCAGTGTAGGGAGCCGCCCGGCATCGAGTGGGGACGCAGCAGGACGTAGCCGCAGTCCCAGAGGACGAGGGGGAGGGAAACGGCCAGCCAGAAGAGGGTGATTTTGTCGGGGGAATGTGACCAGGGGGGGGAGGAGGGGGAGGAGGGAGATGGTAGAGAGGAAGGGGAGGTGGAAGAGGGTAGAGAGGTGGAGGAGGAGAGTAGAGAGGACGGAGGAGACAGCGGAGACGAAATCGAAGCAACAGACGAAGACAAGGTCGACTGACGAGGAGTCACTTTTCGACTCGATGGCTTCCGGGCAGTCGACGGCGTACTGGCGGAGGAACGTGGACGGGACGGGGTCGGAGGCGGTGGCACGTCCACGCCAGAGGCTGAGCGGGTGAGGACCATTGTGAGGTTGGGTTGTAGTTGAGTGGTAGTTGTGTTGTGGTTGGGTTGTGGTGAGGTGAGGTTGTGGTTGGAGGTTGTGGTTGAGGTGCAGAGGTTGAGGCCGTACGGTCCAACGTCTTGTGGTTGTGGTCGTTATTGTGGTCGTTATTGTGGTCGTTATTGTGGTCGTTATTGTGGTCGTTATTGGGTTGTCGCAGCAGAGGAAGCTGTTACAAGAAATAAAGGGCCGTGTCCTCTTTCTCCTCTCTCTCTTCTCCTCTCTGCCTGCCGTAAAATGAGGTCGTGAGAGTTGGATTGCGCTTTCTGCACAGTGGGGAGGAAAGAACGTGGAACGAGAGGGGTGCGCCTGCCGTTGTCTCTCTTTTGTATTACACAGACGCCCCTCCTTGGCAAGGACAAGTGTACTCACGCGTACTTTGTCAACAGAGCAGGGACGCTAGTGATCTAGCGCTCTGGCACCCTTCCTTTGCGTTTCTGCAGGAACGCCATTCTGTCCGCCGACAGAACAGGCCACCTCTGTCGTCACGGAGACGAGGGCCGCCACCGGATCGGAATGGACGGAGGCGCTGTGCATGTCGGGCGGGTCCTAGCATCTGGATGAGGGGGAGTGGTCGGGGAGTTGGTACGTCGACCGTCTTGGGTTTATACGGACCGTCTTTACGACCTCCTTACGACCCTTTACAACCTTTTACAACCTCCTTACAACTCTCTACAACCTTCTTTACCGGGCGGCGAGCACGTCCGTCTGCTCGAGAGGCCGGCGTGCCGTACGAGGACACGGCCCCGACGACGGCAACGACCGACGGCCTTGTCCTCCGCCCGACGGCCATCCTGCAGTACTGCGCTGTGGGCTGGCCGGCGACGTGGCCAGTGACCCCGACCCCGGCCCCGTGCGTGCCCGGCCACGCATCGCGCATACCTGGCCACCGGACGGCGGCAACCTATGGCCAAGGCATGGAGCTGGACGTGACGCGGAGGATGGAGGGGAGGATGGAGGGGAAGGAGGAATTACATATGAAAAGAAATACACCAAAAAAAAAAAAGAGGTATCCCCATGGCTGCTTACAAAGTCTCCTTACAAAGGCTCACAAAGGCTTACACGACAACCTACTCCATCTACTCAACCCTCGTCCTCATCCTCATCCTCACACCAACACGTGAGCTGACATGTGGGGCTACATCTCACTATGGAAAGCTTCCCGCGAAAGCCCCACCGCCCTCCGAAGCATAAACCCCGCGAGCTGCACAACTGCCCCTCCTCCGCTCGTCGACCAATCCGCACGCAGACACGGCCAGCTGTGCACGTCTGCCCGTCGCGGTGTGTCTGCTGTCTTTGCTAGTCCTGACGAGACGGCTGTCAAGTGACCGGCCTGCACGCTCATACGAGCGCTACCCGGTCTCGAGATAACGACCGAGTGGGGGAAGGGATGGGGGAACATGGATGAGAGTACAGAGGGGAAACGGATCAGAGGGCCCTGTCCTCCGTACCCGTCTTTTTCCCGTTTTTTCTACTTTCTGTACATGTGCTCGCCTGGTCCTGCTCGGCCACTGTGACGCAATCGACCTGCACTTTCTACGAAGCCGCGTTCTTGCTGTTGGGTAGTAATCGTAGTCATGTCTCTCGAGCGCGCGCTCGTCCTTTGCACGATTCCACGCAGCACTGTGCTGTGTTGGTCCGGTTGCCTCTGCAGCTGCACTGCTGCTCTGCTGCTCTGCTGCTCTGCTACTCTACTGCGCTGCTGCCACTGGTCTGCCCACCCCTCCAGCTAAGGCATCCACGGCATGAGTACTGCCACTTGTTGCCCAAACAGAATGACCGGCGAGACTGCGTCGAGCTCCGATGGGCAGGCGCCGCCCACATAATCGCCTCCTCGCCTGCCCTCTCCTGCCTGATCTGTCTTTTTGGCTCGTTTTGTCTCGTCCCTTTGTCCTGTCCGCTTTTTGCCCGCTGCCCTCATCCGTCTCATCGTCTCTCGTCTCCCGTCTCCTTCTCTCGCACTCTCGCTCTCTCGCATCTCCCCTTCTCCCCGTCTCCCTCTCGCACCACGCCCCGGTCGCTCGCTGGGATACGGAACCCCACCCCTTCTGGCCAAAGGCGCGCGTGACGTCTTTTCACCTGACGCTTCCGACTCGACAAATCCGAGTGCCCATCTCGCTTCATCCTGGCCTCACACTGTTCTGTTTCTTCCACTTTGTCTCTGATCCTATGTCAGACCGGCTCGTCCTGTCCGTCCATCGCCATCCGCATCGATCGAGCCACGTCGCTGTGATCTATATCCAATCTACCGTCCATTCTGCCCCGTCTTCCCGCTGCTGTCCATTTCGTCCCAATACCCAAACGTCCAGGAACAACCGCGCAACCAGATACACACGGCGACATCGTGGTCGATCCGCCTAATCTCGCTGCCACAAAGTCTCCCCGTGGCCTTCTCCACAAACGACGGCCTGCATTCACTGATCCGTGGCAGCGTGGCGTTGTTGTTTGTCTGGCCTGCCGCTGGCTGACTGTTGCCTGTTTCCCCGTCCCCATCTCCTGTCCTTGTGTGCCTTCTTGTCGGAGCCCTGCCACAGCCCTGCGTCACCCGTCTTCTTCCTATATAAGCCGCCATTTGCCCCGCCATCTTCGCTGTCGCTTTCAGCGCCCGATCAGAGCCTCACTCTGCCTAGGCGCGCCAGCCTCTTCATGAGACTCGTATCAGCACAAACAACAACACAAAGGTAAACCTCGTCGCACGCCGGATGAAGACAAAAAGTACTGTCCCTCCATCGCGCTCTTCTGCCTCGTCCTTCTTCGTCTAACCCACATCGGAGCTAACAGTCGGCCACACAGACTCTCACACTGGCAATACTGCCGGCCATTCTTCAGAGACCTCGGTCCACGACCTCGAGGGCCCCGTCTTCGGAATGCCTCCACTGGGAGCCAAAATTGACAGAATCAAGAAGCACGTCTCACGCTGGAAAAAAACGAGAGACAGCCCGCCAAGCTCGCTTGCTGCTCCGGCTGCCACTGTCTCTGCTTCGAGCTATGTTGTCTCTGCGCCCCTCGGACCACATGCGTACCCCCGCATCGGCCCCGATAGCCCACTTCCTCCAGCTTCCCCACTGCAGCCTGTACTCACATCGCCAACCAACACGCTTAGTCATGGCCACAGCAGCAGCAGCAGCAGCAGCAGCAGCATCACCAACAACAAGGTCGGCTTAGGTTACAATGGCAGCTCGATGAATTGGCAGCCCGCGCCGTCTGCACCAACAGTTTCTATAAACGTGACCCCGGCTTGCCTGTCAGTTCCTTGTTCCCTGAGTTTCCTGAGTTTCCTGAGTTGCACCTTTCCTTTCACAACCACCCAGCTACTAACAAACCCAGTCCAAGTTACGGTTGCAATGGTATGCATCTATCCTGCGGATGTAGAATGCCCTTTAGCGACCTTTGTCGTGAGAAAGTCTCCTTTACCAGTCATGTGCAGTTACTAAGAGATTCAGAGGATTCAACTTTCGAGTCCGGCGCAAATGGGAACATGAGTCACAACCTGTTGCCTAGCTTCAGCAATGGCCAACAATGGTATGAATCCAGACAGAGCCGCGGAAAAGCTTTTGTTTTATTTTCACCAGACTAAAACTTCCAGCTACTCCATACGCCAAGTCCCGAAAGTTGATGACTGGTGGACGAGTGCTTTGCGCGATACTGGCAAGGACGTTTTTCGCGATATCGCTAGGGCCCTCCATCCTTCGCCTCCGCCGTCTCCCAACCTCTCCGTGTCGAGTGGTCGGGCAATGAACACGATCGCTCGCCAGCTTTCCCAGTTTTCCTGCAGTCATTGCAACCTGGATTTCAACCTCACGGCGAAAGACGTGATTTCAGTCATGCAAACAATGGTCGCCAACTACGGTATGTTGATCTGGTCTGGGATCCTGACCCTTTTCCAGTACCTGATGGTCGAGATCTCTGACAATAACAGCCCTAATAGGACGTGTTTCTTCCGGCTATGAATGTCCACAATGCAAGGTCCTGAACTGTATTGGATGCGGTCTGGCCGCTCCGACCACATACGACAGCACCGGATCTGATAGCCGGCCGATCATATCTTTGTGTTGCGGGGTAGGCCGCATGATGCTCATTTGGGCTATTTGCTGCGGCGTTGATTACAATGAAGTCATGCCCACTCCAGCTGCTGTGCAGGCCGAGTCTGGAAGATATCCCTTCCACCTTTTCAGGGCTTCCAAAAAGCAAAAAGGCCACGCTGCTCATGCTAGCCTGGACTCTGCTGGCGCGGGATCCTCTGCCAAGACTCTTCCCAACAAAGCTCATGGCAAAAGCAAATCGGTATCCAGCAAGCCTAGCTCTACCAAAGGCGCTGCCTCTGGCACGGCTGTTGCTTTGGCTACGAGCAAAAAGATGCTGAAATCTGCCACTCCCAACGGAGTAGGTTATGGCGATGCATATTTGTGGCCGCTTGCGCCGAGCTCGCCGTCAGCGTATGGCTCTGCACAGATACGGGCCAGTGTGATGGCCGAGGACTACAAGTACCAGACGTACTACCTCCTGCTCTACCGCCTTCTCCCGCGCTCAAACAAAGGCGCCTGTTTTGACGGCCTGTCACCTGCGTGTTCCAATTTGTTGTGCCACATATTCTGTCGAAGCCCCCTTCTCGCAAAGGCATCTGAATATCTTCGCAACACCTCGATCGAGGATATCACGAAGCGGCATGGACTGTACAGCGCTCTGTGGCAGTTTCTGGATGCCATCTGTGACCAGCCGTCCTTGGCTGTTGTTGTGACGCAGCCTAGGACCTTGTTTCCCGAGGAGGAGAAGCTTCCTCACGCTTGCTTTCCGGTAGCGGAGTCGAGCACCTCTCTGTCCGCATCGACAGAGAGTGGAAAAGACAAGGAGAAAGAGCGGGAGTCGAGCGAGCCCTTGTCTGTTCTGCTCCATCGCATTGCTGAGCCGTGTCGATTTGTTCTCCAGCAGGCTACCTTCCACAGCTCCGAGTATCTGACGGGCGACGGAATCAAGACGTTGAGCATCTGCCGTGAGTTGGCGGCACTGAGTGACCGATATGCAGCTATGGAGAGTCAGAATCTGCAGAATCCGCAGTCTTATTCTGGGGGAAGTGAACAGGCCGCTGGTGGACAGAGAATGCAGACTAGAACGTCAAGCCGCACACGGAAAGCCAACGAGCTTGCAGAAGAGAAGAGGCGTGCTGAGCAGATGACAGCATGGCATCGAGAACACTGCTTGTCTGACACGGAGGATGCGAAAGTGATTGGTAACAGCTACTTTGAGCCTTTGACAAAGTCTGTGCAAACATCACCGAAAGGACGAATGAAGAGACTGATCAATGACGTCAATATTCTACGGTCGTCTCTGCCGGAAGGCATATATGTGCGGCACGCATCATCACGGCTGGATGTGATGAAGGCCATGATTGTCGGCCCACGAGGCACGCCGTACGAAAACGGCTTGTTCGAGTTCGACATCTTTTGTCCGCTCAGCTTTCCCCATTCTCCTCCACATATGAGGCTGAAGACGACGGGCCAGGGGCAGGTTCGGTTCAACCCCAACCTGTACCATGACGGAACGGGTAGGTCTTTTGTTTTGGCTCAATCCATCCCAGCACGGTGTGCTAACCCGACGCAGTCTGTCTCTCTCTGCTCGGAACGTGGGGGCAAGGGCAGACGTGGAGCGCGGAGCACAGCACTCTTCTGCAGGTGCTGGTGTCTATCCAGGCAATGATATTCTGCGACGAGCCGTACTACAACGAGCCCGGACGGGAAGTAAGGCGAGAGCCGGCGGCCAGTGCTCAGGAAAACGCATCGCTGCAGAAGAGCACTGTGCAGCACGCCATGATGTACTGGCTGAACATGCTGTCTTTCGAAAAGGACAACGGCAGGAATGGCACCGCGAACATCTCGAATACGCTCGTATTTCCGGACATGGCGGTGTGGGGAGACGTTGTGCGCAAGCACTTTGAGCTCAACGCACATGCGATCGTGCAGACGGCATCGGGATGGAACCTGCAGGACCAGAAGCTTCAGGAGCTCACGACAGCGCTGCGACGAAACTCCTTTCTAGACTAATGGGCGGGTGTTTACTTGGCTTCGGGTAAATGCCGCTGGACGACTGCTATATAGGGATGGAATTAATGCAGGCGCTGGCTTGAGCGGTTTGGCTTCACCTGTGCTTTGATATACCAATCGAGTTTGAGTTTGAGTTTGCATTTGTTGATATATTGATGATGGTGGAGGTTGTGCTTGTGTCATGCTCTGTGTAGCTTTGTGTTAATGTTCTTCCCATGCTCTCCTTACAGAGGCGGACCAAACGGATCATCCACCTTGGCGACCTTGCGCCGTTTGGCTTCGTGAAGACTCGAGTCCGGCGTGGCGGAGACGGCAGCGAGGGACTTTCCAAAGACGGACGCGTCCTCGGGCAGGGCGTTGTGGTGGTAGGCCTTGACGACGCCCTCGCGCTTGGCCTGCTGGAGGGCGACGAGGTCCCAGCGATCGGGGTCATGGCAGGCCTTGAGTTTCTTGAGCAGCGGCTTGATGAGGCTGTTGGACACGGGCTGGCCCCAGTAGTCAGCCAGCCGTTCAGGCGGCTCGGCGGCGAGGAGGGTCTGGCAGTCAGCGAGGGTATCGTCGACGCGTTGGCGCACAGCCGGACCAGCGATGCGTTCCCACTCAGCCTCGCCATTCTTCCGCGACCGTCTCGAGGTGGTGGTGGGGGAGGGTCGGTGGAAGGAGGCGGCGACGAGGCGGTCGGCGAGCGGGCGGTCGGCGAGGCGGAGGGCGGCCAGCATGATCTGGGACGGCGTGAAGTGGAAGTAGGCGTCCGTGATGAGGGGGCTGCACTTGAGGATTTCGCGGGCGCGTCGATGGGCGTTGGCGATGCGCGTATCGGAGAGTGTTGCGTCCGCTGAGTCAGCAGGATCACCATCACGGGACTCTTCCGCCGCACGCTCCCCCACCCGCAAAGCGTCAACGTCGGCGAGGCGGCGCAGCTCCATGACAGCGCCCTCGAGCGCGCGGAACGGGTGGCGGACGTCAAAGGCGAAGCGAATGCCCTGGCAGAGGAGGAACTCGCCGGCGAGCACGTCGGCGGCGGTGGTGTGGGGGAACTTTTGGGCGAAGCCGTCGAGCTTGTGGTAGTAGCCCTCGGCCTTGGCGCCAAAGAAGAGGGCCGTCTTGTAGAGAGCGGCGGGCGGATACGTCATCAGGCTGTGCGTCACGTAGAAGCGCCGGAAGAAGACGGCCGCGGTGGCCTGCACGTCGGTCGGCTGCTCGGTGAACTTGCCAGCCCGCAGCAGCTCGACGGTGTAAAAGTCGAGCAGGAGCCGCTCCTCGGCGGGCGTGAGGGGCGGGGGGTCGTCGGGGTGTATCGATGGAGGTGTCTGTGTGTGTGTAGGTGTGTCGTTTGACGCCGCGCGCTCTCGCTGCCGGGCGGCGCGGATCGTCGACACGGCCAGCGCGTTGGTCTGCGCCCGCAGGTCGGCCAGCTGGCCCGGCGAAAAGGACCAGAGACGGAACTGCGACGACTCGCGGTAGACGGCATCCTCCGAGGCCATGTCGGGCAGTCGAGGTGGAGGTCGTCTGTCGTCTTTGTTCGCTTTTCGTTCGTCTTCTTTTTCTTCGTCTTCTGCTTTTCATTCGCCTTCTTTTTCTTCGTCCTTCTTCGTCCTTCTTCCTACTCCTTCTTCCTTCTCCTTCTTCCTCAACAGACTCGTCGATGTGCACCGTCACAAACGGCCATGGTGGAGATGCAGAGCACAAAGAGACGAGGATTTTACACCACAGCTCAGCTTTCAGGTACGTGGCCCCACACATAGAATAACTTGTGTACCGTCTACAACTGTTTGTGGTCCGTGCGTTGCTTACGGCAGTCCGGCCATACGTCACCTTCCTCTGGCTTCAGCAATCTCTTGTCAACGCAATCATAATCTCGTCAGGTTTGCCACTACCAGGATGCTGCACAGAAGAGATATTACAACAGTCTAACGCGTCAAAAGAGATGTCCGGCAACCCCGTCCATGGAAAAAGGTAGATCTCGACAGATGTATCCAAGTCGAAGACCTATGAAAACGCCAACCACCCCAGCACCCTGCAGCCAACAGCCTGCAGCCTCGAGCACGGGCGATGCACGGGAAGACGAAGCGCCGCTGGACCCAGCCCAGATGAGAGCCCACACGCCCGAGGCCGACACCGTCCGTTCGTTGTGAGCCACGTGGCAACACGGCTAGTAGCCCACCTCGCGCTTCATCGGTGGAGGCGGCGCCGGCTTCTTGGATCGAATCGGCGGTGGCGGTGGCGGTTTGCGACCGGCCGGGATGCCGGCCAAGTTGCTGGTCGACCGGTTGAGGCTGCTGTAGCTCGTGGCCGGCGATGCACTGCGGTCACCACCCCATTCGGTGCCGTCGTCGCCATCATCCACGTGCACGCTGCTGTTGCTGCTGCTGGTCGTCTGGGTGCGGCCCACAGGCCGGAGTCCGCCACGGAGCGACGAGACAGCGGCGGCTGCCGTGGCCGCAGCATTCTGGTTGGCGCCCTGGAACGTGTTCGACCGGATGGCCGGACTCGGCCGCGGCGGCTTCTCTGGCGTGGCCATGTTGCTGCCGCTCAGGTTGCCGTTGCTCGGCACCCGGTTGTTGGAGCGGATGGGCATGCGAGTCTGCATAGGCTCCGGCTCCTCCTCAGGGGGGCTGTACCGCTCGCTGTTGTACGAACGAGCTGTGTTGGACCGGCTGCGGTTGCCATAGCCACCGACCGACAGACTGTTGCTGCCGCCGTAACCACCGTTGGAGGCACTCGCAGCGGTGGCGGCGCCCGGCCACGTCCGCTTGATGCGGCGCAGCTCGTCGGCACAGCGGTCGTGGTAGCTCAGCTGGCAGTCCATGAAGCTGGTCAGGTCGCGGATGCTGTCGGCTTCGGCGTCCTTGATGTCCTGCATCCGCCGCATAATGTCCTCGTTGCTCTCCTCGTACTTGGCCCGGTTGGTGCGCAGCTCCTCTTCGATGCGGAAGTCATCGCGCTTGGCCTTTTGCATCTTGGTGATGCTGGCGTCGTAGGCGAGCCGCCGGTTCTCGAGCTTCTTGCGCGAGTTCTGTCCGGGTTAGCGGGACCGTGTGGCAGACGAATAGGCGAATACGAGCCGCACTCACCTGATACTCCTTCATCATGGCCAGGCTGCGGTCCAGCGACTCGAGCCAGGCCACGGTGGCATCGGCCACATACTGCTCCTGGATGGCAGCCATGCGCTCGTTGGCACGGCCGAGCGTCACGAGACAGTTGCCAAACTCCGAGTCCGGCTCAAAGTCCTCGCCGTGGGCGACCATGGTCCGGCCCAGGTAGCTTGCCGGCACGCCCTTTTCCCGGTCCTCAAACACCTCGCCACGACGGCCGATCCACTTGACATACGCAGTCATCGATCTTTGGAGACGCTCCATGCCTGGAGCACGTTAGCAAGAGGGACACGAGAGGCAGGACGAGCAGCCCGTGCATCGACGCACCATCGTAGCGGAGAGCCATCTCGGTCTCGAGCATCTTGAAGTCCTCCGACATGCTGGTCTTGGCCTCGCCGCCCATCTTCTCGCCGGCCCATTGGACGGCGCGGTCGATTTTCTTGGTAAAGTTCATTGTGATGTGTGTGTCGGAGGAGGGAAGCGGCAGTCTACTCTAGAGTCGTAGTGGTGCAGTGCCCAGGCACATATATGGGGAGGTGGCGGTGGGAAGGTGTCTGGCTGCACAAAGAAACGACCGATGCGGATGAAGATGAATGCTGCGGAAAACAAAGAAGCAATGTCACAACGAGAGTAGACAGGGCGAAAGGATAACGATAGTCAAAAAAATGCTTGGTTGGAGAGAAAGGAGGAACCAGGAACAGCGGTTGGCACAGGGGAAATGACAGGAACAGGGTGTCTGGCCCTCGTCGCGGTGTGAAGAGAGGCTGGGGATGGTGTGGCTGTAGAGAGAGATGTCCTTTTCTGTTTTTTTCGGGGCCTTTTTTTTCTTTTTCTTTTTTCGTTTTTTTCTTCGTTTCCTTCTTGCCATGTTCGCTGGCCATTCTTCCTGCCATCCCCTGACCAGCAGCAGATAGGCTGTTGTCGGTAAAGGGGGTCGCTTGGGGGTAGCCCCTCCTTAGCGCGGCCTCTTGTACCGACTATGTATCGTTAGATAGTGGACGCATGCACTACATAGTAAAAGCACGCAAGTGAAGGGAGCCTAGGCTGGCATTCGTACTCGGCCTACGCACTCTTGTTGCGCAACGCCACGGGTCAGGCGACTCGACAAGAGCACGTTAAGATTGCGTATTTGCGTGTGTAAAGTACGGAGTACGGAGTTCTCTGTACATACATATACACAGTCGTATCGCAGACGCCACGCCCATTCGGGCAACTGCCTGCCAGGCAGGCGGGCCGGCTGCAGTGTCCTTACACAGCGTGCAGGCAGGCAGTGGCTTGAAGATTGGAAAGACTGGAAGGAATGGCCAGTGAGGTGTGGGTCGCACCTTCTGGAACGTCCCCAACAAGTCGTAGTGAGAGGCACCCCTGCATCTGCCTCTTCAGTCCAGCTGTTCCAGGCCTCTTGTCTCCCTTTTGCCTCCACCTCCTTGCTTCGCGCCCATACCGACACTCTCTTGCCCCCTCCCTAATTATGCTTGATGGGGGGCGTCTATTTTTGCTCGCACTCGCGTCGCCGTCTCTGCACGCGCCAAAACGGTTTCATCGGCCAGCGGCCGATGCCAATCACGTTGCCCCAGATTCATGCCAAGCGACCGGCAAGGACGGATCGACGTGACAGGTGGACTACGACCTGTCTGGCGGCTGCCCAACGGCTCTTACGAGAAGGGAATGTGCAGCAGGCAACAATAAGATAAGATACATTGGGACTTTTTGCACAGCCTCGATGGTTCGAAGATGGGGCCCCCTCTTTTTCAACGGACTTGACGGCCGGGGTCGAACCGGTTTCGTGCCCTCCTTGACAGTGTCAGAAAGGGTGCAGATCGACCTACAGCCACAAACCAGAAACACGTACGGTCGTCGGAATTCGGCAAAACGCAGAGGCTGGAATGCGGTCCGCCTCCATTGTCATCCCGTTGACATTCCTTCCCTCTTCCTACCACCCCTATCGAGAATGGAACCGCTCGCCGTCCCTGTCTCGCTCTCCACTCTTGGCACTCGACGGACCAGGGCCGGCGTGCCCGCCGTCGGAGCCCGTGCTCTTCCGGCAGACGACGACGATGACGATGACGATGGATTCCACTCGACGCCGCCACTGCCGCCCGTGCCGCGGACCCAGCAGGCTGCCGTGTTGGCTGCCGCCTTTGTGGCCATTTCGCTGACCATTGGCTACAATCAGAGCTACGGCGTGTTCCAGGAATACTACCTCTCGGCGAAGCAGGATGTGCTGCTTGCCGACTCGTCCCCGCCGACAGCCTTGTTGGCCTTTGTCGGCACGTTTGGCGCCGGGCTGACGTGGGCCGGCAGCATCGTTGTCAACCCGCTGCTCTCGCGCATCGACTACGACGCGAGCGGTGCTGGGACCGGCCGGCAGCTCTTGTCGTCGCGGCTGGTGACTGTAGTCGGGGTCAGCCTGATGGCCGGCGGCTTCCTGCTGGCCAGCTTTGTGTCGCGCGTCTGGCAGCTTCTGCTGACCCAAGGGTTGTTGTACGGCATCGGCAGCTCGATGCTCTACTTCCCGCTGCTGGGACCGGCCCCCGAGTACTTTAGTCAGCACCGTGGCACGGCCATGGGCCTGATGCTCGCAGGCGGCGGCATGGGCAGCATCATCCTGAGCCCGGTCCTGCGGGTCCTGCTGTCGGGCGTGGGAGGCCGCTGGACGCTGCGCATCCTTGCGGCCGCCTATCTGGTGGTGGGCATGCCGGTGGCCTGGTCTGTGCCACGCTCGCGTTTCCCCGTGGTCGCGACGGCCGACAGCAACGGACAGCAGCGGGCTCTACGGCGACGGACACACGTGTCGACCACGCTGCTGACGACGCCGACATTTCTGCTGTCGGCTGCGACGGCTCTCTGCCAGTCGGCCGGGGCGCAGCTGCCGCTGACCTTCATTCCCAGCTACAGCGTGGCCCTCGGGCTGACGGCCGGCACTGGCGCCACGCTGCTGTCGGTGGCCAACGCGATCAATGCCGTCGCTCGTGTGGCGACGGGCTATGCGGGCGACCGGTTCGGCCGTCTCAACGTGCTGGCGGCCAGCCTGTCCGGCGCGGCTGTGGCGGTGGGCGCGCTCTGGACGATGAGCGTGCAGACAGGAGCAGGAGAGGACCAGGCCGCACAGCTCTGGATCGCCTTTATCGTGCTGTACTCGGTGGCCGCGGGCGGCTACTACGCCCTCTTTCCGGCCACGATTGCCGACGTCTTTGGCATCCGCAGCTACGCGTCCGTCAACGGGTTCATCTACTTTGTGCGCGGCTGTGGCACAATGGTGGGCAGTCCTGTCGGGGGTCTTTTGCTGGGAAAGGGACACGGCCACAAAGACTATGCCGACATGGTCGCGTGGGATGGCGCCCTGCTGGTCGGCTCGGCCCTGCTGATGGGGGGGGTTCGCTGGGCAGACGCAGTGCGTCGGGGTTGGGCCTGGAGGGTTTGAGGTGGAAGCATCGACAGATCATGTACAATTGTCTATGTAATCACAGCTCTGATTGGCCACTTCTTTCACGTGCCGCTGAAGGCCGACGTTTTATGCCTGCGTCTCCACTTTGGACGCGTCCCACAGCATCTCCTTTTCCATTAGGTAGCTGCGACCAGTGTGTTTGTGTCCTTTTGTGTGCGAATTCCATTATCGCAGTGGACACTTTTCCAGCAAGTCGTAAGATCCGACGTCTGTGGTTCGACTCGTCCGATTTTTCTTGTTCGCCATTCTTCCCCCGACTCGATTTGCGCCTTCTGGATTGCGGCCGTGTCTGTTTCGTGCGAGCGCAGCCGTGGTCGACCGCCCGACCGATCCGAGACGACAAACGTGGACGACCCTTTGACAGTCCTTTGCGCTGCTGCCTCCTGATCTTTTGCGCTGCTGCATATTCGAGGAATGGCTCGACGCGTGTGGATGCTGCCGGCGGCGGTGGTCGTGGTAGCCCTGGCGATGCCGGCCGTCGCGCACGACCACCAGGCCAATGTGATTCCGGAGGGACAGACAACGACGCAAGAGCCGCTGGTAGGTGGCCGTCCGGACGGCGAAGGACGGAGCAGAGTCGTGTCATGCTGACAAGACAGGATGCGACGCTGTGGGTGCATATCCTGCTGATGACGTTTGTCTGGGGGATCCTGTTTCCGATCGGCATGGTATTGGGGGTACGTTTTTTTCTTTTTTTTCCTTTTTTTCCTCGCTTCGCTCGATGTTGGTCTGGCTCGCCTTTGCTTTTTTCCTCGCTTTGCTCGCCTCCTCTTCGCCCGCTGACAGACCAGATGATCAAGAGCCGGTGGCACGTGCCGCTGCAAGTCTTCAACACGGCGCTGGCCGTGCTCGGCTGGGTGCTGGGCCACATGCACAAGGGCCGGCAGTTTGTGGGCAACAACGTGCACGGGCGGTTTGCCACGGTACTGGCGCTGCTGCTGGCGGTGCAAGTGGTGGTGGGCGTGTACCTGCGGCTGCACCTGGAGCGGGGACTGCACGGCCGCTTCGTCCGGCCGGCGGCACAGCGGCTGCACGGCTTCGTGGGCAAGGCCTTTCCGGTCGTCGCCTGGGTGCAGATGGTCTTTGGCGGCATCACGACGCTGGGTTTCTGCCAGGGCGAACACGTCGGCCAGTGCGCCGCCCACTTTATCATGGGCGGCGCCTTTGTCGCGTACGGCATCCTGCTGACGCTCCTGCTGGTCGTCGGTCAGGCCTGGCTGCAGCGCAGCGGTCGCTCGCCCGAGTTCTTTGACAGCGCCGTCATCGCCGCCTGGGGCTGCGTCAACACCTTTACCGAACACCACTGGGGCACGGCCTGGGTCCGCAACGACTGGCAGCACACGACCATGGGCATCATCTGGTGGAGCGCCGGACTCGCCGGCATCTGGCTCAGCCGCAGCCGCGACGGCCGGCCCCAGCGCAACTTTGTGCCCGGCTTCGTCCTCTTCCTTACCGGCTGGGCCATGTCATCCCACCCGCAGGAACTCATGATCAGCGCCGCCACCCACGCCATGTTTGGCTACTCGCTTATGGCCTGCGGCATCACCCGCATCGTCGAGGTCGCCTTTGTCCTGCGCGACCGCAACAGCGTCACGGCCGACGGCGTCGAGACCAACAGCTTCCAGTACATTCCCGTGTTTGTAAGTTTTTTTTGTGGTTTTTTTTCCCCTTTTCCCTTCCTCTTTTCCTCTTTTCCTTCTTTTCTTCTTTTCTTCCACTCACTCTACAGCTTCTCTACGCTTCCGGCTTCCTCTTCATGGGCGCCACCGAGGAACAGATGCTGCTCGTGTCGACGTCCGGCCTCGACCACGTCGCCTACATTCTGATCCTCTACAGCGTCGCCTTCCTGCTCTTCCTCTTCGTCCACCTGCTCATCTCGCTGTACGACCGCTCCGCCAACGCCGACCTGCTGGCCGCGAAGCAGCGCCAGTACCGCGCCGAGCTGGAGGCCGCCGACAACGACATCTCCGCTGTTGGCTCCGTGTCCGCAACCGCCTCCGGCACCATCCGCATCAACGGCAACAGTCGGGGTCCGGCCGACAGCCGGCAGGTGCGCGACGCCGAGGAGTTTGAGCTGGGCGACCTAGAGAGCGAGGACGAGGAGGACGAGGCCTTGTTGGCAAACGAAGACGAGGAACAGTCGTCCCGGCGGAAACTGCTCAAGCAGGAGAGCGACGACGAGGCCACGCTGGTCCCGTCCAACGGCCATGCTACTAACGGACATGCATAGGAAAAGAAGCAGGAACGGTCGTGTTTTTTTCGTTGTTTGTCTCTTCGGGGCTCTTTCTCTTGTCCGTATTTTCTCAACTTTGCACTCTTTCCAGGTTCCTTTGCACGCCTGTTTTTGTCCGTTTTGGCACAGCCCGTATAGTTATCCGGTATATAGGTTTCACAGGAGTTTGGGTTATCATACAGTTGGCAGCCAAGGCTTGATAGCTTCTTGGAAGAAAAATTGATACAATACGAGGTCAAGACTGCTGAGTCAGCATGGAGCAATCATCTGTGGATGTTTCTTATCGTGATTAGCCGCTTTTTTCTTTTTTTCTTTTTTTTCCTTGTAGGCTAGATCTCGTTTTTGCTGCGAACCTCTCCGCCTTTCAGCACAGCATTACCCGACCTCCACCTGCTGCACGCCGACCTCCACACGACCGACGACCCGTGCCGCGATGCCGTCAGTCAAGAACCCAAACAAGCCGTCGCGCAACCGGATGGCGGCGCGCGCAGCTCATCAGCGGAAGCAGCAGCAGAAGCGGTCAGCGGCGGGGAAGCTGTCGAGCGGGAACGCGCAGATGGACACGACGCGGGGTGCGCGCACGGGGCTGATGCCGACTAGCGGGCCACGGGCGCCGCTGAGCGCGAAGAAGCAGAAGAAGGTGATCCAGCGGATGACGCTGGCGCTACAGCGACGGATGGCTGTCGAGGGCGCCGACGCCGTGTTGGGCCCGCTGACAGACGATGGAGTCGTGACGATGACAGGTGTGTGGGTGTGTGTGTGGTTGTGCTCCTGTCTGCATTTCAGCTAACGTGGTGTTGGTAGATGCTCCGGTGGCAGATGAGGCCGTGGCAGAGGCATCCTAGAGTGGTGCCAATCCAAAGACGACGGAACGACGTGTGCAGAGGGCAGGGAACCGTAAACAGAACCGGCTGTCTTGCCTCGACCTGTCGCAGACGAATGCTCGCTCAGAGACACGCATGGGCGGCAACAATGGTCCACCAGCTGCATGGCCGGATTGTGTTGCGGCAAAGACCTTTGTCGACGCGCCAGAGACCGGTGCCCAACTCGACGACGCTTAGATGCACAATGAGACCATGTTCCTTGCAAATCAGGTTGCCTGTGCAGTGCATTTGCGTACTACATCAGCTGTGAACCCGGCAGGACGGAACGGCTGATTGCTGCGCATCGACCTCGAGGCAATTTCTGCGACTCCCCCAAAGGGGCTCTCCCGACTGACCTGTCATCTCCCACTGCTCATTTCCGCGATGTTGTCCCGGCACGCCGGCCCGGCCTTCCCAGCCGCAACCTTGCCGTTGTGCCAGTGGGGTAGGCCTCCTCCTGCGATGCGTCTAGGAGCCGCAGCGAAGAACGTTCTTTGGGAGGAAGCGTCTGTGCCGCGACTTGCACGACTGCGTATCTACTCGTACTGGTAGCTTAGCTGTGAGCCCCGTAGGGCTGGCTGGCAGACAGCCTGAACGGTCTTCTTCTGTTCGACTCGGGGGCGCTATACACGAGCAGTCCACTGGCTACATCGACTGCAGAATCTTCCTAAAAACACGCGCACAGAAACATGCATCGCCCTATCAGATGCCGGCAGACGTGCCGCGTGTTCCTCGTCCCGTACGAGCACATGTCTGCAGTCTCGCGCTCCGGCTTCTCCTCGGCCTGCCTCTGTCCTCTTCTGCCGGGTTCTTTTCTTCTTTTCGCGCTCTTGCTTGGCTCGTGTGTCTCCAGAGTCCGGACGCATCCGGTGGCCGCATTCGGGCTTAGCCTGTCCAAAAGAAAAGGCGCTGCGCCTGTGCGCAGATTAAAGCAAGATGCGGTCAGTTGTGCATAAGGCCATCCGTGCCAACACAGCGACACGCCGCATCGGAGGCCGGACAGGCTCGGTTGCACCCCTTCAGCATGCTACCTGCCTGTAGACCAGCCCCTGAAGAGCATAGCGGTACGGAGCATTCCTCCCGCAAAAGGGGGCTTCCCCCAAAATAGAGCTCGTACTATGGCCTAACCGAACGCGGCGCCCAGTCCGGGGAAATGGAGAGCAGGGGCGTCAGTGAATACAAGGGCGCCGAACTGCACCAAGCACGCGTACACGTATGTGCACAAGCCGACCGCAGCCCACCTCTGCCCTTTTCTCTTCTTCCTCGTGCGTTGGCAGGTTAATCCAGTGACCGCTCCCCTCACCGCATTCTCAACATAAGCAGCTTGGTGGTCGTATTTTGCCTGGTTCGCGCAAGGCAGAACAGGAACGAGAGGCAGAGAGAAAATGCAATTATGACAGAATTATGCAGATGAAAGAAGAACCCACAAACCAGAAACCAGAAACCAGAAACCAGAAACAGATGACGGAAGACAGAAAATAGGGAAAACCAATAAGACGAAATGAAGACAGAAACAGAACAAAACGCTCGTACCTCGTTCAAGATACCCAGACAGGGCGGCTAGCCTGTGCCTCAAATCCTTGCTCCCGGCCCGGCACTGTGGTTCTCCTCGGGCTATTCCTTGTCTCTTACATGGTACGTTTGCATGGAGCTTGGGCTCCCATGCTCGAGCTGTACTATTATGTATGGGTAGTATGACAGCTATAAGCTCGCCTGCCGTCCCGGCTGCTCCTTTCGTTGCTTGCTGCTCCTTGATCCTTTTGGCCAAACTCTCCTTTCCTGTTTGCCCTGGGTCTCGAGATGCGTCTTGTCCGGCCAAGCCTTGTGTCCTTGTGCCGTATTGCGCCCCAGATGCTTCCAGATCGCCCGTCAATAGCGACAGTTTACCATCGTTCCCCTTGGCCGCCGTATTGTGGCTATTCAGCTCCTCCAGCGCTCCCCTTCGGGCTTTCGCCTTCGCCTTTGTGTGGGAAATACGCACCACCTGGAGGCACTGTCACTCAGCTCCGTTATGTCGTCCGGTGCTGCCTTGACCGACACCAACAGCAGTCGGAGCGCTTATGTCCACAAATCCATCTGGTTGCTGACAGCCTTGGCTACCACCTTCTTGGGCCTTCGCATCTATTGCAAATTCCGCCGCCGACGAGGCTTGTGGTGGGACGACTACGTCTTGCTTCTGTCGTGGGTGGGTGATCCATCAGCTTCCTTCTATCCCACGGTTGCCGTCCTGACTGTCGGTAGATACTGCTCCTGGTCAGTGCCATAACCACCACCATAGCGGTCCACAACGGTTTTGGCGACCACTATCATACAATCGGCGCGGAAACCTTCAAGCTGTTACGCATCCTCGGCCTGGTTTCCGTCTTCTCTTCCTTCACCTCGGCCGTGACAAGCAAGACCTCCTTCGCCGTCACCCTCATCCGCCTCTCGGACGGATGGATAAGGCGTCTGGAGTGGGCCATCGTCGTCTCGTTGAATTTGCTTTTGCCCATCTGCGCCTATTGCATATTTGGCTTCTGCACGCCGACTGCCAAAATATGGAAGCCGTCCCTCGAGGGCACATGTCGGTCCATGCATGTGGCAGTCGTCATCGGCATCGTCTTTGGTTGTGCGTTGATTCTGACTCCATCCAACCTTACTATCTTGGGCCTGTTTCTGACTCTTTACGGCAGCGTACATGGCCTTTTGCGATGTTGTACTCGCCATGCTCCCGTGGGGCATCTTGATGCGCTTTCGAATGTACCGCCGAGAGAAAATCAGCATCGCAATAGGCATGAGCATGGGAATCTCGTGAGTGTCCCTTCGCACCCCGGAAAAGGGTCTGCCAAATGCTAACATGCTCTTTCCAGTGCCTGTGCCACTGCCATCGTCATGTGCACCAAAATGCCTCGTTTGACGAGCTCCGACTTTACGTGTGAGCTCATCTTTTGCTGTCGTGCATGACTCCAACGCTGACCCTGTGCAGTTGAAGGCGTACCCCTTGTCGTCTGGGGGTTTGCCGGGAGTGCCGTGTCCATTATGGCTGCCTCCATACCTGCCATAAGGGCCTTGGCAGACGATGTTTTCGGTCCACGAATACGCTACCGCATGTTCCGTTCTCTGGTTATCTCGCATGCGAGAAAATCCCCAGCCGGCAACGGAACAACGCTTGTCACAAACTCCACTCCAGTTTCACCGCCAACCTGCAATAGCAGACGAGGCAACCGAAGCGATGGACGCTTCCATCCCCAATCGAACCTGTCCTCGGCAGTTGTGACGGCTGTCGAGCCGACCGAGCCAGGCGAATTGACAAGCGGGCACCTAGTCGAGGGCACTGCGCCGGACGCATGTCACCGACTTCAGGAGATAGTATGAGACGACATTCGAAAAGGAGTTTGGGATCGGGAAGTCCGCCATCGGTAATGAGTGGCGTGGTAATCTTGCATGGGACTGAAAGGGGAAAGCATCAAAGGCCGGGCACGCAATTGTTTCTCTGCATCGGTGTGGCATACTTTGGCGTCTGGGGTGACAACAAGCGATACAGGATTGGGTCATAAGACGGGCGTTTGGGACTGGAATACGAAAAATAACTGGGGGAAGCTGGTCAGAGCTGAAAAAGCCTCGAAAATGGTTTGCTGGTACAAAATCATGCATTAATGTATTGTCTAATCTCATATTTAGTACGGGAACCGAAATCGTGTCAAGGTCGTGCCTACTGTCTGTGGAAGTTGGTAGAAAAGAACGCGGAGTCGGTCCTTCTTCGAGCGGTGACTCCTCCCCAAAAAGGGGGAAAATCAGTGCATGCTAAAAATGTTTTACTGGAGCTAAATCTGCCGTTCCTCATTCAACAGTCGTCGATAATGTCAGATATCCAAGTCCTGACCATTTCCGCCACCTCTTCTCCATGACCTGTCACCAAGTTAGCCAAAGAGAGTCGAGCGGAATAGTGCAGATTGGGGACGTACGAAGGCAGAATGCATGTGGCAACCCCTTTTCGTCCATCACGATCTGTGCTCTGCCCCTTTTAAGCGGCTCCTCGCGCAAAGCATGTTCTGCGCGACAGGCAATGAAACGATCGCGATACTCGTTGGCAACCCAGTGGTCGTCCTGGCCAAACAATATAACAAACTTGGGCGTCGGCTCTTTTTCTGTATTTCTCCCCGTGCCGTTGTCTTCGGCCAGTTCCCACACCTCGTCCGCCCACTCATCCTCGCCAATGTTTACCAGCTCGTCGCCTCCCAGATACAGCGCCTGCCGGACACCGCCATAGCTGCTGAGAAATCGGGTGGTCACGCTGGCTGCATGAGGCGGAAATTGGAGGACGCTTCCGACGATCCAGCCCAGCGCCCATGCCGGCCAGCACGCAAGAAACCTCTCGGCCAGCCATGGCGCGCATGGGCCAAGGAGCGGTGTGCTCAGCAGCCTCTCCAGATTTCGGCCGCTCGGCGATTTTGCCAGATGAGTCAGGGTGGCAAACAGCAGAAAACCGGCACGCAGCCGGAGGTGCGAGACGCTCTTAGCTGCAGAGGTCGTAGGCGTCTTCATCCGCTCTTGATGCCGACGAAACACCTCGAGCGCAATGTAGCTTCCGACAGAGTGGCCAGACAGAAACACCTCATCAAACGGCTCGCCATGTCGTGGTCCATGTCTGGTGTCAATCCGGGCGGCCGCTATGGCGTCCATGGCTGCCCGGATCTGCGTGTCCAGATCAAATGGACGGGGGCCGTACGAGCCTTTGCCATCGTCGCCATCGTCGCCGTCATCAAACCCTACAAGGTTTCGGCCAAGGATGGTGAATCGAATGCTACTCCGGCTCTCGATCTCGTCGAGAAGACCGCGCAAGGCCGAAAGGAAGGTTGCATAATACTCAATGAAGCCCGGATTACCGGGGATCAAGTAGAACAAACAATGCTTCACGGCGGTCTCACCGCTGTCCTTGCGTGACGATGGATACGACAGCCAGACAGGCATTGCTCAATCTTGCAGCAGCAGCAGGCTGTCGGTGAGTTGATTGGTGCCTGGTGTGTTGATTGTGATAAGTCAACAGGTTGAGCCACGCAAAATGGCCTTTCTTCGACAAGCCTTATGCTGGGGCCGTCCAAAGTGGGTCCTCTAACTGGCCGAGGTTCCCGCAACGCAATTTTCCACGGTGAATGACGCGAAAGAGCCGAGTGGGATGGAGAATCTCCCCAACCTGGCGGTGAAGAAACGAACAATGTAGGATGTTCAAGGCAGGTTCAGCTCACACAAGGAAAGATATCTTGCTTTGTTGATGAGAGCGAGATGACGAACACAACTGATGTTCAGTATCAATCATAAGGCGGCGTAAATCTCGACAGGGTATGGCCAACTAACATAAAACCATTAAATCATGAAGCACGGCATGCAAGGGAGCACCAAGACCTACAAGGCTAGGACTGCTACCATCACGGGAAGATCTACGATTTCACTACAACAGATCGTCCAATAGCCGTCCAGTTTAGCTTTGGGGGCTAGACATCAGCCGCGACGACCCACTGAAACTTGTATGGAACATTCTTGCGGAGCAGAAGACTTGACCACGACAGAGGTAACTCATGTTTTGTATGGCGCTACCGCTTGGACAACATGGCATTGATATTTCGTCTGACCATTTGCTGTGTCACTGCTCTCTCTCTGCTTCCATCTCATTTACCATACTATCTCCCACAAACCCAACCGTACGACACCTAATGAAGACCACCCCGGAGCCACTCTTCTACAGCAACATCGTATCGACCGCCTAAAACGGCAAATCGTGAAACAACGCAGCCAACATGCCGAGGCGGCGTCTTCGCTCCTCTTCGGATAGATAGAAAGATCCGATTTCCCCTTCTCGTAGTATCACTTCTTGTCCTAGGCCCTCAAGTTCGCATAACACGCGGTCATTCAGACCGAAATTTCGCGTGTAGAGGGTTATCGTTTCCAGAGATGGAATGGTTTCCCAGTAAGCTTTGAAGAATATGGTTAGGTCGCCCTCTGCTTTTGGCATCGCTAGCTTCCATGCAATGGCAGCATTCAGGCACGTCGCGATTGTGCGCAGGCTGGTGCAGCTCATCCTTAGTTTGTTTATCAGGTTGATGTTGTCACTGTTAAGGACGAGAGCACCAGAAAATGAGTCGTCAAATTCTGGGAAATCAATGATGATGTGCTGGATAAGACTTGCATTGCTGCCCATGTTATTGAGGAAGCTTGTCACTTGTTCGGGATACAAGCCCAACAGATGAAATCGATTGTGTCTGTAGAAAGTCGAGCTGGCTTCGTCGCGGATGGCCCTACTTGTGACGAGAAGCCCCGGTGAGGGCATTCGAATAGGCTCTTGATAAACCAGTGCTAGCTTGTAGATTATGTTTCTGATTTCGCCGGGTAAGCACATGAAGCCGGTCATGTTGGCGGTCGTAGACTATTGTTTATTCATTTCATCAGCCAATGAGTCGTAATCATCGTTTCTTTAATATTGGACATTACAGACATTGTCTTTAGGGACTTGAGTCGAGTTTGTTCTTTTTATATTGAAGAAAGGATGTGCAATGGGATCAAAGTTTGAAAACGTATCGGCGTTGGTTGTTTTTTGTATTTTGTGGAAAGCCTTGACTTTTGTTGATTGTTTGGAGATTTTTTAAAAAGGAAGGAGCGGGGGAAAGGCAGAGCACAGCTATTTATGGCTTAAAAGAAAATCTGTCTCAGCAAGCTTTCTGCCAAATACTCCAAATCGACTCACTGGATACCTTTCCCCCAGAATCTCTTCTCAGATCCTTCGGGAGAAGAGTCTGCCATGAGCAGCCTCTTTTCTACAGTCAGTCGCTTTGGTGCCATCAAAGACAAACCAGGGCTTCAATGTTTCTTGCAGAAGCACTGCGATCCGATGATTGATTCCGATCAAATCAGATCAACGATGGCCATCACCTTACTCGTTCATCGAATCATCATTCGACCAAGACGTTCTTCGAGGAGAGGTGGTATACGACCAATGCCATAACGTATCAGAAGACTGAGTAAAATGCCCGCACTTTATTATCGTGCCTTTACAGACATTAAGCAGAACTTGCATAAAGCGGGAGACAGCGTTATATTGATCGAGCTACCGGCTACACTGGGACCACTATCTGCCAACAGATATGCAGATAATCTGAACGCCATAGTTAATGCCATGTACGTCAAGATCCAACTCCGTCGAGATGTCGAAGTCGTCGAAGTCGTCGAAGTCGATAAGAACTTGCTTGTCAGAAGTCCGGCGTTTAGAAGAGCCTTCTATCCTAGGATGTCCGTGTTGACTCTTCTGCTTCATACGCACATGAGCAAAATAGAGCACCTAGCTTACCTCATATGGAAACTAAACATATGTGTTAGGCACAGGGCCAAAACACTAATAAAAAACGATAAATATATTGAAAATAAGCCCGCGATTTTTCCTATTGGTGGAGGACGCGGGAACATCGTAAGCTGCATGAGTTTATGTACGGCCCTGAACTCGTGCTGGAATTTCTATGAACAGCCATTCGTCAAAGGAGACAGACAAAGGCTAGGCATTGCTTAGAGTCTGCCTAATGCAAGGCCCCATTAGGCTTTTTGGCAGGCAGGATTCACCCCGCATCATACAAAGACCGACTCTCCATTGAAACCCATTATGCCAGGACTGATCATGACGTGTTTTGCTTCCATCTATTTTTTATCGAAAAATATGGATCCGGGGACGTGTTTAGTGATCATCAGTTTTGCAATCCAAGTAACAGAAGACCTCTACGAATACTACGAGCTATGAAAAGATGGAGACAAGGACGTACTCGAAACCCAAAGATCGCTCCTCTGGTTGAGCAACATCTTCGCGCAACTGGATATCACTTTAAAAAAGCTCAGCCTTCAGAATGAAACTGTACACAAAACGCCATGTAGGCATGTGAGAGCCATTTAAGCAAGTTGCAAGCTATCTTGAATAAACTCAAGAGGGAGGGGGACGTTTCGAAAATACGCGAGAAGTTACGGATAGTGGGAAGACGAGCTCTCTACATGTTCCACGCCGATGAGATCAAAACTATCACGGATGCCTGCCGAGATGATGTGATGCTATCCATTTCCGTCTTGAATTTGTACGTGTCTTAATATGGCGTTCTTTTCGTTCTTCTGTGTCTAACAGAAATTGGCAGGAACACCTCAGCTACCAGCTTTGATGACCTAAAACGTTTACGCGACGAGCTCTGCCTCCTAAGGGCTGCAGCCGATGAATATTCGAGACAGAGGGCTATCCAAGAGAAAACTAAGCACTGGCACCTTGATCTCGCCCATGCCATTCAACGTATGCTAGTCATGACGGTGGCCTGAAGAGGAGTACATAGAGAAAAAGAGATTGGCCGTATTGCGCTGGCTAGATGCGAAAAATGTCTTGCTTATGCAGACATCAACATATGAGCAACATGCACGCGGCACTAGCCAGTGATTCTTGGAAGGCCTCGCCTACAACCAATGGCTTCGATCCGAAGATCCATACTTGTGGATAATGGGAGATGTTACGAAACCCGAGAAGCCTCTGGTGCCTCTCAGCTTACTGACACGAGACAATAGTTGGATGTGGGAAAACGGTACTCTGGTATGCAAGATTGGACAGCCTCCCAACAAGCTAAACGATATGAAACTAATGAGTACAAGTTCTTTGATAATCGACCACCTGCAGCAACAAATCAACAGCACTCCAGACAATTTGGCGTACTTCTACTTTGCGTTTGACGATATCATATGCCAAACTCTTTCGGAATTCCTAAAATCAGCATTGGCACAGCTTTGCCATCAAGGTTAAGTACTCTCAAAGGTTGAGGCGTTGCGCCAGAAGTATGGCGCCGGGCCGCCATCACCGTCAGCCCTAATGGGCGGTTTCTTAACGGCCATCGACCTTCTCTGCGCCGAAGAAAAAGATGCGGATTCTACAGACCCCACAGAACCGATTAAAGAGGATGTTGTGCCGGGTGCTACTACCTTGTCTTGGATGGAATTGATGAGATACCATATGGATCTGAACGTGCAAAGGTCCTCCAATTCCTGAGCCAGTTGGCTGCTCTGCATCACCGTCGACTACATGTTCTCGTCTTCAGCAGGCGAATGGGACATCGAAATAACATCGTATCTAGCCCCTTCTGGACGACTTTGAAAATCACTTCTGCAGATATCGAACCCGACCTGCAAACCTACGTCATGGATCAGATTGGACTCTGTCAAAAGCTCAAGAAGCAGCCTGATCATGTCAAGGACGACGTCGTCGACAAGTTGGTGTGTGGATCTGGTGGAATGTGAGGCACAGCTCCCTTTACCAAAGCCCGAACAGTATTGATTTGTTTTTGACAGGTTCCGGTGGACCGCCCTCTAAATGCAGGGGCTGAGATCGAGGCGAATTTTGCGCACCAAGGACATCGCGTCCATCCTGTCATCCCTTCTGAGTGATCTGGATTCCATGTACGAACGAATACAGGCCAAGATTGACCCAGCCGTTGTGGAGGAAGCTGCTGCCGCCCTTCGGTGGATTGTTTCTGCTAACCGCCCTCTGTTCGTGGAAGAGTTGGCCGAAGCTTGCATCATCCGGGTCGAGGACCCCTGTCCGTTTGATTGGGAGAACAGACTCAGTCCGTTGGACATTCTCGACCTCCTCCCCGGCCTCATCAAAGTAGAACCAGCACCCGATCCGATCATAAGATACAGCTCCAATGCCACACTGTCAGCTTGGCACATTTCTCAGTGAAAGAATATCTTGTCGGTCAGCGCATCTGTTCGGGCGCTCTGAGAAAATTTGGCATCAATCCAAGGCTTGACCACAGTACATAGTCCACAGTTGTCTGGCCTACATTTCGTGCTGCAATGACGTTGTGTCGTCACCCAAGCTTGACGATCCGTCTGATTCACTGAGACAGTACGCCTGTTCAGAGTGAGCATATCATGCGTCAATGAAACCACAGGAACTTCATGATGTCTCAGTCCAGGCACTGGAAGTTTTTCGGAAGCCGGAGAAATGTCTCACCCTGAGCGCCATCACCAACCTTCAACGGACGAAAAATTGCGGCTTTAGCTCACAATTCGCCATTCCTATCAAGTCGTATACGACAACAGACTGGCCGCGGTATTACATGTTATTGTATGCTATCAGGCTGAAGAATGTAACCATGGTCAAGCTTCTTCTCGAACAGGGCCTGGACCTCTACCGGGCTTCCAGAACTGAAGACTTTCTTGTGCTGGACTTGCATTCACATCAACTTGACATTGCTGAGATTCTTTGGATAATGGTTATGAGCCAAGAAGGTCCGGGCTACTCCTGGAAATGACACACGCAACTCCCCGGATCTTGTCTTTGATCCTGAACCATGCGCCACCTCTGGGTCCACATGACATTCTGAGAGGGTTGTACCTTACAGTTGAGAATTCGCACGATAGACAAGCCGATATGCTGTTTTGGCATACAATGCCAAAACGTTCTGAGCGATCCCACGAACAGTCCGGCTCTGCCAAGCAGACCGCAGTCTGGCTCAAGAACCTCTTGGAGTTTTCAATTAATTTTGAATCTCCTGCCTTGAGAGGATTCTTACTGAGCTGGATTTCGGCCAATATGCACAAACGAATGGACGCTAAAAAAATGTTTCTGGAAACATTGATACAGTCTAAGAACGGCACAATGGCGCCGAGCTTACAAACAGAAATCGGACAGGAAACCTTGGCCTTTGTAAAGTCGTGAACGAAGCACCATCATAACACAAGAACCACAGTCTCACAACGCTTCTTGTCTTTAGGGCTGCAGAATGGCGTCCATGAAAACAGTCTGCCACCCCCGAGAGAGCTTCAAATGTTTGTCCTCATATAATTACATCAGCCCAATTTACCTGACTGCAGATAGCCTTCTCGAAATGATATTTGCGCGTAATCCTCTTGGACTAGATTTATCGAGTTTACGCGCCGTACACAAACATTTTTTTAACCTCTCAGTCACCCCCTCGACAGGACCGCCACGTTTTTATTTATGTTTCAGGCTTAAAGTGTTGTCATCATTATTGCACAATCATACACGTGAGTTCAGACGTATATTCCTGAAACGTTATGTACTGTTTTTGACATTGCATTTTAGTGGTGTCAGCTATGATCATTCACAGCACTCTGTTGGGCTTTGTATACTGCTGCAAATTATAAGATGCGCTTACCGACCGATCAGACTCGATTTCTTTTTCTTTCATAAAGGTCACAGTACACAATCCTGAGTTTTTAGAACTTATGGATAACCCGTATTCTGTAAGGGAAACTTAGTTGAAGCGTCGTAGATACTTTTTGCGAGTATATTTGAGAAGCTAAAGTGTGACCTTTGTGCTGGAAGGAGCAGATCGGTGCTGAGATATGGACATCCTGAGAAGCTAGCTGAAAGGCAAGATTTTCAAGCACACTTTAGACTATCAAAGGCTTTCCTGCAATGGAAGCACTGCTATAAGTACGTCGGCGGTCGGCTATGCAGCTCGGAGACCGCCTTAGTCATCCAAAGATATTACCACGCTAACCGTGTTGTCGGAGCTCGGGTTAGTTTAGCGCCGGATTTCCAATCTCGCGGGACTCACTGAGCGCCGGGCCGGCAAACGCAGGCAAAATACTGCACACGAGCAAATAAGCCTAGCCAATGGCCGGGACAAGAATGACGTTGATCCAGAGACCCGAGCTGTATAAAGGACGGCCGTTCTAGACGATTCCGGATCGCATACTTCGAGAGACAGAACGGCCAAAGACGACGTGCTCCACTTTCTAAAAGCAATACGTGCGTATAAGGCAGTTTCCTGGATTGTGCTTCCTCATCATGTCCGCTCTAGCTACAGATGGTGTGCTAAGGGGGCACGACGATGCGACGACGCCGACTAGGACAGACGGCGAGAAGGCGTTGCATGGCCGGGGCAGCCCATCGGGGGCCCAGCCGCCTCAGTCGACGATCCAAATTTTCCTGCTGATGACGGCGGCGTGTGTACGTGGTGCCAGCCCTTTGCTCTATCCCACCCGCTGACGGCATAGATGTCCGTCTTTTTGGCGGCCCTTGACATGACCATCATCACGACGGCGCTGCCGACGATCGCAGAACACTTTGGCTTGTCGGCCGGCTTCGCCTGGGTCGGCTCGTCCTTTATGCTGGCGGCGGCGGCCAGCACGGCCAACTGGGGCAAGTTTAGCGACGTATGGGGCCGCAAGCCGGTGCTGCTGGCGGCGTCGGCCGTCTTCTTTCTGGGCTGTGCGCTTTGCGGCGCGGCCACGAGCCTGGCGATGCTGATTGCCGGCCGCGCCGTGCAGGGCGTCGGGGCAGGCGGGCTGCTGACGCTGGTCAACATCATCATCGGCGATCTCTTCTCGGCGCGCGAGCGCGGCAAATACTACGGCATGATCGGGATGGTGTGGGCGACGGCGAGCGCGCTGGGGCCGGTTGTGGGCGGCGCGCTGACGAGCAACGTGTCGTGGCGGTGGTGTTTCTATATCAATTGTGAGTGATGGTGTTTGTTTGTGTTTGTGTTTTGTTTGTGTTTGATCGATGCGATTTCGTGTGCAGTTGGTCCTTCCCTTGTAGGAACTACCAACTGCCTTCCCTTCTAGGAAGTGCCCAGTGCTTTCCTTTTCTTCCTATTCCCATTTCCATCTTCCCCCCCCCTTTTTCTCCCTCATCAACCTCTGCTCACCACCCAGTGCCCATCTCGGGAACGGCCTTTTTCATCATCCTCTTCACGCTGCAGCTGCCGACGCCGCACACGCCGCTGCTGGCCGGGCTGCGGTCGATCGACTGGCTGGGCAGCCTGCTGATCACGGGCGGCACGCTGATGCTGCTGATGGGTCTACAGTACGGCGGCAATGCGTATCCGTGGCGATCGGTGACGGTGATTTGTCTGATCGTCTTTGGCGCCGCGACGCTGGGCCTGTTCGGGCTGGTCGAGCACCGGCTGGCCGTGTACCCGCTGGTGCCGACGCACCTGTTTGCGAGCCGGTCCAACGGGGCGGTGCTGGGCGTCTGTCTCTTCCACGGCCTGGCTTTTACGCAAGCACTCTACTTTCTGCCGACCTACTTCCAGGCCGTCCTGGGCGCCACGCCGCTGCTCTCGGGCGTCTACCTGCTGCCGGTCTGCCTGCCGGTCTCGCTGTGTGCCGCCGGCAGCGGCATCTACCTCAAACGCACCGGCCGGTTTCGCGATCCAATCGTATTGGGCCTCATTCTGGCCGCTCTGGGCTCCGGCCTCTTCCTCGACCTCCCGCGTGGCCGCGACCGGCCCTCGACCACGTCCGCCTGGGCTCGCATCATCGTCTTCCAGGGCATCGCCGGCGCCGGCATCGGGCTCAACTTCCAGCCGCCCCTCGTCGCCCTGCAGAGCAACGTGCCGCCTCAGCACAACGCTGGCGCGACCGCCTTCTTCTCCCTCACCCGCAGCATGGCCTCCGCCGTCTCCGTCGTCACCGCCAGCGCCGCCTTTGCCAACCGCATGACCGCCCAGCGTCCCGCCATCCTCGCCGCCATCGTCGCCAATCCCGCCTTGGCCCATCCCGCCGCCCTGGCCGACATGCTCACCGGCGATGCCGCCCAGGCGAACCTGCTCCTCGTCAATAGCCTTCCTCCCGACGTGAGAGATGTCGTCCGCACCGCCATGTACGACGCCCTCCGCCCCGTCTGGATCCAGACCACCTGCTTCGCTGCCGCCGGCCTCATCGCCTGCTTCTTCATCCATGTCAAGCCGCTCCAGAACGTCCATGAGACCGTTCACACCGGCATCGACGGCGAAAAGGAACGTCGCCGCATCGCCCTCGAACAACGCGCCCACAGAAAGCCCGCCCGAGAGCCACTCGCCGGCGGAAATGGGCCTCAAAAGGAAACCGTCGAGGTGTGATTTGTCTGGATGTTTCTCAAGTCTGCTTTTTGATAAATAGTCCTCTCTACTCGTGCTTATATACCCTTGTCATCCCACTGTGTCTTTATTATTTCAATAACACAGAATCCAACACCTGCTGCAACTTGCTCGTACGTAAACTACCTGCTAGACATGTCTACGACAGCATCGGCCCTGAAAATACCCCGAGACAGTTCTGTACGTCGAGAAAGTGCATCGACGGGTCCATCCAGTCGTCGGCGTCCCCCGTCAGCATCGACTGGAGCAGTTCGTCTTCGTGGCTTACGTCAGCAGACATAAGCGGCAGTGGCACCAAGTTCGTGTCTCCGCCAGATGGCGCATCCTGCTCCAACTCCTGCCCGACAATCCCGTTCTCGTAGCCAATGTCGTTGAGAATATTGTAGCCCACCGGTGCCACCACAGACGGACTCTGTCGTGTGGCCTCGCTCTGAAAGAGCGGGAGACAGTGCCGCAGTGGTCGCAGCACTGGGCCGACGCCTGACGCCGTGCTGGTGTTTTCGTCACTGAAGTGGCCGGCCGCCGCCGGCAGCAGGTAGCTGTCGTACCAGGCGATCACGGCCTCCACGAGCGGCACCCACATGCGCACCAGATGTTGGTGCCGCGTGCGCAGCTGCTGCATCCGCCACGACAGCTGGCCGAGGTACTGGTGGATCTGCGTGGCCGAGCGGCCGGTGCCGGCGACGTGGTGCAGCAGCCCGTGCATGGCGCCGCCCGGAAGAACGGCCGACAGCTCCAGCTGGAGCAGCACCACGATGGCGTAGCTGAGGCGCGCGTACGAGAATACCGGCATGCCCCGGAGCTGCTTCGTCGGTGCGGCCAGGAAGAGGCCGAGCAGCGCCCGCGCCGAAGCGAGACACAGCTGGCGCGATCGGATGTGGGCAGACGTGAGAGGAGGCCGTCGTGGCGGTGGCTGCGGTGGTGCCTGCCGGTTGGCTCCGTACGTCGGCACGGCTACGCGATACGGCGGCTGGAAGTCGGCCGGGTCGAACTCGTTGTAGAAGCACGACTCGTGTAGAACGCACAGGACGGTGTGGTACTGGATCAGTAGGCTGTTGTTCATGCAGGTGCCCGTCACACTCTGCCGCCACTGCTCCAGCTGCAGCGTGGCGTTCTGCAGGTTCATCTGCACGCCCGCATCGGCAAAGTCGACGGCCGCGTCCGTGTGGCTGGCGGCGCCGTCACGCTCAGAGGATCGTAGGCCCAGGCCGACTGCTGCGTTGTCGACAATCTGCTGCAGCCGGACCCAGGCTGCCAGCGTCGCGTCCGTTGGTGCTGCCAGCGGCGATGTCTCAATGGCGGCAAGACATTCGGCCATGTGAGATGTGAAAGACAGCATGGATTGGCGGTGAAAGCCGAGGGAGATACTTTTTGGTATTAGAAGAAAGAAGAAGAAGAAGAAAGAAAGAAAGAAAAAAAATTCAAACCCACCTTGAACAGCAGAGGTAGCACGCCAGCAGAGTCCGCTCAAAAACGAGGTCCCCGGACGGACCAGTGTCGTGGCTATTCTGTCCTGCACGGCCCAGTTCCACGGCCATGGATGCGGCCAAATGGACGTGCTGGTAGGATCGCGGCCGATGACCGGACGGCGACGTAGCCCCTAGCGAGTGAAAGTTCCAGTTGGACGACACCAGCAGCGCCTGGATCAGCTCCACCGACTTCTGTCCGTACAGCATGATCCGCTCGGCAAAGACCCGCAGCAGCAGCGCCTCCAGCACGAGGCTGAGGTCGTCGCTCTCGCTGAAGCCCCTGCTCAGCTCGTCGTCGTCGTCGTCTGCGCCCATGTTTCTCGCCACTGTGACGATCGCCAGGAAGAGCACGGGCGTCTGCACTCGCACCTGGGCTGCTACTGATGCGATCTCCCCGGCCGTCGGTTCCATGTGCTGGCTTGCCAGCGTGACGGCGGGGAACACCACGAGCGGCCGTTGGGGCGCCATGGTCAGGACGTACCGCCGAAAGAGGCACACGGCCGAGGCCATGGAAAGCAGCCCAGCAGCCACAGGGTCTGCCGCGTCGACCGTTGCTGAGGAAAGAAGGCATGGGGAAGCATCCCACTGTGGCAAGTTGGGCGAGGGAGCCCGGGGGACAGAAGAGATGACCGGTGCAGGAGGCACAGGAGGAGCCGTCGGAGGCACTTCCGCCATGACTGGAGACGGCCTGTCCAGAAGTCTGGCCTCGGCCATCCTACCGCTTCCATCATCGCCATCTCGCTGCTGCTGCTGCGACAACAGCAGCTCGCTCAGCTGCCGCACCTCCTGCTCCAGCTCGCGCACCCGTACGTCCGTCCGTTTGCGTTTTGTTCGTCGCCGTTCCGTGTAGACACAGGTGTGGCCAATGTCGCGACACCGACGACAGGGCGGCCTCTCCGATACGGCTGGCCAGATGGCCTCGCCCGTGCTGCTGCTGTCGGCCGGCTCGCAGCGCACCTTGAGGACGCGACAGGTCTCGCAGGCACGGAATGCCGTCGACTGCATCGCTCTCGGATGGCCAGACGCTGGGGTGAGGTTGCAGCTCGTTTCGCTGGCCGCTGGAACCTTTGCTGTTCTGCTGCCTAAAATGTCAGCAGCGGTCGCTCATGACGTGAAGCAGGAAGGACGTTCCGCCATACAACCGGCCAATGGGAACGCGGCATCTTCAACTCACTAACTGGAAAGAGCTGTGCATGCGACTGCTCCTTCGGGTTGTGATGTTCTACAGGGAGATAAAGACAGGAGGGGAAAGGTACGATTTGCACGATCTTCCAGAGCTGCACAAGTACTCGATTTGCCAATTGTATCCGCCGACAAGAATACCTTCCAGCGTCAATGTGCCAGACTCTGTGCCGAATACTCGACGCACTGGACTCGGCTTACTTTCCACCTCCCCAAAGACAACCCCAATTTCGCCTTGACTGTCCTATGGAAGGAAGTCTTCCTCCCCGCCAATGACCTGGAACCGCACGCAGTCATCCTGGGCTCCCCGCTGAGCCACCGGCATTACCACCGGCTGGTGGTTGCGTGCCGCCATCATCACACACACCCGATAGTGTCCTGCCGGCAGACCGCCCGCCACCGTTGCCTGCAACCGGCCGTGGCCATCGCCAGCATCGCTGATGCCCTTGAAAAAGGCAAACTCTCTCGGGTCGGGGATCCTGACAACGACGTCGCCCCAGTCACGCCGCCTCACCGTCAACTCCTGCACCGTGACATGGCAGTGGCCATAGATGTTGCCGCTCTCGTCCAGATCCTGCGGTGCCGCGTAGTAGCTCGCTTCCGGATTCGCAAAGTAGCCCGCCGCCAGATTCATCGTATGGACGGTTATGTTAAAGGGCATGTGGGCCGGAAGACGCACCCCTGTTGCCGGTGAAGTAATCAACGACGCGACCATGTGGTCTTGGGCCGGGATGCGGCCCAGGGGAATGCCGTTGCACGACGACGTCAAGAGCTGGCGACCGTTGGTGAGCTCGCGACCGGCACAGAAGTTGATAAAGTTGGTGGCGTCCCTAAGACGTGTCAGCCAGCAGCCGAGTCCTCCTTTTGGCTTTCTCGCGGCTGCTCACGTTTCCGATGGCGCCTCGCCCGGTATCACGCTCAGTGTCCCATTCTCCTGGCCTGTCCGGTTGCTTGCCGTCTGGATCAGGGCAGGGTCGAGACAGCCTGAGGCGACGCCACTTGGGCTCCCATATGCCTCTGTTGTGCTGGTTATATCTCTGGAGATGACAGCAGCCTGACCAAGGGCCACCATGGCCAAGAAAGAGATCTTAACCATCATTGCAAATATCCCTGAAAGAAAGGATGGCAAAGGAAGACGATGCAGTATACTTTAGTCCGTATAAATACGTTTCTCTACGGGATTATACACGAGTACTCCTGCTGGACACCCATAGCTGCTGCTTATGAAAACGATTGGCTATGGACTGGATGCTGTCCGCTCATTCACCGGCGTTCAACTGCTATTGTACGTCATCTGGGCGGACAAAGAATCGGAATCTTACGCAGTGCCGGATCACCTACCAACCAAGGCGGAAAAGAGGATGCTTACGATAGAACTTGTGCACTCTTCTGCTGCAGGAGGCTAATAATAGAAACATTGCGTGTACAGAGTAAACTTCAGTCAGTCAGCAGTCGAAAGTGTAAAGGGGATTGAGTCTTCGTTGTTTCAAGTTAAAGAGCCGAAAGCTAACGAGAAAAGTCCGTAAGAATGCCTTGTAAAACGGCATACCGCCGTTTATGAAAAGAACATTGGTTCTTGTCATTGAAAAAAACAAATATTACAGTGCATGACACTGATCACGTGATTACGTCAGCAGCAAGGGCAAGACAAATTGTGTCCAGCAAACGGAAGAGTTCGACGCAGACTATTCAGCGTCCTGATCTTCGCGAATAAAGGCCTAAAAAATAGCCTTGCCTTCAGCCACATCATCGTCCTCCCACGGCTTGAGGCCAGAGGATCTCATAAAGTCGGTCCAACCTCCGTATGATTTGGGGTCAAAGGAGGCTCTGATAATTGAATATGAGCGGTTGATTCTTTGTCTCTTGGGTGGAAGGGGGTGTTCCACTTACGAAGAGCGTCGGTATTAATAGCAGGCATCTTGAAAGATCTTCGGGTTGTAAATAGTTTCCTGCTAGGCCAAGTGTTTAGACTTGATGTCTTTGTGGAGACTAAAGGCGGTGTAGAGAGATTGCGAGCAAGATTGTGTGCATTCAGGGTTCGACGCTGCAGAATGAACAAAGGCTGAACGGTGGTTGGATGGTGCCTTGATGCCTAATCGCCACAAACAGAGTTTTAATCGCCTTATCGGACGGCGCCAAAAACTTTTAAATGGCCGGGGCAGTGCCAACCCCACCACAGCCCAACAATTGACTAACAAAAAAAATTAGAGGAAAACCCCGCCAGTCTCCCTCCTTTCCTTTCTCCTTTTTCTTGGGTTATCTCGACTTGTTGTGTTTTAACTCGCAACAGCCGCCACATCTACCTCCTTTTTCTCCTTCTTTCCCTTGAATTTGGAAAGAAGCGACGGACCGTTCATTTGCCCCGTCGACGCCCTCCCATCGATTTTGCAATTCCAAAGACCCGCCAACATGGTTTCCGCCTCGAAGGAGAAGAGACTCGCGAAGAAGGCGGCCGATGGCAAGGACAAGAAGTCCAAGGCCGGGTCGAAGAAGGCGGCCGAGGTCGAGGTCGAGCTCGATGGACACGGAAATCCGATCGTGAACGAGGAGGACACATCGAACCGGGACGAGGAGGTGAAGCGGCTGGCCGCTCAGATGGACAAGCACGGCCTTTCGGACCGCGTCACAACGGGCGTTTTGTCGTCGACGCCGACGAGTCGCGACGTCAAGATCACCAGTGTCAGCCTTGTGTTCCACGGCCGCGTGCTGATCCAGGACTCGACGCTGGAGCTGACGTACGGCCGCCGCTACGGCCTGCTGGGCGAGAACGGCTGCGGCAAGAGTACGCTGATGAAGGCCATTGACAAGCGCGAGTACCCCATCCCGGAGCACGTCGACATCTACCTGCTGAACGAGGGCGCCCCGCCGACGGAGCTGGGTGCGCTGGAGTGGGTCGTGCGGGAGGCACAGAACGAGCTGGAGCGGCTGGACAAGCTGGCCGAGAAGTACCTGGAGGACGAGGGCCCGGACAGCCCGGTGCTGATGGATCTTTACGATGTAAGCCTTTGGATGTGTTTTTCCCCTCCGACCTCCAATCGCCTCTCTTGCACTGCTGACCGTTTACTAGCACATGGAACGGATGGACCCCTCGACCTTTTCGACCCGTGCGTCGCTGATCCTGACGGGTCTTGGCTTCAACAAGGTGACGATCAACAAGAAGACCAAGGACATGTCCGGTGGCTGGCGGATGCGCGTGGGCCTGGCCAAGGCACTGTTCGTGCAGCCGTCGCTGCTGCTGCTGGACGACCCGACGGCGCATCTGGACCTGGAGGCGTGTGTGTGGCTGGAGGAGTACCTGAAGCGGTGGGAGCGCACGCTCGTGCTCGTGTCGCACTCGCAGGATTTCCTCAACGGCGTGTGCACCAACATGATCGACATGCGGTCGAAGCAGCTCCTGTACTACGGTGGTAACTACGACTCCTACATCAAGACGCGGTCCGAGCAGGAGACGAACCAGATGAAGGCGTACACGAAGCAGCAGGAGGAGATTGCGCACATCAAGAAATTCATTGCCAGCGCGGGTACGTACGCCAATCTGGTGCGGCAGGCCAAGTCGCGGCAGAAGATCCTGGACAAGATGGAGGCCGACGGCTTCATCCAGCCGGTGACGGAGGACCGCGTGTTTTCGTTCCGCTTCGCCGACGTGGACAAGCTGCCGCCGCCGGTGCTCTCGTTTGACAATGTGACCTTTTCGTACTCGGGCGACCCCAAGGACGACCTGTACCGCAACATTGACCTCGGCTTCGACATGGACTCGCGCACGGCGCTGGTCGGCCCCAACGGTGTGGGCAAGTCGACACTGCTGCGGCTGATGACCGGCAAGCTGAGCCCGACTGAGGGCGTGGTGGCGCGCCACACACACCTGAAGCTGGGCGTGTACTCGCAGCACTCGGCCGAGCAGCTGGACCTGACCAAGTCGGCGCTGGACTTTGTGCGCGAAAAGTACCGGGAGAAGTCGCAGGACTACCAGTACTGGCGCCAGCAGCTGGGCAAGTACGGCCTCTCGGGCGAGTCGCAGACGGCCTTGATTGGCACCCTGTCCGAGGGCCAGAAGAGCCGGATCGTGTTTGCGCTGCTGGCTATTGACAGCCCCAACATGTTGCTGCTGGACGAGCCGACGAACGGTCTGGATATCCCGACGATTGACAGTCTGGCGGACGCCATCAAGGCGTTTAGCGGTGGTGTCGTCGTGGTGAGCCACGATTTCCGGTGAGTTTTGGTTTTTTCTGCTTATTTCTTTTCTTTTTTTTCCTTTCTTTTTTCCTTTCTTCCTCCCTTCTTCCTTTCCCTACTAACACCCCTAGACTCCTTGACAAGATCGCCAACCAGATCATGGTGTGCGAGAACCGGACAATTCGGCAATGGGACGGCACCATTTCCGACTACAAGAACTACCTGCGGAAGAAGATGATCACGGCCGGTGCAGTTTAAGCAGGGCATGTGACTATTTTTTCTCTCCACAGACTGCACGTCGCCGGCGTCCCTTTCCGACCGTTTCCTTCTGAGGAAGATTGGGTTGGAACAAAGTCGGCGAGGACTACATCAGGGTCTGCCGAACTAATAGAACGGGAAAAGAATTTCCCACCGGACGAAGACTGGACGACGAGGGGGGAAACAACTCCGGTCTCGACGCAGGAGTCTTACTAGAGGGTCGTTTCTGTTGGAGGACGGCAGCCAGGATGAAATGAAATTGGCTCTGCCAAGTGGGAGAACGCAGAGCGAGAAAGCCCCGCGGTCCCGCCACATGTTTTTACGGAACGGAATTTTCAACAACATTATGCACCGGATAGAACTCTGTTTATGTTTTTAGTGAATTCAAAACGACGATTGTCAGATCTTGGCAGTGACTGGTGGGGGCGTGTAGCTGACCGATATGCAGGCTGTGGGCTACATGAGGGCTGAACGTGCTGTCACATGTACGAACGCCTTGCAGGGACAGGTTTACGACACTGTAGGCCGTGGCCGACATGTCAGACACGTTGCGCACGGACAAATCGCAGGCCTGGCTACCGGTTGCTGTGGGCGTTGGCTCTTGACGATGGCCAGCAAAAAAGGCCGGTTTTGGCGGCTTGCGACTGTTCAGCTTCGGCGGAACCTGGCATGCCTGATTCAGCAACTGCTGCATGGGCGGGATTGTGCAGCGGGGAAGAGGGTGACTGGATCCGAGGCGGTTTCCGCTTGAGGCACAAAAGGACGGCAAGAGGCTTGCCTCGTATCTTATTACAAAGCAGGTTCGCACGATAGAACAAGCTGTCGAATCGCACTGGGGCGATCCACTGATTGGCCAAGGCGTGGATCTAGTGGAGAAGCGGGCTCGCACGGTGATTGGCGTGAGTGGGTCTGGGCCAGAGTCTGGAACAGAAGGCGCAACGGAAGCGACGCGACGAGAGTTGGGGAAAGGACGGAAGGCGCAAGACGTAGCAGCGGGGCAGGGATGCCGATGGTGGCCCATGGCACTACGACGCCTCGTATGCAGGGAAGAAATGACACGAGTGCACTGTGCAGTACACTAAAAGGGGAGGATGATGGAGAGAGGAGCCTGCAGGAAATGACGGAAAGAGCAAGAGTCAGCAAGAGAGGGTAAGCGGGAAGGGAAAAGGAAAGAACCCCGGCGACGAACTAACGAGGGAAATGGGAAGGAGCGGGTTTTGTGGACAAACCGAAATCGTCGCAAGAGGATGGAGAGGAAGCGTGCCATCGAACAGGAGGGCCAAAAATAGGACAGGCAGGAAAGAGGAAAATAGGCCAGAAAAATGAATAAAAAAAAATCGCCGGGCGAGGCGCACCAAATAGGACCTTTTGTTCGTGTCGTCGTCGTTCTGGGGGCCCCATCCACCGCCTTTGCCCCAACATTCCATCTGTGCTCGTGCCTCTTGCCTCTTTCCATCTCCTCTCCTGTCTCCTTCCATCGGCGTGCTCGCTCTGCATCCATCGCCACCTCCATTGCCATCGCCATCGTCCTCGTCCTTGGCCGCATCGTCCACGCAGTCCCGTTGGCTGTTCACCGACTCTGCGTGGCAGCACGCCTGGCTGCCCGAGCTTCCCCGAGCTTTTCACACACGCGATCCGCCCGTCTCGTGACTGTCCGACAGCTTCGCCCACACGCGCAGTCGACCGATGAGCAGACGGCCACGCCACGCCCCCGACAAGCGCTCTTGTCCCTCGTCCCATCGCCGCCGCTCGCGGTTGCCATTGCGCATCGCTGCGTCCTCGTCCTCCATTGGCTGCGGGCCGCCTGGCGAAACACCCGAGCGGTGCTCTCTTGTCTGAGACTGCGCGTTTGCCATGGACCCGTCCGACTTTCGCGCCACCGTGCTGGAGAAGGGCAGTAGCAACAGCAACAGCAACAGCAACAGCAACAGCAACAGCAACAGCAACAGCAACAGCAACAGCAGCAACGGCCGTCGCCGCGACATGGCCATTCTCCACCCCGAGCAGCCAGCCTCGTCCTACCCACCCCGTGCTATCGCCAACAACAATAGCCACACCCACCACCCTTACAGCCTCCCGTCGCACCGAGTTGGCCGCGCTGTCTCGCCGTCGGCCGACAGACACAGCTACCACCGGCCGCCTCCATCCGCCTCTCCCGTCTACACATACCCGGCGCGTGCCCGCTCGCCGCTGCGGTCGGCCGCTGCGCCTCCCGTGTATGCGCTCGACGCTACACGCGTCCGATCGCCGCCGCGCGAGACCGCGCCGGCCGGCTATGCCGTCACGCTGGCCCAGCGCGACAAGGCGTCTGGCAGCTTCTACGACCCGACGACCGACAGGACAACCGTGACGGCGGCCTCGGCCAGCGCGCGTCGGCCGTCCGACACCGGGTCTCATCGCATCAGCGAAAAGGACGCGGCAGCTCTCCCGGTATGCGCTTGCGTTCTTTTGTTGTTTTCTTTCTTTCTTTCTTCTTTCTTTCTTTCTTCTTCTTTCTTTCTTTCTTTCGTCCTCTTTCTTTCTTTCGTCCTCTTCTCTCGTTCCTTCTCTCGTTCCTTGTCCATCTTCTCTTCTCGTTTCTTTCTCTTCCTTTTCCTCTCTACCTTCTCTCTACCTACCTTCTCTTCAACCTTTACTATTCTCCTCTCTTTCCTTTCCTCCCTCTCTTTTCTTCCTCCCTCTCTTTCCCCCTCTCTCCTCCCATCACAGCTTGCCTCGCTGTCAGCTTACCCTTGCATCCAAATTCATCTGTGGCCAATCCCGCTCTCTCGTCCGCACGGCATTTCTCCTTATCGCCAGGCTACACTCATAGCTTGGCGGCACCCTTTTGGTTCTGCGCTTTGTGCTTTTTAATGTGGCTCTTTTTCGGCTCTACGCTTGTCGCTGGTGCTTTGGCTTGACTGGCGCGCCTGCCGTCTCTGCATCCTGTCTCATCATCCTCCACGTTACTGTATTTTTTTTTTTCCGCTCCTGGATTCTGCCCTTATTTCCACCGTTCCTTCTTCGCTCCCTTTTCTGATCCCCTTGTCTTCCTCGACTCCACCCATCCGTCTTTTATTCCCTCTCTCCTTGTTCTGCCGCTACCTTTAATTTTCCATCTCGGTTTGTTCTCGGCTTCCATCATCCGCTGCCCGTCCATTAATCCATTTCCTTCCTGCATACCCCGTAATCGACCGGCCCCCCTACTTGTCACTAAACGCGTCGTCTTCTTTCTTTCGCCATCGTCTTCATTTCACCCTCGCTCTGGCTTCGTCTTGGCACGTCACGATGCATCATGTGTGAACGTGACCTTCACTGACACGAGCCACTGCTTTTGCCAACCACAGCATCGCGACGCGTACCACTATCCATCGCGACCTCAATCTGTAGGCGATCGCTCGTCCTACTACGGCACATCCCACAAATCGCCCACTGTTGCCCCCGCCTCCTCGAGAAGCCCGCTCACCCATTCACGAAAGCTCTCTGCCTCTGGCCCAGTGCCGTCTGCCTTATCTGACTCTGTCAGCATCTCAGCCCACCCGCCATCAAAAATGGCTTCTCCATCTCTGGGCCAGCGCCCGCTGTCTCTGGCTGGCTCTCCACCCCCAAATGGCACCGCCACATCTATACCCTCGCTTTCTTCATTTTCCAGGGCTGAGTCCCCGGCCACAAACAAGGCAGCAGCGCCCACAAGTGTATGTTTATCACCAGCCTTCACTTTATTTCCAGTGCTACATCTCAATTCTATCCTTTTCACGCCGACCTTTGTCCTGAGCTTGACTACGTCTACACATCATTACACATATCACCTTTCTCTGCAGCTCATCCTCATGATCTGATGCTGACCGCTTCCCCCAACCTTTAGACCCCCAAGCGCACGGCCGACTTAATGTCCTTTTCCAACATTCTCTCTAGTGCCGAGCCGACGGTAGAGAAACCACGACCCAAATCACCACCTCCCCCCGAGGACGACTCCGAACATAATACTACTGGTCGGGGCGTTCGCGTCCTGCGGTTGGACAAAGCAGAAGACAAAAAACCTCGAGGCGGCCGGCGAGCTGCCAAACCTCGCGTGTCTAGTGCCAAGGACAAAGACATCGACATGGATGTATCGTTGGTAGACATCGCCCCGAAGGCCTCGCGGCGCTCCTCTGCCAAGCTCAATGTCGCCGAGGCCCGTGTGCCAGCGAAGCGGCGGGTGAACGGCCAACAGAAGAAGGCCGCCCCGTCGCCCTCTGGCACAGCGGAGCGGGAGAAGGACATACAGACCTTCTTGAACAAGCTGGACGATGAAATTGAAGACGTCGATACCTCCGAGTTCGATGAAGAAGAAGAGATCTGGCAAGAGCGTTTTCATCGACGGAAGGTACAGATGGCCACCAACGAGGCTGAATTGCACAGTCTTCGCCGCACCGACTTGTCTGACACCTTTGCCAAACGGCTCGAAGACCACGGTTATCTCGGCACGAAACGTTACTACGAAATCTACTACGACGAGGCTTTGCAAGAGGTGCGCGAGCAAGAGCTGTTTGCCGAAAAGGAACGGAAGAAGGACATGCAACGGAAGCGGCGGCGGGAAAAGTCCATGGCTGTCACACTGGAACAAAAGAAGGACGCTCTGGCCCGCGCTGCCCTCACCCAGGATGAGAACGAGCGCCAGAAGCTGCTGCGCGAGGCTGAGCGGGCTAACAAAAAGGCCCAACAGACGAAGCTCATTCTGCAAAAGGGCATCAAGGGACCCGTCAGAAACGTGGCCACCATGGATCTCAATCTGGAGGGCGGCACAATGTCTACGTTTGAAAGCACCGAGTTGGACGCCGGAAAGACAAAGGCCAAGGGCCGCGGCGGTTCGCGTCCGAAAAAGTCCAAAGAGCAAAAGCAGCAAGAGAAGGAGAACGCCGAGGCTGCCCAGGCCGCTCTCGATGCCGGCGAGGACTTGCCCAGCAAGGAAGAAACGTCCAAGATCCGCATCAAGTTCAAGAAGGGCTCGAATGCCGCCGGCGCCAACGGCTCGTCGGGCAGGGACGACGGTGCCAGCAAGGACGACGTCCATTCGAACAAGGAAAACGCCGAGCCCAAGTCCTCCCGGGGCAAAGACAAAGACAAGGACAAGACAGCCGTTGTCGATACGCCGAAAGATCCGCTGGAGATCAGGTTCCAGTCCAAGGGCTTCAACCAAATCTACGACCAAATCTGGCGCGACATGGCTAGGAAGGATGTCAGCAAGACCTTCCGCATGGCCACCGACTCCTACTCAACAAAGGCTTCGAATTTGAAGAAGACTGCTCTTCTAGCCTCGAAGGAGGCGAAGCGGTGGCAGCAGCGCACAAACAAAGGCAACAAGGATCTGCAAGCCCGCGCCAAGCGTGTCATGCGGGATATGATGACCTTTTGGAAGCGCAATGAGCGCGAGGAGCGCGACCTGCGCAAGGCTGCCGAACGCCAGGAACTCGAGAATGCCCGGAAGGAGGAAGCCGACCGCGAAGCCGCGCGCCAAAAGCGGAAGCTCAACTTTCTCATTTCCCAGACGGAACTGTACTCTCACTTTATCGGCAAGAAGATCAAGACCGACGAGGTCGAGCGTAGCACCGACCACCCCGACGAAGCCGCCAAGGAGACTCCTAGGGCGGCTGCCTCGGGTACTAGCCGCAGTGCAGACATGAGCTTGGCTGTGTCCGATGGTGCAGTCGGTTCCAAGGTCACCAATTTTGAAAATCTTGACTTTGACGACGAGGACGAGACCAAGCTTCATGCTGCCGCTGTGGCTAACGCACAAAACGCCATTGCCGAGGCACAGCAGAAGGCCCGCCAGTTCAACAACGAGGACGAACCGGCCCCTGCCGGTATGGACATGGACGACGAGGGCGAGATGAACTTCCAGAACCCCACTGGTCTAGGCGATGTCGAGATTGAGCAGCCGAAGTTGCTCAACGCACAGCTCAAGGAGTACCAGCTCAAGGGCCTGAACTGGCTGGTGAACCTGTACGAACAGGGCATCAACGGCATTCTGGCCGACGAAATGGGTCTGGGAAAGACTGTGCAGTCCATCTCCGTGATGGCATACCTTGCTGAGAAGTACGACATCTGGGGTCCATTTATTGTTGTTGCCCCTGCATCGACGCTGCACAACTGGCAGCAGGAGATCAACAAGTTCGTGCCTGAATTCAAGGTGTTGCCGTACTGGGGCTCTGCCGGCGACAGAAAAGTCCTGCGCAAGTTCTGGGACCGCAAGCACTCCATCTACAAGAAGAATGCACAGTTCCATGTGCTGGTCACGTCCTACCAGCTGGTTGTGTCTGACGTGACGTTCATGTCCAAGATGCGCTGGCAGTATATGATTCTCGACGAGGCACAGGCCATCAAGAGCTCGCAGAGTTCTCGTTGGAAGGTGCTTCTCGACTATCACTGCCGCAACCGTCTGCTTCTTACCGGTACCCCGATCCAGAATAACATGCAGGAGCTATGGGCCCTGCTGCATTTCATCATGCCATCCCTCTTCGACTCCCACGACGAGTTCAGCGAATGGTTTTCCAAGGACATTGAGTCACATGCCCAGAGCAACACCAAGCTGAACGAAGACCAGCTTAAGCGGCTGCACATGATCCTGAAGCCCTTTATGCTCCGTCGTGTCAAGAAGCACGTGCAGAAAGAGCTGGGTGACAAGATTGAGCTGGACATTTTCTGTGATCTGACATACCGCCAACGCGCCTACTATGCCAATCTTCGCAACCAGATCAGCATAATGGACCTGATCGAGAAGGCCACGACAGGGGATGAGAACGACTCCAAGACGCTGATGAATCTCGTCATGCAGTTCCGTAAGGTCTGTAATCACCCGGACCTTTTCGAACGTGCCGATACGACGTCGCCGTTTGTCATGAGCTACTTTGCCGAGACAGAGTCGTTCAGCCGCGAGGGCGCCGTCATTCCCGTCGGCTACTCGACCCGCAGCTTGATTGAATACGAAGTGCCGCGCTTAGTCGCGTCTGGGGACGGACGCATCCACTCACCTGGCCGAAACAACGCGGTGGCTGGTTTCCGCAACAAGTACCTGAAGGAGCTGATGAACATCTGGACACCCGAAAACATCCGCGACAGCTCCAGCAGGGACGAGGCCTTCTCGTGGCTCCGATTCGCCGACACCAGTCCAGGCGAGGCGTACCAAGCATCACATCGCGACATTTTCGACCGCGGCATCGATATCGCCACGAAGCATGCTTCCGCTCCGGGGCTGTCGTCTCGTCTGGACCGCCTAAAGGTGGTCTACGACCATGACGATAGCAAGGAAATCACTGGCAGCAAGTGTTCCCGGTCTGGATACACTCCAACGCACGCCCTCTTCCAGATCAGGGAGCGCGATGGCCTAGCCGCACTCGCCGACATCACGAGCGAGGGCGTGCTGCATTCGCTCATGAACGTTGCCCGCGCCGCGTACGACAACACTGGCCTGACCCGTGTGGAGCAGGCTGGGCGCAACAGCGCGTCAGCACCGCCGATCGAGCTGACCAGCAGCAGCCGAACGACCGCGACGGAGCGTCAGGACTTGCTCTTCAACATGCCGATGCGGCGGGCACTGTTCGGACCCGACCCGGCGGAGGAGAAGGCCCTGGTGTTGCAGCAGGTTCCGTGGAACCAATACCCGCCGACATCTCTGCTGCCAGCACCAGATGTGGAGAAGAAGCGGTTCACAAACATCTCCGTACCATCGATGCGGCGGTTTGTGACAGACTCGGGCAAGCTGGCGAAACTGGACAATCTGCTGTTCAAGCTCAAGGAAGGCGGACATCGTGTGCTTCTGTATTTCCAGATGACTCGCATGATCGATCTCATGGAGGAATACCTGACTTACCGCAACTACAAGTACTGTCGGTTGGATGGTTCTACCAAGCTGGAAGACCGTCGCGATACGGTGCACGACTTCCAGACGCGCCCTGAGATTTTCATCTTCCTGCTTTCGACGCGTGCCGGTGGTCTTGGCATCAACTTGACGTCGGCCGATACGGTTATCTTTTACGATTCCGATTGGAACCCAACCATTGACTCACAGGCCATGGATCGCGCGCATCGTCTCGGCCAGACTCGACAGGTGACGGTGTACCGGATGATTACACGTGGTACTATCGAGGAGCGCATCCGAAAGCGCGCCCTGCAAAAAGAAGAAGTGCAGCGGGTGGTCATCCAGGGCGGCGGTGCTGCCTCTATGGGAGTGGATTTCTCGGGCCGTCGTGCTCAAGACAGTCGCAACCGCGATATCGCGCTGTGGCTGGCAGACGACGAGCAGGCCGAACTGATCGAACGTCGCGAGAAGGAGATGCTGGAGAACGGGGAACTGGACAAGGTGGTCAAGAAGCGTGGCGGCGGGAAACGCAAGCGCAATGTTGATGTGGATGGCAATGGTGCCAGCTTGGACGAGATGTACCATGAAGGTGAGTTTCGTGTGCTTCCTTATGGAGAGAGAGTTGAGCTAACGGGTGGTGCAGGCGAGGGCAACTTTGACGACAATAAAGCGTCAGGAACAGCAACGCCGATCGAGGCAGCCACGACTGTGGGCGGGAAGAAGAAGCGTGTGAGCGTCAAGAAGGCCAAGACGACCAAACAGCGACTGGCCATTGCGGATGGGCACATGGACGGCTGATCCGGCTTCTGTCAGAGTGCGTTGCACAATTGTATATCACTGGCGACGTGACCATCCGGTTGCGGCGATTTCTATTCCGGGGCTGCATATTTTGCATCCAGAATTGTTATTACTTTACAAAAATCGGGACATGGGAGTGGAATGGGACTGCAACACATGGGACGGTTTGGTAGAGACAAAATTTTGAGCCCGCCGGCTGGGAGATACTATTGTCAAGGTCGGGCTGTACTATTATAATGTTTCTGCTGCTTGAGGATTCTACCGAACCTGTCAATGGAGCCCTGCTTTTGCAGGGCGCGGTGGGGTGGCGTTTCTGCTTGTTTCTTCTGTATTTGGCTTGGAAGAAGAGGAATATCAGACAATTGGTGAATGCGGCTGTCGATGTGGCAGTGATCATCTTAACGGCAGAGAAAGTCGGGCAGAGGGAACGGGGCCTAATCCATGGCAAAGCAAGAAGCAAAGAATGAAAAAATGAGTAAAAAATGGAGTGATATGGGGTTGAGGCATTGCAAATACTGCATGAGTGTTATCTAATGGATTTACTCCGTACTGGATGAGCAAAAAAAAAGCAGAGGACCACAATAATGACAAGAGAGGGATTCGAACCCTCGCCCTTTCGGATTGGAGGAAATACACCTTTAAGCCCCGGAGGACTTGAAAGCCTAAATCCAACGCCTTAGACCACTCGGCCATCTTGCCTGTAGTTTGGTTTTTTGAGGCCCACACGTGTATGTAAGGGTGCGTGAAGCTTGGCATGTGCATTGTCTCGTCAATTTTTGTTTCTCTAAGATCACGCCTCTTTTTCTAGGATCAAAATCCGCGAGGCTCAATCAAGCTCACGCTCAGTAAATCCCTACATTCTTCCCTATAATGCATAATCTGCTCGGAAGGCAGAATTGGTGAGGAGAATGCAAGAGTAACAAAAGACTGCTGATTGCGACAATCTGCACGTGCTGCTGCCGAAAACAAGGGCGAGAACTTAGTAAGCGACAGCGCTGTCGAAGGCATCAGCCACGCCGCTACGCTGCAGATGTAAGCCTCGGCGGTAAAGAATTGGAGAATGGAAAGAGGAAAGAACGACTGGCCGCTTGGTCAAGGCCAGCAGGAAGGCTCGACTCTGTGCGAATTTTTGCTGCCTTGCATTTCTCGCTTTCCCGTCTCTTTTTATTGCTTCTTGTTTCATAATTTATTGTTTCTTTCATCCTCCTCTCCTACCTCCTCTGGCACGGACAAACAGCATAACCGGGGTAATTCATTGTTTGTCACGGACCTTTTGCAATCGACCCGGTGTCTGTCATCCGCTAGCGAATTAGCAGGCCGCTCTCGTCAGTGAGCCAAGCTTTTTCGCCATTGCACGGACGATGGTAAGCTTTGTTTCCTGTCAGCCAACCAACAGCGCCCTTTTGCTCAGCCCCAAGTCCCTCGTTTAAAAATAAGTTTCTATTTAGGTTTCTGGCTGGCCCCCAGAGGCCCAAAATGCGCTATAAGCTGACGCGGGGCGGAAATGGACGCTCGTCTCATCTCTCATTGGCCCGTAAGCAGAGGGGCGTTTTGTTACTTTCGTCAGAAGGGCATCCGGTGGCCGTGCCCAGCGGGACTTTTCCTACCCGTCTTGGTGACCGTGGCTAATGTTCCGGAGGACTGCCTATCCGGTAAGCCACTGGCAGGGCGTCTGGACCTGCAGAACCACGTTGAGGATGACGCTTTTCGTTTTGCTGCGCCAACGCAGCGCCAAAGAGACTTGGGCGCAGACGGGAGACAAAGAGATCCGTTGGCAGCCAGCACCAGATGGCGCTTGTGTTGGGGAACAAGGTGTGGAATACATGGCAACACATAGATGGCCGTCAGACTGTGGTTGCTGCATATATAATGCCGTGATCATCCCCGCCATCTTTCCTTTTTTTTTGTCTGATATTCCAGATTCCTCTTCTGTCCGACACTCGATCCTCTTCTCTCACATCCTCCGTTATTTTGCCAACAAGCCAACCACTACAACATATCCGCCAACATGCTCTTCCGTCTAGCTTCTGCTGCAGCAACGGCCGCTCTGCTCCTGACTGCCAGCGCCGCCCCAACACCGACGCCCTCGAGTTACACCCAGACGCCGGATGACGGCTTCCCCAACCCCAATGCCACGCAGCTCGATGACATCAACCGCCAGGCTGATGGCACTTTGTCCAACGCAGCCCCGCCAGCAAAGCTATCCAACGACAGTCTGCCGGCCTTCCAGCTGATTGCCTTTAACGAGAACTTCGAGGTCGCCTTCTTCACGTCGCTGCTCTACAACGTCACCAACGACGTGCCTGGCTTCGAGGTGCCCGGGCCTGCTGAGCGTGCCTCCCTCATAGGCGTGTTGGAGACTGTGCTGGCCCAGGAGGAGCTGCATGCTCTCAACGCCGAGGGCGTGCTCAAGCACTTTGGCGCGTCTCTTGTGCCCGAGCCCTGCACTTACACCTTTCCCACCACCCATCTGGACGATGCCATCTCCCTGGCCGAGACTTTTACCAGCGTCGTGCTTGGCACTCTGCAGGACGCGGCGCAGCTGCTGGCCAAGAACGGCGACGCGGGTCCTGTGCGCACCGTCGCCTCCGTCATTGGTCAGGAGGGCGAGCAGAACGGATTCTACCGCAGCCTGTTGAACCGGAAGCCGTCCCAGAAGCCGTTCCTGACGACCAGCGTGGCGGCCTTTGCCTTTTCCGTCCTGCAGGGCTTCGTCGTCTCCTGTCCCTTTGACATTGCCGACATCCCCATCCCCATCTTCCCGGCTCTGTCTGTTGAGAGCGGCGTGTCTGCTGGTGGTGCCGCCAATGTCGACCCGATTGACCAGGACCTCACCTTCTCGGCCAACCTCGCTGGCGTCGCCGATGCTGCCTACCTGGTGGGCAATGCCGCCGCCGTCGAGAACACGCTCTTCATCACCTACTTCACCGGCCAGGACAGCCCTCTCAGCGAGCCCATCATCAACGCCTCATGGGCTGGTGATGTCCTTACGTTCCAGGCCACCTTCCCCTACACGGATTTTGTTATGGATGGCCTCACCATCGCCGCTCTGACTGTCGGCCAGAACTTCTCCAGCCCCGACGATGTGCCTGCAAAGACATTGGCAGCACCGGGCCTTATCCAGGTCAACGACCCGCTTTTCTAAGCTGGAATTCCATCCCACATTTTCCTTTTTCTTTTTCTTGTTTTCTTTCTTCTCTCTGGTCTGGTCATTTGAATACCCAGGCTTCCCTTCTTTCCTTCGTTGCATGTTCGTGGGCTCGGCTGGTCATTAGATACTTGGCATCGTGCATTGGTGGTCCCCTGTATTGCATAACCAAAGGGCGTTGTTGGTACCAGCTTCATAATTCTAAACGTTTCAAAACAAGTGCGCCTGCTATATTCCCGTATGCCCTTGTGAAAGTCCAATAAACATGCTGTCGTTTCGTAACCGCATGATCCAACACTGTTTAAGCTGCCCACACGAAGCTGAAAAAAGCCATTCGACAGCTAAAAACCTGCCGTTCCACAATAAAACTCCCAAAACGTTGGATATATCAAAACGGCCGAGACCGAAGGAAGCAGGAACCAGAGAGAAAATAACTCGCAGTCTACCATCTGAGTAATTGAAGCACCTTTTCCACCTTTTCCTTTCCATTCGTAAACCGCCGACGAAGACCACCTTGATGGGGATTCTCTTCCACCGAGCCGACAGAGACATCCATTGCCGTCCCGTATGCACTGCCAACACTAGAGCTCCTGGCTTGTCGAGTTTCTGGGCCAGCATACGGAAAGCCAGAGAAACCAAGAGTTCCAGGATTGCCAGACATACCGACACTGGGAGTCAGATCTATCCCAGTATTGTCAGGGAAGTCAAAGCCAATAAAGAACTCGTCAGTCAAGGTATGAGGGGTGGGGCCAAACGAGTTCATGCTGGCGACTTGCGAGCTGCTGGTGCGGTCTGCAAGAACCTGCACGCCTAGGCTGTCATAGACGTTTCCGTCTGTGCGGTGGCTCATGCTGTCGCTGCCAAACGCCGTGGGCAGGCCAGGGTGCCACGTGTTGCCAATTTGTTGACCGATGTAGAAGTTGGTCTCCCCCGACACAAATGTTCTCGGTGGGGGAGGGGAGACGATGTGGGTGTCTTCCAACCGGACGCTCAGCTCGGCCACCGAGTCTTCGTCGATGCTCAGACGCACTCCTAGCAGACTGCATGCATCTGCATGGTCTCGGGCTTCGTTGTAGCCCTCGCTGGCGGGGCGCTTTCCGGCCCTGGAGGCCGGCTTGATCGAGCTGCCACCGACATCGGTGACCTCGATGCTGGGCATCCGTGTTCCGTTGTCAGTCTGCAGGCTTGGCGACAGGTCCCTGGCTGAGGCGTCAAAGTAGAGTGAGCTGAGATGAGCCCAGAACTCCTTCTTGAGGGAAACCTGGTTGTCGGGGCCAATGTCGATTTCCGAGAAGAGATTGCCGTTGGAGAAGGTGGCCTTGGCCATGTGGCGCAAGACATAAGCCAAGTGGTAGACGAGATCGTTGCGCTGCTTGACCAATGGCTCGGCCAGTCGGCCATCCATGGTCGTGCGGAAAAACAGCACCTGCTCCAGGGATATGGCCAAGAAGACGACCAAGTCGCGCGCCTTCTGGCCGCCTTTTTTCATGCTGGCCTGCTTCTTGTTCTTCTCCATCCCATTCTCGATAAAGGCGAGCATCCGGGAGGCGCATACGGCACGCAGAATGAGCAGGTCGCTCATGTTGAAGTTGACCCGCGGATCCTTCTCGAGAAGCTTGCGTCCCTGCAGGGCCATGTTGACCTGGTAAAAGGGCGAGAAGATCTGGTGGTTTCTCATGCTGTGGTTCTCGAAAAAGGACGAGTAGGCACCCGAGTTGCCCACCTTGTGTTCCGACAGCACCTCCATCATCAGTTTCAGATCAATGTCGCGATGAAGCCGCTCGTTGAACAGTTTGGTGGGTGAATAGCCGTTGCGATCACGGCAGTTGATCATGTCTTTGGCCACCTTTAGATCCGCCTCGTTCAGGCCTGTTGTCGGGCTTGTCAGCATGTCACGTGGGATCAGAGGACCGAAAAGAGGTCGACTTACAGTCGAGGAAGACGTTCTTCTTCCGGATGGCCGAACTGACACAAACTGGAAAGGAGCTGTCGGCGTGTCCACACTTGTCGCACGGCAACTGACACTGCACCGGGTGAGGTGGCTGTCAGTACCAGAAAGTAGGGCATGGACAGACGAGGCATGGAGGAGACAGCTTACACTCTTGTGAGCAAGGTAGCATGCGAGACAGGCTGGCGATCTCGCAACGTTCCTCTTTGTTCGACGGCCGTTTTGCAGCGTGTCCAGGGGATCCGACGGTCCCCGTTTCAGGTTCTTGTTGGAATAGGCACGATGACCGTCACCTCCAGGTACGTCCAATTCTCGGCGGCTCTGGGGAGGAAAGTAACCGTTGATGTTGGAAGGGGAGCCATTGTGGGAGGCGGAGCAATAGCGGGACAGAGGACTGGATACAGATGATACTGGAGAAGGGACATCGATCCAGTTGCTCCTGTCCGAAGTGGCGCTGCGACTGGGACTTATGGTACGGATCATGGACGGGGAGGTGTTGATGGAAGAGAGATCCACTTCATTGGGGATGCGTGACGTAGAAAAGTTCATGTAGCCTAGTGTCGGATCGGACTGGAATCCGTTGCCATCGATCCAAGGCCCAGAGACTACATTTTGCAAGTCATGAACAAAGGATGCTGACGAGTTGATATGGTTGAAAGCTCCGGTGCTCATCATGCCATCAGTCTGTGAGGACGAATCGACGCCCATGCCCTCCAACACTGCGGGGGAATGCTGCATCATTTGCGGCGTGCTATGGAAGCTGTAGTTGCCGGCGGAGGCTGGAGTGGTAGGCGAGTACGAGGGGGTGGGAGTATGGCCGGATGGGAAGGTGGTGTCGGTGGTGATGGATGGAGTTTCAAAGATGAATCTCTGGAGTAGGGCTTCTTGGTCGAATACAGAGGACTCGTTCGTAGCATCATGCGCAATGCTCCCCTCGATGCTTCCGCTCTGACTTGACGTGGTAGACGGGCCATAGACGCCTTGATATATTGAGACCATGGTCGGATGATGGGGGTCATAAGGCAGGCCAATGGATGAGGTTCCCAAGAAGGACGAGAGCGGCTGAGGTCTGAAGGGCTTATTGTATTCCAGATGTGAGTCCATTCGCTCTGCATGGCCCTTCTCGGCCGTAGTGGCATCTTGAGATGGAGGTGACTGCAGAGGGCCAGTCGTGTGGGAGGGAAGAGGATACATATTGTACGAGACTGGGATGCGGCAGCGGGGTGGAAAAGGCTCATTGTCATCGGAGAGAAAGCCGAGAGAGTGTGCCTGCTCCCGGCTATGAGAAGATTGGGTAACGCGGACCATGAGGCCGATAGTGGTGGTGTGAAGAGACAGGTATTGGGGAATAGTCTCAGAGAAGGCAGTGTGGTGAGGCAAAGAGAAAGGAAGAAAGTGGAAGAAGGAGAGTGCAGGAATTCAAGCGGCCTCGAGAATTTTGGCTGGAGGCAAGAAAAGCCGGGTCCGCTGGGGACTGGGTGAGGTCCAATCTGCCTCGGGCAACACTTGGACTTTTATTCACCTGGTGGGTTGCAACAACAGAAACAGTCCGCCTCGAGCAGCCGCAAGTCTGGGCAGACGATCGGGGCGGTGCGTGTTAGTGAGCAGTAGTGCAGGCTGGTAGGGATTAGGCGCTGTTGCACCCACTAGTACTGGGAGGCGCCTTTTTTTCTGGCCAATGAGCGGCCGCGGTTCAGCCTCACCTTTACTGCATGCTGCAGGGAGCACTACAGCAGGCAGGCCTCCGGATGGTTGCCTGGCGCAGTCTAACAAGAAAACCGAACCCGGCAGCGTGCTTATGGGCGCGCTACGATACAGAAAACGAGGCGAGCCATGTCTGGGTGCCTTTTTGCGCTAGTAGGCATGCGGCTTTTTCCCAGAAGCCCCACTGTAGCTGACTAAGGCGCGAAGCAGGAAAAGCGGAGCCACCTCGGAGAGCGAAAGGGGATCTGAACGAGAAAAGGGAGGCTGTGCGGCAAGAAAAAAGAAAGCAGAGGAGACAGCATGCACACATATACTCTGTCCCGCGTGCTTACGTTGTAGGCGTTTTTTTCCCCAACGAGCTGGCCTCGTAAGCTGGCCGAAGGAGCGGAGGCCTGTGGCTGAGGCCTGCAACACGGCAACTGGTGGGGTCATTGCCAGCTTCGCCTCGACGGTACTCCGTACGGCGCTGGATCACCGATTGAGACTTTGAGCCGCGAATGCGTCTGTGAGTCACGGCCTTGTGTCCTTATCTCCTGTGCAGGTTCGTTCGGTAGAAGTCCCCCGATCTCGGGAACTACAGAGTAGAAAAGAGCCCAAAGACCCCCCGGACTTCCGAAATAATCAACAAAAAGGGGCTGTATTGATCAGACAGTTTACAATGAAGACAATGAGCTCGTCAATATGTGTTTCGCACTGGTAATGCGCTACTGACATACTGCCAGCGATTAGTCACATAACTCCACGTAGTGCAGTGTACTCTCATTCCAGTCCGACATGGTGTAATGGCTAACATCGGTCGCTCTCACCGACCAGCTCGGGGTTCGATTCCCCGTGTCGGAGCTAATCAATATTTTTTGCCTTTCTGTAAGCAGGCTTGTTTTTTTACTCTTTCACTTCAGTATTGCGCAATGTCGAGTATTGAGTGGTTAGTTGCCAAGCGACTTTATTCGTAGATGCAAAACCACAAATAGCTCGGCGAGTTTGTCTCGTTCAGTAAGACGGGCCTTTCCAAGCCGAGGACCTGATTGATAAGCCGCCAGCACCAGAAGGACGATTGCGTCAACAACGAGCCATTAGTCATCCAACGGTTCTTTGGGTATAAAACAGATTACCCCAACGGCTCTATAAACGTTCTGCCCAGTCGACCATTCGCTGCATTCTATCCACAATGGCACACACGCAACCCAAGCTCGTCTATGGCGCTGCCACGATCGCCAGCAACTATGGTTTCGACACGGACGAAAAGGTGCAGGGCTTCCTGGACGTTGTTGCGGCGGTCGGCATCGACACGCTGGACACGGCGCTGATCTATGGCGACTCGGAGGAGGTGCTGGGCAAGGCCAAGGCGGCGTCGCGATTCCGGATCGACACCAAGTTCCCAGGCGGCTTTGCGTCCGGTCCGATAACGAAGGAGAGCGTGATTGAGGCGGGCAAGCAGAGCCTGAAGAAGCTGCAGACGGAGAGTGTGGGTTTTTTTTCTTCTTCTTTCTTCTTTTATCGTTCCACATTAACACCTCCAGGTCGACGTGTTCTACCAGCATGCCCCGAGCCCGGGGGTGCCGCTGGAAGAGACGCTGGCCGGCATTGACGAGCTGTACCGGGCGGGTGCCTTTCAGCGGTTTGGCCTGTCCAACTTCACGGCCGCCGAAGTGGAGGATGTGATGCGCGTGGCGACGGAGCGCGGTTTCGTGCGGCCGACCGTGTACCAGGGCAACTACAACGCGTTCAGCCGGCACATCGAGACGGGCCTGTTCCCGGTCCTGCGTAAGCACGGCCTCTCCTTTTACGCCTACAGCCCGAGTGCGGGCGGCTTTCTGGCCAAGACGGCCGACGTGCTGCGACAGGGCGACGGCACCGGCCGCTGGGACAAGGGGAACCCGTTGGGCCAGCTGTACACGGGCCTGTACGCCAAGGCGGCGCTGCTGGACGGGCTGGACGCGTGGAACGCCATTGCCGCGGCCGAGAACGTGTCCGGCATCGAGCTGGCGTACCGTTGGGTGGCCCACCACTCGCGACTGGACGGCGCACTTGGCGACGCCGTCATCGTGGGCGCGCGCACGACCGAACAACTGCGCGAAAGCGTCGGCTGGATCCAAAAGGGCCCCGTCCGCGCAGCAGCGGCAGCCAAGATCGACGCGCTCTGGGCCACGATCGCGGCAGACGCGCCGGTCGACAACTATAACAGCTTTTTCAAGCAGACCGGGACGAAGCTGGCCTGAACGGAGGCGCGTGTTTGAAAGGCGTCCGCCCGTCCGAATGAGGAATAGCGTAGGATGGCCAGATTGCGTGTCGTAGATGTGCAGCCTGCTTCGAGTTCTGGCCTTGCCATACCATAGTTCTTGCATCCACAATGAGAGTGCTACGAGAAAAACAGACGCTGGATGTGCAGGTGGCGCGATGGTGTCCGGAGCGCGTGTTTGTCGAGATCGTCATCCCGGAAGACGTCCACGCCATCAGCCGGATTGTCTTTCGCACCGAGTCGCACGATCAAGGTAGGTGACCAGCGATCGAGTTGGCAGGCCGGCAGCAGACTAAGATCCGTTCAGGCCACAGCGGCGAGTCGGCGCTCCACGGCACGTACGAGGGCTCCTTTACCTGGTTCGAGGCCGTGGTCGTCAGTCCGAGCGGCCACGAGCGCTGTGCCCGACGGACGGTCCAGCACAACGTGCACGCGAGCTTTGCCTACAAGCGCCACGAGGTCGTCTGGGATGCAGTGGCGAGCGAGGACGCGGCGGTGCGCGCGTGGGTGCGGGCGGTGCGTGGTGGTGATGCCGTGCAGCTGATCCCCAAGGCACAGTGGCCGGGTTGGGTCAACTTTGTGCGCGAGGCCGAGATCGAGGTGCTGGCCAGTGAGCTTAGTCATCCGATTATTCCTAGGAGGCCGACCTGTTACCGGCCGCTGCACGCGACAGAGATACGGCTGCTGGTGCTGGACAGCGGGACGGCTGACGCACCGATCAGCTGCACGCTGATGCACGCAGACGTGCGCGGGCAGCCGGTGGTGCGGCCGCCGTATGAGGCGCTGTCGTACAGCTGGGGCGATCCGCGTGAGACGAGAGAAATTGGGGTGCGGCGGGATGCTGAGTCATCCACTTTAGAGCAGCTGCGCATCACGTCGGCGCTGTTGGGGGCGTTGCAGATGCTGCGTCGACCGACGGGACCGGGCCGCGTGCTCTGGGTGGACGCAGTGTGCATCAACCAGGACGATCTGGACGAGCGATCAGGCCAGGTGGCGCTGATGCGTGACATTTACCGGCAGGCCGAGCAAGTGGTAGTGTGGCTGGGCGAGGGCGATGCCATGACGCACCGGTCGATGGAGATTGTCAATGCGATTTCTGCGCGGCACGAGCGGCAGCTGGCGGCGGACACAGGCACAGACACAGACAGGGCGGCGGTCCTGGAAGCGGTGCATGGTGGCTGGTTGGAGCACGACCGACAGCACGCCTTTGTCGAGGACTGGACCGTCTTCGGGGCGGCCTGGTTCCATCGGACGTGGGTGGTGCAGGAGATTGTGCATGCCGGTCGGTCAGTGGTCTGTTGTGGCGCCGACACGGTCGCCTGGGCCACGTTGCTGCAGGTCAATCGATGTCTCCCGCGACGCAGTCTGACGATGCGGTCGGCCTCGCGGGCTCTCATGCCGCCCATCTTCAACGCGCTCTTCGAGGCCCGGGCGATGACTGTTCCGGGACGCGACCTGCCTGCCATCCTCGACGTCCTCGTGCAGGGCCTCGACCTCGACGCGTCCGATCCGCGCGACAAGCTCTTTGCCATGCTGCCGTTTGGCCGCGAGACCGTCGACGTGGCCGCCCTGCCGTTGGCCGTCCTGCCCGACTACCGTCGTCCGGCCGTCGACGTCTTCGCCCGGTTCACGCGCTGGTGGATCGCCGAGCACCGGTCGCTGCGCATCCTCTCGGCCGTCCACGCGCTCGAAGGCCGCACCTGGCAGCAGACCCGTTGGGGACCGTCGCCCCCCGCGCCAGCGGCCGCCCTGCGCGACCTCCCCAGCTGGTCCTGGGGCTACCGCGGCCATAGCAACTGGGCCCGGGGCCTGCTCGGCCTTCCAGAGGACGGCTCCTTTCGCGCCTCTGGCGATTCTGTGCCCGACCTTGAATGGCTGCAACGCTCGGCCTCGCCCGCGGTCCTGTACCTGACCGGCTTCCAGATCGGCGTCATTCGCGACATCCGGCCGTATCCGTACTACCAAAGACCAGCGCCCGGACTCGAGGGCCTGCATCGGGCGTATGTCGGCATCTTTGACCCCCTCAATCTGACCGGCAAGTGGCTCCATCAGCTCAAGTCACAGCATGACCAGAACTACGTCGACACAGAGCCTCCGGAGCAGATTTCCGGCCACTTCTTCGCACACGAAGAGTATTCGGAGAACACGGCCGCCGTCGCGTGCATCAGCCACTGTTTCTTTACCGCAGAGGATGGGTTTGTCGGCTTATGTCCATTTGCAGCGCAGCCGGGCGACTGGATCGTTGTTCTGCATGGCGGTCAGGTGCCGTATATTCTGCGGTCACGGGACGAGAGCGGCAGGGAATATCAATTCATCGGGGAATGCTATGCGCAGGGGTACATGGAGGGACAGGGCGTCGAGGGGCGTGGAAATGCTATGCAGACTGTGTTTTCCTTGCGATAACTGGCACGACCTTCATTGGACCACCATTTCATGCCGGCTGACAATGATGACGAATCTGCGCCTTCCTGATATGCCTGACCTACCGCCTGCGCCTTCCACCTTTAAAGCCCCCTCCATCGTGGCGCAGGCTGATTCGACCAACGAGCAAGACTGAATTGGGCATAAAAAGCCGTATCTGCTGATTTTGTGTTTCAACCTTTTGGCAGCGGGATCTACTCTACATCTACAAGCTTTCCAATGGCTGGGCTCTGCAGAAAGGGCAAACGTCGTATATCGGCAAACAATCTGTGCGAAAACTGTCAGCAAATTCCGTTTCAGGAGCTTCATGATAACCCACACGAGTTTTCCCGGGATAGAAAATGGCTCCTCGGAAGTCTCACTGGCCTACGTGGCCGGCCACATTGCGTCTTTTGTACATATATACTAAACGCTACTCTTCAGTTTGCTGATGAGTATCATAAGGCTGCTCTAATTGGAGTCACCTTTCATAATCACCTTAACGGCTTTAGTGTCGAAGGTCTGCCCTCCTACTATTATCTAACCTTTACGGCTTCTGCAGAATCGCCTATGTTGTACCGAGTAATCACAGAATAGGAGGCAAACCGAAGTATGATTAAGGAATGGTTGGACACTTGTCTCGTCAATCACACCAAGTCGTGCCCACCACCGGCGCCACCGGGTGAAATCCTGATCACCAAACACACTTTCGCCTTATCGACGTCCGCCGGTCTTGCGTCGTAGAAGCATTAATCAAGAGATCGTACGTGGCACTTAGTTATGTCTGGGGCAATGCACCGAGACTCTATTTAGAAAGGAGCAACGCAAAGGCTCTTATGCAGGATAATCGGCTCTCTCGAGATAAGTTCTGGTACCGAATTCCCAAGACGATCCGTGACGCTATATTGCTCCTGCAAGAGCTGGACTTGCAGTACCTGTGGGTAGACTTGCTGTGCCTAGTGCAGGACGACATCAACGACATGTTGGAGGGCATTCAGATGATGGACGTCATATACGAGCAATCGCTTTTCAACATTATAGCCGCAAGTGGAACCGATTTGAATAACGGCTTGCCTGGCGTGAGACACGGATTTCGATCGACGCAAATGGCGTGTGAGCTGGACTCGAGTCTTCGCCTGCAGATGACCTGCGACTTCAATCGTGGTCTTGTAGATGCCAAGTACAACAAAAGAGCATGGACGTAAGTCAAGTACGCACGTTGCATTCAAGTACTCTCAATAGAAGATATACTGAATCTGATGTAAACAGGTTCCTCCACTGCCAAACATGTTCCTGCTCCGAAGATATCGTCGGCATGCCAAAGTGGGGCGATAGGAACAAGGCCACACCATTAATGAAGCTCAGTGATCCAGATCAAAGTAGCTATACTCTGTTCTCTGATACTGTTCGACGCTTTACTATCCGAGAGCTGTCTAGGCAGAAAGACTCTCTTGACGCTGCGGCCGGAGTCTGCCAACGGCTAGCACGTGTGATGAAGTGCAGACTTTTACATGGACTGCCAGCTGCTGCCATAGACCTGTATCTACTCCATCGATGCAGATCTTCGAATCAAGAACGGCGGCCCAGATTCGCTAGCTGGTCCTGGGCCGGCTGGATTGGGACCGTGCAATTCGATTTCCCCGTCCACAGGGAAGTATACGAGGTCAACGTCTGGCTGGCTGATTGCACCTGGATTGTGTGGTACCAACGGACATCCCAGCCGGACGGAGTGGTGCTCGAACTAGTGTGGGATCCAACTGAAAGCACGGGTGAGCGAGGGGACATCAGCTATGGCGACAGCCGGAGCACTTTCCAGCAGGTTATTGCTCGTTGTGGTCTGATATCGAGCTTCGGCAATGTTGACACGCGACAGACGCAGCCGTCAGTGGATCTTGTTGGATATGTTTTACCATCTACCTATCCCGTGCTCCAGTTCTGGACGCTGATGGTCAGCTACGCTACTACATTGCAAGAAGGAGACTGTAATCTGCATGGTCGATCCGGCACTAACTGTGGCATTTTGTCAAACGGGATGGCCAGTTCAAGCCTGTGCCAGACATGGCCGGTGAATTCGCCGTCCTATCCAAGGTCCCATATGACTACACACATGGTGTCTTTTTAAAAGACCTCAACCAGCGCGGTGGTGCTTTTTACGCCCTGTGCCTTCAGCGGGAAAACGGTGTATTCGCACGGACGGGATTCGCCAAGATATATGCAGATTCCTTGAGCGAATCGTTCTCTCCGCCAAAGTGGAAAGAGATCGTGTTGGGGTGAGGGTGGGGAGTAGTGTTCAAGCGAGGATTCGTACTCCGTAGATAGTGAATGATCTGTGATCTATTAAGATGGCGCAAGGTTGTGTTGGCGGTGGGTCCGTTATCTGTGACGTATGCACGGGCCATCTGGCAGAGATTTTAGTCTGCTGCCTGTTTGGCTGCGATGGCTGCAGGACACTGCGACGTACTGAAACAGCACAGAGCGGTTGCGTCTGGGCAGGACAGGTGTGGCAGACAGGCAGTGGATACGGGGGGATCTGGCAGCAGACACAGGATGCAGTCGGGGTCCGCGTCCGGACGGGTGGCCGAACCAAGAGGCGTGAGGATGCGCCGAGGAGGAAAAAGGTGGAGATCGGGCAGCAATCGAGTGGTGGTGTGTCCACATGTGTTGGCGTACATGGTAGGTCATCAGCCAGGACGGGGGTGTGTGGGCGATCCGCAGCGGTGGCGCAGACAACAAAAGCTCGCAGGCCGGCTCGTCTTGCTGGGCCGTGCAGCAGACAGCGTCCTCCAGCGATCGAGCGTCTGTCCGGCATCACGAGCACGCCGGCGAATCCAATGGAGTGCACGCAGCGGTCGAGTCCCGCGGGCGTTGGCCTGGCGGTGGCCGCGAGGAGAGCAGGCCGTGTCTGCATCGAGCGCTTCGGTATCTATCTGCACTCCAGAGCACGACGCACCAAGAGCACCCGATCCAAGACAGCGGGCCGGATGTGGACCTTGCGCACAACGTTGACGTCTCGTGTTGTAGGCACCGCCCGCGGCGACGCGGACGAGTCGAGCATGTCGAGCATGCCGCGCCTGCATCTGCCCTGGCACCTGGACCGTGTCCGTCTGCCGGCCTGGCCACTGGGCCGTCTGGCACTGTGGTACCTGTTGACGGGTATGTTGGCCGTCGGCCTGCTGCTGGTCTGGCTCTTCACGGCCTGGCTGCTGGAGCGGCCACGAAAGCGCCGACGGCCACCACTCGACCCGGAACGCTGTCTGGTCGACGCACTCGAGGACGCGGTCGAGCAGGGCGACGGACCCGGAACCGCCCGCGTGATCGAACAGGGCGTCGACGTGGATCACGTCTACGGCGACGGTCTAACGGCCCTGCATCTGGCGGCCGAGTACGGACACGTGGACGTGGTCCGGGTGCTGGTGCAACATGGCGCCGCTTTCAAGACCGGACCCATTGGCGCCACGCCGCTCTTCTTTGCCGCCCAACGCGGCCATGTCGCCATCACACAGCTGCTGCTGGACCACGGCGCCGACACCACTGCTACCCTCTACAACGGCTACACACCGCTGCATCTGGCCGCCCAGAACGGCCACGCCGAAGTGTCGCGTCTGCTCTTTCTGCACGAGGCCCATCTCGAGCGGGTGACCACATCTGCGTCGGCACACTCCCCCACTCTCTCCCCTCTCCACCTCGCTACTTACTTCCGTCACACCGCCGTTGCGGCCGTCCTCCTGCAGGCCGGCGCCAGCCCCAACGTCATCGCCGACGACGATGTCGCCCCGCTGCATGTCGCCGCTCAGACTGGCTGTGCAGACATTGCCGCCTTGCTTCTCGACCACGGCGCCGACCTGCACGCCCTTTTTGACGACGCGTCCACGCCGCTGCACGTGGCTGCCCGTGCCGGCCATGTCGACCTCGTCCGTCTGCTGCTCGACCGCCACGCCGACATTCACGCCCGCGCCGAGGACGGGTCTACGCCACTGCACGAAGCCGCCAGCACCGGCCACGATCCCGTCGTTGCCGTCCTGCTCGACCACCACGCCGACCTCCACGCCCGCCAACACGACGGTCCCATGCCGCTGCACCTCGCCGTCGTCGCCGCCCACACCGCTGTCGTCCGCCGTCTGCTCCGTGCCGGCGCCGATCCCACAGCCCCGGGCGATCAACAAGGCACAACACCCCTTCACCTCGCCGCCCAGACTGTCTCTGTGCCCGTCTTGGCCCTCCTCCTCACCGCCGCGTCCACGCCCACCGGCACCACCCCACGCCCCGTCGACGCCCGCCGCACCGACGGCCGCACCCCGCTGCACTTTGCCGCCCACGAAGAGCGACGTCTGGCTGCTCGCTTGCTGCTCGCCCATCACGCTGCCGTCAACCCCATTGACAACGACAACGCCACCCCCTACGACGAGAGCATGCGCCAGACCCAGGCCGTCGCCGACCTGCTCGTCTGGCATGGCGGCCGCCCCGTCGATCCGTCACGGCCTGGCCAACAACGACTCGGTGCTCCCGCTCCACAGGACGGTCACGTGATCCGACACGCCACCGACGTCTTTGTGTTGGAAGACCAAGACGAGTCCGACGAGGACATGCCGCTGCTGCACGCTGCCTACGAGGGCGACAGTGCTGCCGTCGAGGCGCTGCTCGGCACCGACACGACCAGTCCCACGGCCCAGCGCCGCCTCGACGGGGCCGCGGCTCTGCACCTCGCCACCCAGCAAGGGCACGTGACCATCGTTCGACAACTGCTCCAACACGGCGCCGACGCTGACAGCAAGACGCATGACGACACGACGGCCCTGCACCTGGCGGCGTACTATGGCCACGGCGATGTCGCGGCCGCCCTGCTGCAGCACGGCCCCCAGACGGCCTGCGCGGCCCGCGACGTCGACGCGATGACGCCGCTGCACCTGGCCGCCCAGCAGGGCCACGAAGCCGTCGTGACCCTGCTGCTGGCCGGCGGACACGCCGACGTCGATGCCACCGCCCGCGGCAACACGACGCCGCTGCACCTCGCCGCCGAGGGCGGCCACACCGCCTGCGTGGCCCGTCTGCTGGCGGCCGGCGCGGCGGTCTCGGCCGCCACCCGCGACGGCGTCACGCCCCTCCACCTGGCAGCCCAGGCCGGCCACGAGGCCACGACGGCCTTCCTGCTCCAACAGCACGCGGACCCGCGCGCACGCGTCCGCCGCACCGGCGCTACGCCCCTGCACCTGGCCTCCGTCCGCGGACACGTGAGCGTCATGAGCCTGCTGACACGCAGCGGCGGCGCCACACACGCCGAGCGCCCATCGACGGATGGACCCATATAACGCGTACGCAACCAGACCGCTCCCCACGGCACGGGTACATCCCTACACCAGGACAGGAGCCTGTTTTTCTCTCTTTCCTATGTTCTTTTTCTTTTTCACGACAACGCATGAGCACAGTATATGGGTATGAACTATTGGGAATGGGGAGACAGCAAGACGTGGAAGCGCTTGGCAATGTCTAGTTGGAGTTCCGGGGTTATTTCGTTTTCTTTTTTTTTTCTTTTGTTTCTTTTTTGGCTTTTTTTTTAACTCAAATTCAACCACTTCTCCCACTACAACGCCACAAGCGTCTTCCAGTCTTCTGTCCACTCTGCATAGCGTAGAAGAACAGCACCCCCGAGAAGTACGCACTGCGCCGGCCCCTCGGCCTTCTTACACAGCGTCGTAATCGTCGGCCGTCGACGTCCCCCGACGTCCCAGAAAGTCACGTGACTCTCACGAATCGGACAAGTCCAACCCAAACAACATGTGGCATTAAGTGACACCCAAAGGGCATTTTGTCTTTGGGCTAGAGAATAGACGCATTGATAGAAGGAGAGTGCTTTGTCGGGCAGTGACAGTAAGCACTGTACTTCGTACTCGTACTCCGTATAGAACCCGAATACTACATAGAAAGTGGGCGGCTCCGAACATAGCTACCAATCATCGCTTATGAGTCACTCGACCCGTCCAGGTGACTTTATGCCAACGCAGACATACGTCTTTCGGCCCCTCCTGACCACGTCCGAATCGTCGTGTGATAGTTGGCACGGGGCTTAAACAAGCCACCCCTATTCGTTTAGGAATTCGATGCGGGTATTTTGTTCTTTCCAAACGTGACGCTATGCTGTTTACGGCGAAGAACACCGTCTATCGAGCCTATACGCACTGTATGGTATCATCTCCGAAGCTAAGACGGATTCTTGACATTGCGCCGGGACGACTGGTTGGTGCCCGGCTCTCGTAGCCACCCGCCGTGAGGGCAGGCGGGCAACCAATGACTGTAGGAAACGTCAGCACTGTATGGAGCCGTTGGAGAGAAGAGGCCAGCCAAAAGGCGTGGGCTCACGTCCTACGTTCAGCAGAGCCGTAGATGGGATGTGTGAAATCGAGCATGGCAGTGAAGACGAGAATGAACCGTGTTCAGCATCGACGTATTTATTCCAAATTGGCATCCGGAAGATGGACGCTCCTTTGTCCCGAACACATTCCCTTGTGTATCTGTCCTCAGCTGACCGTTGTGATGTTCATAGAAGGGAGACAAGTCCGAGCACTTCACAAGGCCAAAGCATTCCTCTGGAGTCATGCAAAGCAGCTGCACAACACTTTTAAGCCAAATTGCTTGCACACTACATTTTGCCGCTTTGGTTTCGACAAAAGTTGTTATGCACTAGCGGCTTGCAATCCGATTTTTTGCCCAGCCCGTTTCGATGAATCCCTGCATCCGTTTTCGCCATACTATTCTTTGCTATCAGCGGCCCAGTAATCATTCATATATCCGATATGGTGTAATGGCTAACATCGGTCGCTCTCACCGACCAGCTCGGGGTTCGATTCCCCGTATCGGAGTTTAAATATCATTTTTGCACACCGAATCACTTCGACTTTTTCCTTAGAAAGGGGAGGGTTGCGTTGTTCGATAGCCACCTGAACAAAATGTATATTAAATGGCCAACTGAATGGAAGACGGCGATCGGTCCCAATACGTCTCTTATTTTGGCTAGTACGTTCATTCGGGAATTTCATTATCAAATGCAAAGGTTTAGACAGAGTATCAGAATTTTACCCTAAACATATTTGATCCTGACCTCATTTTGAACCCAGGAGCTCCGATGCCCAGATGCGCTCCCTGATGCTTATGAACATCTTGTCAGTGTGAGCTTTTGATGTGTTTAACTTGAGAAACTCGGAAACCGTGCTTATTTATACATGCGTTGTCCTGGATATGGAGAAAAGACACAAGGCGAGGGCGCAGGACTTTCCATATAAACCTATAGTTGTGTCGAATAAACACGTTTTGAAGTTAAAGATACAAAAGCATAAACAACTAAATGAAACTTGTCCAAAAGTCGGCATACTCGTCGCATTCACTGTCTACCACGCCTTTGGGAAGCCCCGAACAAAGAGACAAAGAAAAATATAAATATAGAGCCAAGCCATACCACAGCATCATCACCATCACCATTTGCAGATGCAGATGCATTCCACGGGAGCTTACAGTGCACTTCCACTTTGAACGAACAATGAACACCTCCTGGCGTGTTCAGAAGGACAAAAGGTTGCTTGGCAGACAACAATGAATAGGCGGTGGATATCACGAGTCAGACAGAATCCACTGTACCTGAACATCCTCCTTTGACCGCAGGGACTACATAAACATCAAAAAGATCATTCTCTGTGCTTCGATGTTGCCCATTTCGTACACCGCAAAATCGAGGAACTGGCTGGCATTCGGGTAGAGACCAACTAGAGCCACTGCAGACGTTTTGTGGGAGGTCGGGAGTTCTATACGCGTCCACAGACGCGTTCCTTCCCTTTCAGGTATTGGAAGAATATTTTTCTTGCCTGGCTGTTTCTCCCGCCCCGCCAATTTACCAAAAATCGAGCCTCTCTCGCTTCAAAAAAGCCGTCAAGCCCTGCATCGAGAAGCCTCCCTTTTCGAGCAGACAGGTACGCCGTCCCCCTCCCCTATCTAGCCTGATTCTGTCACTGTCATCTTTCTGCTCTTCTATCTTTTGGATGCATTGATCCCATCTCTGATGGATACACAGTCGATGTTGACGTGACCACAGTGACTACACTCAAAACGGGAAGGAACAGATAGAGCTGGCAGGACCGACTGTGATGGACGCGCAATTTCCCACAGCCTGCATCATAAACAAATGGACAATAGTGTTCCTAGCTCTTTTCATCTGGAGATACCTTCGCCAGGTGGTCCATCTCGTCTCCTTCTGGCTGTATCACCCGGCCGAGATATCAGACCGGCCAAGCTTCACGGCCAGGGATGTGACCATCATCCTCCCTACGGTCGATCCGACGAACGGTTTTTTCAGAGAGTGTCTGACGACTGTCATTGGAAATGCCCCGAGCCGCGTGATCGTGGCGACGGCTGGCGAAGCCTTGCGCCTGCAGACGGCCTCCATCGTGGCCGACGTTCGACGACAGGTGTCAGCTTAGGGCCTTGACACCACGATCGACGTCATTGCCTCAACGGAGGCCAACAAGCGCAGACAGGTGGCCCAAGCACTTTCGCAAGTCACCACTGCCATCGTGGCTCTAGTCGATGACCACGTCTTGTGGACGGACCAGTTCCTCACTTTTGCCTTGCCGGCCTTTGACGATCATAGCGTCGGCCTGGTTGGCACCAACAAGCGGGTCATCCGCCAGAAACACCACAGCTCCCTCGGGCACCGCATCCTCAACATGATCCAGTGCCTCTACCTGGAGCGGCACAACTTTGAGATCCGCTCGACCAACACAGTCGATGGCGGCGTCTTTGTCGTCTCCGGCAGGACCTGTCTCGTGCGCTCTCAGGTTGTTGTCAACACAGACTTTGTCGAGAAGTACACCAACGACTTCTGCTTCTTCCGTCTCATCGGGCCGCTCGGCGTTGACGATGACAATTTTCTGACCCGCTGGTGCGTCGCTCACGGCTGGAAGATCCGCGTCCAGTACCGCCCGGAGACCCTCGTCACCACCACGCTTGGCAGCTCCTCCAAGTTTGCTGGCGGGCTCCGGCGCTGGGTGCGCACCACCTGGCGATCCAACGCCACCAGCCTCGCCCATGTCCACGTGTGGAGGGCACAGCCGTGGTGCGTCTACGCTGTCTACCTGACATCGTTTACGAACTTTGCCCTCTTCTACGACATCGCCATGCTCTACGCATTGGCTCGGTCTGGCTTTGTGGACAAGCAGCCGCACGGCACGCTCGCCTTTATCCCTGTCGTCTTCTGGATGGCGTTTTTCAAAATGGTCAAGCCATTTGCCTACTTTTGGCGGCACCCGCAGGATGCAATCCTCATCCCAGCGTACTTCCTGTTCACCTGGGCCCACTCCTTTATCAAGCTGTGGGCTCTCCTCACGGTGTGGGACTGCAACTGGAGCGGACGCAACCTCGACGTCATCAACCAGAAGATGGTGACACAGGAGATGGCAATCTCAGGGGTGCAGGAAAAACAAATAACAAAAGAACACGACGAAGAGAGCGAGAAGATGTAACGCAAAAAAAGAGGGGAAACAAAATTCCCTCAGCACATACAAAACTGCAGCACTCATTACGGCGAAGTGCTACTAGGCCGATGTACAAACAAATTGATGCGGACGAAGGCCTGTTTTTGACAGCAGGTATATATTGACAATCTGAATGTCTCATAGGAAGGGAAAAGCATAAAGGCGGACATATTTGACTAGGTTGGCAAATACTGAACATATTGAGCTGGGATAGACCTTGTGTTCCAAATCGGGCATTGAGATATGGGCTATGTTCTGTCAGATAGTGTAAGTAACATAATTACACATGAACATGCCGTCATTCGCCCAAACTGCCTATGGAAGGAGCGTCCGGCGCCACTGCCTAGTGATATGTCCATCGATATTTCCACAATGGCGACAGGGCCGCCCCTTCTCTAACAGTCGATTTGGGGAGAAAGGTGGTCTGATGACTTTTGGTGTCAGAGTAGGTTTTATCACCCGGACATGTTGTTTCTGCTTGTGCCCCGATCAACAACTTTCAAGTAGCTAAACTCACTGCCAGTCAGTCATTTTTTGGAACCGTATCGCACGCAATAGCATTACGAAAAGCAGTTAAGCCAACAGAGAAGCATATCTGTTACAACAGGTGAGACAAAGCATGGGGACAGCAATCCCAGGACGTCTGGACATGATCACTGACCATGCAGAATTTCCACCATGAAACCAGGACCAGCACTCGCCATTATGCTTCTGGGTGGTACCAGCAACATTGCCGTTGCATTTCCGGCTAGCCATCACCACCATCCATTGAACCATACACCACGCGGATACGACGATGGCGTCACGCACATGGCCCAGTCGACGGTCCTCCTGGGTGATCTAGCCTCGGAAGGGGCAACGACAGCGTCCGGCCAGACCATTCAGGCCATCCTCCAGGGCACGGCGTCGGGCCGGGTTCACAACAATGAAACTTACACACAGCCTTTGGGTGGACCCCACGTGAAGGCTTGTCACGAAGACACATGCTGCGTCTGGAGCCACATTGTGGCACAGATGACGGCGGCCTTCCGGTCCGCTGATGGCCGACACTGCACGGCACTGGCACGGGGCGCGATCCGCCTGGGCTACCACGATGCAGGGGCGTGGAACACGTCGATGCCACGATTGTCGGCGGAGGCAGTGGCACGCGGCATCGGAGGCGGCGGCGCGGACGGGTCGATTCTGCTGTCGGAGGGCGAGCTGAACCGGACGGAAAATCGCGGGCTGCAAGACATTGCCCACCTGATGATGAGCTGGTACAACATCTACCACTGGAGCCATGGGGTGTCGGCGGCGGACCTGATCCAGATGGGTGCACTCGTGGCCACGACGGCGTGTCCGGGAGGTCCACGGATCCGTGCCTTTGTAGGCCGTCACGACGTTGCTTTCGGATCACCGCCACCACCGCCCGGCCTGCTGCCACCATCTTCGTCGGATGCACCGTGGATACTGTACGTGTTCAAGGCGAAGACGTTGTCGCCGGCCGATCTGGTGGCGCTCGTGGGCGCACATACAGTCTCGCGGCAGTTCTTTGTCGACACGATGTACGCGGGCCAGGCGCAGGACTCGACGCCGGCCGTGTTTGACACGCGGTTCTATGGCGAGACGGCGGCCGCGGGAAGGTCACCGCCGGGCGTCTACAGCTTCCACTCGGACACGTCCCTGGCGGCAGACGCGACAACGCAGCCGATCTGGGCGAGTTTCACGGGCGAAAACGCATACGGGTCATGGGTTGAGGTGAGTGAAGAGAGGCAGCAGGAAAAAGAGAAAGAAACGTCGTGAAGGAAAGCAGCTAACTGGACAGGCATACGTGGCGGCGTATTTCCGGCTTAGGCTGCTGGGGGTGCAGAATTTGAACGGGCTGACGGATTGCAGCGGTGTTCTGCCAGCATCGAGGACGAGAGGGGGCAGTTGAGGTGGAGCAGGTTGCGGATTAGCAGTATTTTAGGGGGAAACAGTCGAGAAGCACAGAGGCAAAACAGCAATAAGACATTGGTTTCAGCGGCCGTAAAGATGACTGCGGCTGACAGTGGGCCGATGAGTCTGAGATTCCGCTTCCACCCGTTGCAGGACCCATGAGGGCGATCTGCCCCACGGTCGAATCAGCGGCTAGCGGTTTCCGATTGAAAAGGGCAGATCCACAATGGCAGTGCAAACAGCTGATGGAGGATGGGCCAGGGCATTGTGGCATGATTGCGGGCTGTCGGATCAGACGAGAATTCTGGCTGGGCGGTTGTTACGATGCTCACGCCACTTGGCCGCGCAGGCCTCGTGATGATGGGCCGCGGTTTTAAATCGGGCACGGGAGCCAGCATGCGATTCTGGTTTCGGATTTCCATGTTGGGTATTGCTCGTGTCGGAGATTTGCAGTCTTGAGTGCGCGATTGAGGACGAGTTTGATGAGTATTTCTTAAGAAGCAGCTCGCCCGCGATTCTACGACTCCAGCATCCAGCAGCGAAGCAACATCCAGCAGAAGCAACATCCAGAATCAACATCCACCTGCTCGCATCCTTCAGCACAGCCCTCCACCCACCCACATCGAGCCCCATCGCCACGATGGTCGGACGGGTTATCGACATGCGGCATATTGACCGCAAGGAGCTGTACACGAGCCTGGACGCGCGGATCCAGTACCTGCACAGTTTCCTGGATTTCAGCAGCAGTACGTGTGTGCGGGCGTGACGAAGCGGTTGCCGCTATGCTGACGGGGTCTCTGCAGCGGATATTGACCACCTGGTGGCGGGTGCCAAGTACATCAAGGTACTGATCCCGGCGGTGACGAATATCGTGTACCGCAAGCTGCTGCAGTACGACATCACGGCGCGGGCGTTTGAGACGCGGTCGACGTCGTTTGAGGGACCGCTGGACGCAGTCCCGGCCGAGGACTCGCCGCAGATTTTGCACCGCAAGATGTTCCTGCGGGCGTATCTGGCGCGGCTGTGCAGCGACCCGTCGCAGATGACATTCTGGGAGTACCTCGACAAGGTGGGCATGATGCACGTCGGCCTCGGACGGGCGCATCCACTGCATGTCGAGTACATCCACATTGGCGCGACCCTGTCGCTGATCCAGGACGTGTTGACCGAGGCCGTCCTCAGCCACCCGCGTCTCTCCATGGGCCGTAAGATGGGCCTCGTCAAGGCACTGGGCAAGGTCATCTGGATCCAAAACGACCTGTTTGCCAAGTGGTACGTGCGCGACGGCGAGGAGTACACGGACGGCGTCGACTACAGCAAGCTCATTGACCGCGAGGGCTTTCTGCACGGCCAGCGCATTCTCGTCGGCGACGACAGCGAGAAGAGCAGCGAGCGTGGCGACGACGACAGCGAGCAGAGCACGGAGCGCGGCGAGCCCGCTGCAGCCACACCCACCGACGGCGTCTGTCCGTTTGCGAGCATGAGCAAGACGATGGCGCCGAGCCTCAAGGTGGCCGGAAGCGCGATACCGGTGCCAGTCATCGTGACAGAGCCGACGGTCGGGGGACAGACATAGAGACGGACGGCATGGCGACGGGACCAGCGATTGTTTCACAGCTTTGGGCACGGCATGGCGATGAAGGATGATTAGACCTGTTATTTGTGATGTGCATGGGGACGAATATATTGCAAAGGCTTCGTGTGGCATCCCCGTGTCTCTGTTCACGACCGCCCCAGCTCAGTGGCCCGATTGGTCGCGGCCATGACGGCGCGGTCGACCATGGCCTCGAAGCCAGACTGCTCGAAGCTGACGAGGGCGGCGTGCGTGGTGCCGTTGGGGCTGGTGACCTGGGCGCGCAGCTGTCCGGGCGTATCGGCCGACTGGACGAGCATAGTGCCAGCGCCCAGACACGTCTGTTTGGCGAGGCGGCTGGCCTGATCGAGTGGGAGGCCGCGTTTGGTGGCCGCTGCGACGAGGTGTTCGACCATGGCGAAGAAGTAGGCGGGCCCCGACCCCGACAGACCGGTGACGACGTCCAACAGATCCTCGCGGTCCACCCATTCGGCCGCCTTGCTGACGCTTTGTAGCAGTGCCGTTGCGAGGCTCTTTTCGTCGGCCGTGAGGTCATCGCCGGCGTACAGTCCCGACGCGCCTTCGCCCACGAGTGCCGGCGTGTTGGGCATCACGCGCACGACATGTGGCACGCGTCCGTCCGCCGTCGTGGTCCATTGGCGTAGGCTCGCCAGCGTCACGCCGGCCGCAATCGACAAAATCACCGGTAGCGCCCCATCGGTCGTCCATGACGCCGCCACCTCCCGGCACGCTGCCTGCGCCACCTGCGGCTTCACCGCAATCACCACCAGGTCCGCGCCCGCCGCGGCCTCCGCGTTGGACGTTGTCGTCCGCACACCCAGCGCCGCCATCTTGGCCCGGTTCACGTCCCACGGCTCGGCCACGCACATGTGCTCGGGCGCTATGCCCCGCGCCAGCAGACCGCCAATGATGGCGCCGGCCATGTTGCCACCACCGATAAACGAGAGCTGTGCCGACTCGAGGGCGGCCATTGTTGTGGTGTGATGGCGATCGTTGCAGGTTGACACTGTTTGCATCAAAAGCGAGGTCCGCTTGGGATGTGCTTACGGGTCAAAATTCTAGAAATATGGTCCACGTGATGTATTCCGCTTACCGCCCACCGGCAGAATGCTGCCGTAAGGTGCACGATCCACGGACTTGTTCGTTTTACCGCCTGCCGGCAGAATACTAACATCATCGTGCCAAAGAAGTCACGTGCCCGTTCTAGAAATTTAACCCGTGGTTAGCACATCCCTTTAGTTCAGTCCTACTCCGTATTCTCCATTGTATTTCGGCTTAGTCTATTTATACAGAGTGCTTCGTACTCCGTACTTTATGCTAAACTAATATTGGCGCTATACGGTCCTACAAAGACAGCCCAATCATTGGCCTGGCCAGTCGGTCTGGCCTCGTCGCGGTCCAGCGCCATATCGCGCATGCGCCATACCTTTTCGATAACGGCCTTGGTGCGTGCCACGTTGGCCAGGGACGCGTGGCCTATGGCAGCGAGGGTCTCGAGCACGAGTCGTCGTCCGGAGAGCGTGTTGCGATCTGTTCCGGGCGAGCGAAACATAGCGACGTCCTTGACGTCCAGCGCAACGGCGGCCACAAAGAGCGGAAAGGACAGGCCAGCGGTACAGCCAGCGCCGACCAGACTTGACGTGCCCTCGAGCACGGTGCGGACGAGACGGACGACGGCTGGCGTGGCGGGCGTGGCATCGTGCAGGACGCAGTAGAGGTAGAGGCGGACGGCGAGGCGCTTGAGCTCAGCGGCCTGCAGCAGGCTGTCGACGCCATCGGGCCGTCGGTGCAGTCGATCGAGCTCGTGCTCGAGGGCAGCGGCCTCGGCGGCCAACGCGGTCGGCTGGACGGCCTCCTGGGCGCGCAGACGGCTGAAATGGGTGATGCGGCATAGGACGCGCACGAGGTCAGCGCTGCAGCCCATCCAGAGGTCGATGGCGGGGACGTCGGGCTGGGACGCGTCATCCACAGCGACCTGCTCCCAGTAGTCGGCGCCAAAGACGGGAGCGTTCTCACAGGCGGTGCGGCTGATGACGTCCTGGAAGGCGAAGAAGCGTTCGGCAAAGGCGGCCAGAAGGACGAGGGCGGTGCTTCGTGCGGTCGGACGGGGCGGACTGACGGCCTGCCTGCTTCGGCCAAGGAGATGTTGGCTGGCGCGCAGGTGGATGACCCATCGCTGGTCGCAGCGGTCGACAATTTCGCAGAGACACAGAAACATCATGAGGACGAGGATCTGCGGGTCCCCCGGGGTGGCGTCCATGCTGGAAGCAGCCGCCTGGGCGGCCAACCGTCGTCGAAGGGCGGCGAGGACGTCTGCGTGCAGCGCGAGGGCTGTCTGGCCCCAGGCGGCGGCGATGGGGCTGCCCGGGTCGGCGGTCGTACTGCCATGGCGGGCGGCGAGGGCCATGGCGGCCCGCAGCACGTCGCCATGGCCGGACTCGTGCAAGACGGGCACGACGAGCGTGGCAAAGGGTGAGGGGCGGCGACGCGAGGGTGTCGTCAGGGGACACAGCCGGACGAGGTAGTAGTCGAGCAGGGCGGCGTCGAGGCCGCGCAGCGTCGGACGCGACAGAACGGGGGGGGGCAGATGACAAAAGGTCCGGTCCAGGGCAACGCCGTCGCAGTCCGGACAGCGGCCGTGATGGTCAGCGAGCTCGCAGAAGAGTGTGTTGATAAAGTGGTGCGACCGGATGGGCAGACCGGTTGGTCGAAGGGGACGCGGCGGTGCCGTGGGAATGCTGTCCAGGCCGACGCCGCGGCCACTCCGCTGGGCCCCGCAGCCCTGGCGGCCAAAGGCGAGGCCGCGACGTGCAAACTCGACAGGCCACTTGAGCTGCAGGCCGCTATCGCAGGCCAGCCCGCGACGGCGGCAGTTTTGGCAGCACGGCCGCGCTTCGTCGCATTTGACCTTGCGCTGGCGACACGTTGTGCAGCCGGTGCGGACGCGCTGTCGGACACAGAGCCCGGCCGGGTCGCGACGGCTGCGACGGGGCATCTTGGCGGAGACAGGGTTGGATGATGGGTGAGGGAGGTGATACGGAGGAGAAGATGGGAAATACCACTTCTGGCACTAGGCTGTATGAGGAAGGGGTTGTATTGTTAATTGGGTACCTCCGGAGTGCCTACGAAATAGCGCCCTGCGCTACACAGTGCATGTATCTACCCATCAGGCCAAAATGGGAGGGTTACTTTAAATCAAAATGGTCATTCGCCATCCATTGGCTCCTGCCTCTGAGACGGATTCTTGCGAGTACACCTGGAATGCGCACAGCAGGAATGCAGACGGATGGGAGACAAAACGACGTCGCCCTGTGCGATGACGTGCCCGGCTGCAATGCACAAACATGCAGCCTCTCGGGCAATTCCACGCGTCTGAGGCGACGAGAGGACCGAGGAAGACGACAGACGGATTGCAAGGCCGTGATCGCAGTCGCATCTCTGTCTTCTCGTCTTCTCACGTCGCTCACTCGTGAGGCTCTCGGCTGCCAGCTGTCACCACAACTGCCAACTGCCAGCTTCACCACTCACCATGTTCCTTGAACTCCCCCCTCCACAACTCGCCTCCCCGTCGCCATCCCCACGTCACTCGATCGTGTCGACAACCTCCACAACCTCCTCTGTCGCCCTACGCCGCTTCTGGTCCCCGTCGCCTTCCTCGCCCGGCTCGCCCACAACCTCGGCTCCCTCCCTTCTGGAAGACATCCCACGCCTCCGACAGTTGCGCTCTCTGTCGCCACTGCCCCCCATCACACTGATCCCGCCCCTGGTCGACGCCAATGCCGGCACCACGGCCGCTCCGGCGTCGTCGCGCCGTCTACTGGTCGACATCGTCTGGCTCGGCCGTCATCTGCCCGCCCACCACGTCGTCCTGGCCGTCAGCAGCACGGCCATCCTGCTGTGGACATTGTTGCTGCTGGTCTGTCTGCCGGCCGGCCTCGTTCTCGCCACGCTCGTCCTCTTCGGCCTGGGCGCACGTCTGACGTCGGCCCCGTGGAACACGGCCCTGCCTGACCTCGTTCCCGGCGCCACGAACGACGAGAACTGGTTCTTTGTCAGCGGCATCGGCGCCAGGTACGTCGATTGAGATCGCGCCCTTTCCCTGCTGACATCCCAGCTCTGGCTCTCTTGCCGTCACGCTGCCACGCCTCGCCGCCGTCTTTGGCCGACCCATCACGCTCGTCCGTCCTGGCCGATCCTACGGTCGTGCTCTCGATCTCGCCCGTGCTCTGCTGCCCCGCCTCGACCGTCGTCTGCCCGTCGCCGGTACCGATGCCCTCTACACGGCCGTTCGCCAGGCCCTTTGGCCCTCTTTCTCACAGCATGGCCGCCGTGTCGTCCTCCTCGCCCACAACGCCGGCGCCACCACCGTCTCTCACGCCCTCGCTCGCCTCCTCGTCGACATCCCCCCCGCCTGGCTGGCCCGCATCGAGATCTACACCTTTGGCTCGCTGGCCCCCGACTTTGTCCTGCCCGCTGGCCACACACCCACCAACACGCCCCATATCGAACACTTTGCCCTCGTCGACGACCCCGGCGCCCGCTTCGGCCTCTTGCGCACCGTCCGCCACGACCTCGCCGTTCGCTACTGTGGCCGCGTCTTTGTGCTGGGCGAAGCCCGTCGCCTGTCCACGCCCACGCTGCCGCTGTCCTGCGCCCCCCTGGAGGACTACCTCGCTGCCCTCTTCGGACCCGAGCCCTGGTCCATGCGTCCCCTCCTCGACGTCCAGCTCCCCGACGCTGGCCTCCTTGACACCGTCGTCGCCGTTGACCGCGACCTGGCCGAGCGACGGGAGATGCATGCCCTCGTCCAAGCCGCGCCCTGGCCGTCGACCATCCACCGTCTCAGCTGGACCGGACTCGGCACCACGGCCCTTGTCGACGACACCGTCCGCAGACAAGATCCCCATTCCCCCCAGAAACGCCACGGAATCCACGGCCTGCAAGGTCTCCAGGGCCTCGAGACCGCTCGTCGCCTGTGTCGCGACTACAACAACAAAATGGGCCGCGACGTCAGCCGCCTGTTCGCCCACCACTCAGATGCTGTTGTGCGCCACGAAGAGCGCCATGGATCACGTGGCTTGTTGTAGTGTTCTGGGCAGTTGTCAGAGTCACTCGTTTAGGCAACGGCGTACTGCGTGTCCAAAGTAAGATGTAATAATTAGATACTGGTAATTCCAACGTATGTTTCAGCCAACTAATCGAAAGAGGGTATAAAACGCCTTCGGTGTCTGCATGCCCCAAAACATGCGAGACCATATGCTGGGTATGCGTGCTAGATGCGAAATGCAAGTGTCAAGTCTTTGTCTCGTCGTCGTGCCATTCGCCTCATTGGCAGCAAATCCACCGTCTGACACACCAGCCCTTTTTCTTCTCCCCCGTCTCCACGTCGGGGCTGTGCTCGCCTGCCTTGCTGGCCCGGTCGTCCGTTGCCAGCTCGAGCCGATAGCGGCGCACACTGCCCGTCTCGTCCTCAAACGCAGGCCGCAGCAGATCCTTGGGCACGAAGCACGCCGGAACCACGTGGCGCAACATCCAGCCCCGGAAACCCCGACTGGCCGCATCAATGGCCGCGTACTCCAGCCGCCTGGTCTGGTCGCTCGTCCAGTAGTGCGTCGTCTGCGGTGGGCTCGGGTACGCCTCGTCCGCCGTCGTCTCCTTGCCCATCTCGACGCCAACAGCTGGCTCAGCACCGACGCCGCCCTCGGGCGCTCCCACTGTTGGGAACGGAAAGAACGCGGCTGCCGCAGCGGCTGGCTCGTGGTAGGTGCTGTTGCTGTTGCTGCCGTAGCTGTACAGAGCCGGGACCGATGCGGTGGGCGACGCTGCTGCGTGCGTGGGGCGGCTGCGCTTCAAGCTGATCGGGGGCCTCGTGGCCAGACCGGCCTTGGACGGTCGACGGGTGGCGCTTCCGACCCGGTTCACATGATTTGACGATGACGACGCCCGCGCCGGATTTGTAAACGACGACTGCCGCCGCGTGCTCGTCCGGGACAGCGACGGCGACCGCGGGCCAATGGACGCATAGCCAGAGTCCTGGCGATACATCCTCTCGGGCAGCTTGGCGTCTCCGCCCCATGACTTGCTTGCAGGAGCCGACGTTGCGGCAGCGTCGTATGGCCGGTCGGCATGAAAGCTTGGGAGCGAGCTAGCCCGGCACCGAGGCAGGGGTGTGTCTGTTGTGGAAGCCATTGCGCGAGCATCGAAGCAGTGATTGGAACAGATGTCGAAGGCGACGAGAGCCAGGACGGAGCGACTGTGACGTCCATAAATATGCAACGAGGAGGGGGGACAGACGAAAGGAGATGCTCGTCGGTGGAACCTCAGGTGCTTTCTGATCCCGTCGGCGGGGAATCAATCAGATCTCGGAGCGTTGTGCAGGTCTTGTGTTTTTGTCACGATGCGGGATGATCGCCTTCCAGAGAGACTGAAGAAGACGGCTCGCAAGCCACGCCACAGACTTGCGGTCTGCACTCCGTATGCAAGATACGGCACCGCTATGAGGACGGGGAATCGACGGCCAAATCTGCAGCGAGATAGGTTTAATTTGTCGCTGTGGATTCCTCCCTGGAGCTGCTGCATGGAAATCTACCGAGTAGAAATTGAACGGCCAGCGGGTGGACCTTCCGATAACACCCAACCTTTCTCCTTTCGCAGCTGCACGACACCCTGTACACGTCGTGCCAATCTCAAGAGGAGGACTGTCGTCGAATGCGGCTCTCGAGCCGCTAATGCACGCACGGGTGCCGTGGCCAAACACGAACCGTTCTCGTCGTTCAGAGGCACCAACGGATCCAATCCGACGTGAAGCCAGGGCTTCTCCAACGATCTTTAATCGAGGACGAGCCGATGGCAAGGCGCGCCCTCTTGCTTCGTTTTTCCTCTTGCAGTCGGCCTATTCCCAGTAGCGTCCACGCAGAAGCTCGCTAATTGGTTTTGTTGAGAACCAAAGGGCGGTCAGGGTGTTGGACTCCTCTTTGCCAAGTCATGCCACGCGAAGGCAGGTAGCAGTTCTAGCGGGCTCGTGGACCTCCTCTGGGGTACTTACTCCCCACGCAATCAATTTGGAGGGTCGGATGCTGGCAACTGTGTCACTGCAGGGGAAAGGGATGACGGGGCTTCTCGTCTGCATTACGAGAAAGCAATGCCTTTTGGGGTGAGATCGCCGTCTCGACCGGTCCTGGTTTTCGCCTGTGAGATTGGCACCTTATGCTGGACAGATGTCTCTGTCACATCTCACCTGTGGGAACAGCTCGGGCCTCAGGCTGGCCGATGTCGCTTTGGTGGCGATGGATTTGGCTAGGCGAACTAACGCTCGATCGGACCGCTCTCGGTGGAAGGGACGATGCGCCAATTCTAGACAAGGGTGATCAGAAGCCAGCCGTTGCAGCTACGACGGATGCAGCAAGAAGGATAGGTTAATTTGGAGTGCTGAGTGAGACCGACGAAAGACGATAGACGAAAGACGAAAGACGGAATAAAATTTTTTAAAAATAAAAAATAAAAAAACGTAAAAAGACAAGGGAAAAAGGAAAACGGCGAGAAATATCCCACTGATCCCGTTTATCCCGCCGATAAAGCGGAAGGTGCAACCAGTCGTTCATTCAGCCCGCTCCTGCCTGCCTTCTCCGTCACCACTGCCCAGGCAGCTGACGCCGAAGCCAAGCCCCACACTCTGGAACCTGGCGGTCTCCGGCGCTATCACGGGGTCACGCAGCTGCTGTGCCTCACACCCAAGACGCCATTGGAGCCAAATGTCATTGCCGTGCGTGGTTGCGTCAGCCGGACCTGCTTTTGTCGAGATTTTTGCATGTGAAAGCGAGATTATTCGTGCCTGGCATCTGCAGCAAGTCGTACCTTCCTCACAGTGCACGGGTAATCACAGAATTGGGCAGGCGCACTGTACGAGATCTGAAGTCTGCCCGAGGAAGGCGCGAACAAGACAGGCTTGAGATACAAGGAAAACTCTAAAAGCGTTCAAGGTAAGCAGAAACGTGTCGTCGTCGCGCATCACTTTCAAACAACAACATTTTTTACTGTCACCGCATCATCCAACGTCGTTGTTCCTGCATAGCCCTATGCAACTCACACATCTTTCTCAACCGCTCCTCATTCTTGGTAGTCGCTGCTATGGACACATTACACACTGGACGACAAGATGCCCGGGAGACACAGATCCGGCCAGATGCCCAGTTTCTTTTACGAAGAGACAATGTCGAACAACCAGTCCGTGCCGCCTGGTCGACGGACCAAGACCGTGGAGGAAATGCTGGTGGATCTGACGGCCGCGGTCGACAGAATCCAGAGGCAAAATCAGAAGATACTGTCGGAGAACAGGGGCTTCCAAAAACAGGCACAGACAGGCGAGTTCAGTACTGGAGAACAGGTAGGTTTCTGATGCTGTGAGTCGTGACGCCGTGACCACCGCCAACTGAACCCATCCCTTCTACGGCAGGACAAGCAGCGCCGAGACACGCTCAGCCTGGTCTACACGATCCATGAAAATCAAAAGATAGACTTCCTCGGCTTACAACACTTCACCACCAAGCTGGCGGAGGAAGTCAAAACTCAGCTCCTCTACCTGGGGCAACAAATGTACTTTCTCGGCCAGAGTGTTGCGGCGTACCAGTCTCACAGCACGTCGCGCCCCGATACTCAGGATGCGTCCAGCGCCCTCACGATTCAAGCGCAGACACAGTCGCACACACGGCCCCGTGCAGAAACAGATCCATACCGAGACTACTCTGATGCAAGCTCGACTCTGCCAGGCCAGTCTCTGTCAGGCCAGTCTCTGTCAGGCCAGTCTCTGTCAGGCCAGTCTCTGTCAGGCCAGTCTCTGTCAGGCCAGTCTCTGCCAAGCTGGGCTCTGTCAAATTCGACACCGAAAGCTCGAGTGACAGGGGGTTCTACACCGGGAACACAAATCCATACAAGCCGCTCAGACGTACGAATGGATAATTTGGCGTCGAGCCAACTGGCCGCACGTCAAACCCCGGCAGTACAAATGCCAACACCTCCCTTTCGAAGACACCGATATCCCTCCAACACGAGCGGTTATAATAACTGAACTGTTGCACCACTTCTCCAAATCAGCCGATAGCTCCGACGACGGAAGACAAGAGGCAGGAGAAGCTGAAAAGATATCACCAGAATGCACACTAGTTGACACAACAACACACCACCTGGCCCATCAGCAGTTCACGGCTTATCAGATTGTTCAAACAGCATGGGTTAGACACTGCTTTCATTTTTTTGTTCTCTCCCCATCAGCGTATCATGCTTTTATCAGCGAATCTCAAAATTGGGTCCATTGACCACACAGCATCGATAGAGTTATAAATAAAAGCGTGTTTTCATGACGACTTTTCCACCTCGCCTGGCCACTCGTAGACCACACATCTCACGAGCGGTTTCTCTGCCGCCCACCTCGTTTAGTCTTGATGACAGGAAGTGAATACTCGGACGGGTTGGCAGCCGCCAGGGGGAAGCTTGCGGGCAATTCTCCGTCATCGCTGTCCTGGTTGCTGGCGCCATCGTCGTCGCTGAGGGCAACGATATATCCCCCAAGCGCGCGCACTTGCATCTTCAGGGCACGGATGTACCGCCGGGAGTGATCAAGCCTTTTTTCCATGTCATTGACCGAGCTCATTTCTTCTTCGTCGGTCATAATCTTTGCTTTCAGCACAGCAATTTCATTTTCAAGGTCCCATTTTTCCCTGCGCAGGATTTTGTTCTTCCCCTGAAGAGCGATCACCTGACGCCGCAAAGCGTCTTCCGTGGCCTGTTTCGCACTTGCCGTCGGCTTTCTGGACGGCTTTACAGGCAGTCCGTCCGCCTTGGTCTTGGCCCCAATTCTGGGGGATCTGCGAGGCTTAGTCAGCATGATGGACTTTGGCGACGGCGTAGGCGTTGTCGGCCACAGGGGGTTCAAGTTGGCATATGCTTCGAAAGAAGCTCCCGCTGGAAGCTCCGGTATGTCTGACGAGACAAAGCAGCCCGGCGACAATGGTGAAGACATGCTGGCAAGGCAGTTTTGTTGTCTTCCCTGGTCGCCATCCGATGAGGACGTCCAAGCCATCCAAGTCGACTGCTCGGCAGTTCCAAGCAGAGATAGGCTCGGTGATGTTTTCACTGGGGTTCCAGGCATGATGAGTCTCTTCGTGCCGATTGTCTGGCACGTGTCTCAATGTCAGCAAAGATGCGTTTACTGGAGGAGCGTTGGCTTGAGATACGATGATGAGAATCACTTGAAGAAGCAACCACGTGTTTGGAAATATTAAAATAGGATTATTGTATAAGATACATATGCCCATGGCACGCGGCCTGTGAGCGTGAAGAAGTGAGAGCAGAGTGGGTATAGGGATGAAGGCACGGCGGATGTGGGGAGGCCAAGCGAAGTGGACGGATGGCTGAGAGACGAGCAAGGAAGGTCGACGTGCGGCTGTCTTTCGTCCCGCGGTTCGTCTCAGGGCTGCACGAGTCCCTTTTCCTGGTAAAATTCGGCGACCCAGCGGACGAGTGTGGCGGCCTGTTCATCGGCGGCAGCTTTGGCGCCTGGGTTGACGGCCCAGTTGGCGGCATAAATATCGGAACAGTGACCACCACCAGGGACCAGGCGGACGGGCTCTTTGTCGTCGTCGTCGCCTGTACTGGAAAGCGGGCCACCAGGTCGGCCGGTGCGGGCGCTCACGGTGGCCGGACGCCAGGGGTCGAGTTCGCCGTTGGTATAGAGAAGACGCGGCGTGCGTTCCGGCGGGACGGACCAGCCGCCGGTGGCAGCGTTGACGTCGGCTGGCGAACGGCCGTGTTGCAGGCCGAAGCCGCCGGCACGGGTGGGAAACATGAGGGCGCACTGGGCCAGATTGTAGTCATAGCTGACAAGGCGGGAGATGATGGAGGGCTGGCCGGCCGGAGCGGCATCCTGGAACCAGACGAGGCTGGACGGTGAGTAGGGGCGAGGGGAACAGAATGGTAGAATAGGTGATGGACAAAGAAAGCAAAAACAAAAGGAAAAACAAAAGAAAAAACGACAACGTACGGCTCGTTGCACATCAGCCAGGACCACTGGCGGCTAAACGGATTGTCGACGGAGAGGTCGGTGTACATTGGGTTACTGGCGTTGAGATTGGCAAAGCAGCCAGTGTTGTAGAGTCCCTGGAAGTCGGCATAGCCAAGGGACTGGCAGACTGGCGTTGGTGTCAGTGGGAAAGGCAAGACCAGCGGGACGTGGGTGAGCAGGTCCTGGCTTACGTCCTGGAAGCACCTGCTGGGTGAACCACTGGGCATAGCCGTCGAGCGCGCGACGGACGCCTACGCCTTCCGGGCCAGGCACAGCGTTGGTCGAGTTGGGCCACACATTCTGCCAGTGTTAGCCACATGCGACAGGCCGGCGGGAACGATGGACCAGGCAGACCTCGATATAGTTGCAGAACCGGTGATAGCTGTTGTAGCCGAGAGCGGCCTCGGAGAAGAACTGGGTCTGCTGCCAGAGGAGTGGGCCAAACGAGAGGGCACTGCGACGTCAGACGCGGCCGGCAATGGGGAGGTGTGTGCTTACTTGGCAAAGTCGGCATCCTCGAGGTCCGCGAGCAGGAAGCGGGCCTTGAGGTCACGTTTCTGCGCCGGGCTGCCGCGGGTGAGCAGTCCGTCGACGTAGGCGATAGTGGCGACGAGATCAGCGCTGCAGTTGGCGGGCGAGGCCCTCCGGACGGTATCAAAGTAGGGCCAAAAGTCGCTCATGGACTGGACGACGGCGCTGGTGCCATAAAACGCCCAAAACGGCTGGTCGTCGTCGCGGGCGGCCTGCCAGGCGGCCAGGGCGCCCGCATAAGAGCCACCACCGAGGATCCAGGGCGCCGTGGCGGGTGCGCTGCGGCCGGAGGTGTCAAAGGGCGGGGCGAAGCCGCGGGCAAAGGCGGCGAGATCGCGCCGCGCGTGGGCGACGGTGAGGTATTGCAGACGTGGTCCGTCGAGGACGGCATAGGGCGCACTGTCGCCCCAGTAGCGGTGTTCGAGAATGACAATGGCAGCCCCAATGGCGGCGGCGAAACGGCCAATGATGCGCTGCTCGGTCAGATAAGTCGTGTTGAAGTCGGTGCCGGACTGCTCGCCGGGCGTGATCAGCAGGACCGGCGATCCCGGACCGCGCCAATACTCTGTGCCGTACCAGAAGCGCTGGGCAAACACACCGACGGCCGGATCGTCGTGGTCGATCGGCTGCACAAAGGTGCCCCAGCCGTTGGCCCCCACAGAGCCGGCGAGCGTGGTCTGGCCAGAGGAGGCGTTGGGCAGGATGGCGGCCCGGCTGATGTCGCTGTCTGCCGGTGGGCCGCCGAAGAACAAACAGTCACGACGATGAATGTCCGCCAGCATGCCGGGCGGCCGGAGTCCGATGCAGGCGCCCAGAGCAACGTAAAGGCTGAGGACGGACAGCACCACCGAGAGCCGGTGCACGTGCGCCTGTTGCCAAGGCAGCATCGTGGCATGGGATGAGAGCGAGGCAGATGCAAACAAAAAAGAGTGTTGCGACTGCTGGGAAGAAGAAAAAGGTAGAGGACGGTATCGGTTGCTTTATAGACTACGGAACTGACTGGAAAGAAGATTGCAGTGCCATGGCGGTCTTCGGATACAGGAGCTGAGGTCAGAGCAGGGATAGGTCTACGCACAACCCGATACCAACAGACGACTGCCTGCGCCTTGCTATTGTGCATTGGAGCAGGGCCCATGCAGCCTCGCGTCGTTGCGATTGTGCATTCGTAGAATTAGCGAGTGGGCCGGCACTAGTAGACGCTGGAGCCCGCTAGAACGCGGGAAGGATGAGCCTATTTCGGGGATTATGTAATGTTGGTATTATGCATTTGGAGGAGATGAAGTAGTATTTGAGCATATAACGAACTAGCCAAAGTAGGTAAGTGTACGCAGTACGACTGACGCCTTTCATAAAGAATTTCAAGCGATGTAGCTGGAAGTAAAATACCTATCACTGCACTCCGTACAATCTCTTTAGCCTACCATTACGCCGGCTTCTGGCCATACACCACGTGGCTGTAACGTCAGTATGCGTACGAAAAACAGCTCTCTACTTCGCTACTCACAAGGGTAGGATCGGGTGGATGTTGGGGTTATGCAGCGTCTGGCGCACGCTGGTGGCCATCTGCAGGACCTCGTCGACCGTCATACCGAGCACACCCGTCGACAGTCGCAGCGACAGGCCCTCGAGCCCCTGGTTGAGCTGCATATAGTTGTGCAGGCCGATCTGCTTGAGCCGTGCCTCCTGCGGCCACGGTCCGATTGGTAGTTTGTAGCGCTCGTGCACCACGTTCACGAAGCCGGCCGCCTGCACCCAGCCGTTCAGCCGCTGGCCCGGACATGGCTCGCGGCCCAGCTTGTTCGCTGCCAGCCCCAGCCGGCTGACCCAGACCATCATCGGGTCGTCCGCCCGCAGCGAGCCGTCCTCGGAAAAGTACGTGAGGTCAAAGTCCTGGAACTCTGCCCAGCCACCCGGCTCGAGGTTGCTCGGGGCCGTTAGCCATGTTCAGCCGTCCAGCATATCCATGCCCGTGTCCGTGCTGCTCACTCGTAGACTTGGCTGACCAGCCGCGGCCAGTTGCCGATGCTCGACGCCAGATACCGGCTGAAAATGTACGTAAATGGCGTCGGATAGGCCCAGTCGCTTTCCACATCGTCCACCTCGTATCGCACGTTGGGCGGTATGAAGGCCGGCATGTTCGCGCTGAGGTCGGTCCCCAGGATCTGTCCTGTCAGTTCCTTTCGTTCCTGTCCGTTGCCTCCCTCTCCCAGCGTACCGTTGCGTCAGGAAAGGCTTCAGCCATATCGATTGCCCCTGTGATCGTCAACAGACATCCATCAACGAGATCGGGCCGTTCTTACAGACACCGCTGCCTGTGCCCACGTCCAGGATTCGCTGTGCCTTGGTCTTGTCGATTGGCGCCCGGTACAGCCCCCCGATGGCCATCGTCACCACCGTGTGCATAATCAGGAGCCGGTCCATCTCCATCTGTCCACGGTCGGTCAGCAGTGCGCCCACGAGACAAAGACACCGTCTCCCCTCTCACCTGGTCGTTCGGCCGTATGTACTCTGTGTTGGCCACGGTCAGTCTGTCCATCTCGACAAAAGCGACACGCCGCAGCTACGACTGCACTCACTGCTTCCTTGACGGAACGCATGGTAGCGACGGCCAAATTCCATCGGGTAGTCGGCCGTGCTGGACGCGATCGACGTCGAGTAGGACTCACTATGCCGGTTAGCAGAGATCGCATCCACAGCCCAGCAGACACGTACGCAAAGCCGTCCGAGTTGCAATCATCGCTGACCAGCTGGCAAACAGAGTGGACGACGCACGTCAGCAAGCGCATCGACACTGGGAAGCTCTGGTCAGGGTCATACCACTTCGTCAGCCTCGATCAGGTCGCCAGCCGGCACTTCTTTCCTGTCTGTCATGATTGTCTGGTCAAGTCCAATGCGAGATGATGCCAATGCAGGGCAGAGAAGAAGGGGACAGTCCCGGCCACGTTTATGAACAGAACCTGCTCATCCATGTCCACCAGCCCCCCGATCGAATCTGGTGTGCATCTGCATTGTTTCGACCACGGGACGGAAAAATCGGCTGCGTACGACGTACGACGTGATGTTGTTGCCCGTGCCGGCTGTCATCCCATTGGCCCTCTTTGGCCATGCCCACATTAGCGCTGCGACAAGGGGTACGCCTAGCTCGGGCGTTTCAGGCCGCGCTGTGGACACGAAGCCCCTCGTCGCTGCGACGCTGCTGCCGTCCGCCGTTGCATGCGGCCACCAGATGCCTAAACGGGCGCGTGCATGTGAAAGGCTCCTGTGGCCAAGACGCCGTCTCCGCAGCTGATATGTGATATCACAGGTCCAGTCTGGCTTCTGGCGTGGTTGTCGTTTTCGACGAGGCCAATCGTCGGTCCACTGGCTGGTGGAAAAGCCGGTTTCATTCAAGCTTGCTATACGAATCACAGACTCGCTTAGATAACGACTGCCGCGGTTCGCGCCCCCACCAGAGATGCAATGCCAGCGCATCTGCCGTCCGGTAGCCTGATCCGTGCCCCGGATGTGGGGGGCTTCTCACAACCCCTCTTGCTTGGTTGCCCTGGTCCTGCTGACCTGCTCGTGTGATTCTGCCAGCACGGTCGCAGCGGCCGGGTCCTTGCCGTCGAACAGCACGGCAATTTCTTCGAGCGTGGGGCCTTTGGTCTCGACGAAGAAGAAGAAGATAACGAGGCACTCCACCACTAGGCTGTTCCCGAAACGTGGCGTCAGCAAGGTACTGCGTCTGCGTCGATCCGGGCGGCTGCTTACACGGCAATGTAAAAAAAGTACCACTTCCACGCCAGGGCATCCAGCCCGACCGGGTTGACGTATTGGTTGAAGATGCCACTCAGCGACGTGAAGCAGAAACACAACATCAGCCCCTTGGCCCGGATGTGGTAGGGCAGAATCTCGACTGTGTAGGAGACCGTGAGGCCCGGCCAGGCCGCACCGGCGACGCCGTAGAAGAGGAAGATCATGGCCAGCACGGCGCTGCCGGCCGCTGCGGATCCCGTCTTGGCATAGACGGCGCTGCAGGCGGTCCAAACGCTGAACGTGACCAGCATGCCGATGCCGGCAAACAAGAAGAGCACCCGGCGGCCGACACGGTCGACAACAAAGGCCGACCCCAGCGACACGAGGAAGCACCAGATGGTGAGGCCGCCGTTGATCTCCGACTGTGTTATCGAGCTGCAGCAGGTTAGGCACACGTCCTGCAACGGCCTCACGCCCCTGATCATGTCCCATACGCACTCTGTGAAGCCAATCGTCGTCAGGACCGACGAGAGCTGCAACGAGACGAGTCAGTATGTGGCAGCAGACGGCTCCTTTGGAAACGCACATAGTACGACACCAGTCCGTTGCCGCTGCACTGCGAGAAGATGGCCGTGGCGATGATCAGCAGACACCGCTTGCGATTGCCCTGGGTGCGGACGAGCTCGAACCAACCGTTGCGCGAGGCCACCTCCCGCTCCAGCTGCAGCGTGTTCTTGATCTCGGTAAACTCCCACTGCACAAAGGCGTCGTCGACGCCGTTGCCGTGGTACTGGACCAGCAGCGCTCTGGCCTCGTCGTACTTGCCCTTGCTGATGAGCCAGCGGGGAGACTCGGGCAGCAGCCGGAGGAGCAGAAGCTGGATTCCAGGCTGTGGATGTCAGGACAGACTGCACGGAAGCCCTGAGGCCGCAAGACCGCGCAACGAGAACACACCATGAGACACTGTAGTCCCGTCGGCAGCCGCCACTCTGTGTTGCCCGAAAGGTTCCGGAGCGTGCCAAAGCTCACCCAAGCGGCGACAATGGCGCCGAGGTACCACAGCGTGTTGTAGATGGTCGTCACCCGGCCGCGGTGCCGCGGGTGGGACACCTCGGTGATCAGCAGCGGGCAGGCGCCGTTGTTGATGTTGGCGCCCATGCCGATGATGAAGCGACCGACGAGGTACATGGCGTCGGGGTTGTGGGCGGGCGGAAAGGTCTGCAGCAGGCCGCCGAGGAGGACCACCAGACAGCCGACCGCGACGGCCGGCCGGCGGCCCAGGATGTCGGTAATGTAAGGCACGAAGATCAGGACGAAGAGGCCGCCGAAGCCGGGGATGGCGCCGATAATGCCTAAGCGGCTGCTCCTGGGATGATAGAAGACTGTAGTGTTAGCATCCTTTGTCTCGGGTGACAGACAGGTCGACTCACATTCCTGCCAAGATGCCATGGTTTGCAGCCCGTTCAAAAGGCTCGAATCGTAGCCCAACGTGGTCGCCCCCAGAAAGAGGATGATCATCTTGAGGTAGAGCTTGCGAAGCTTCGTCTGCATGTACCAGGGAAGAGGCGAGCCTTCGAGCCGGGCGTGCACCATGTCGAGGCTGGTGATCGAAGAGTGGCCGACTTGCTTGGCCATGGCTGGAATAACGATGCGATGTGCATAGACAATTGTCCCGTCGATTTGGGCGTGTCAGGAGTGGTTATAACAGACAAGCGAGCAGCGCCGCGTGCAGGTGCTCCCATGGCCGTGAGTCGCATGAACATTGTCGCAGCGAACTGCGATATCGTATGGGGAGAAAGCGATTCGGACGGGAGGATGGAAGCTAGAGGATGGAAGCCAACTCGTGATTGACCGGTGGGGTGCGTCGAGCTCAGAGGGGTGGACGTATGAAGAGAGGGTGACAACGACGTAAGATACGTCGTAGGCCGGCTGACAGTGAAAGCTGATCTCGGTGCCTTGGCAAACAGGTGATGCCATGTGATTCGGCGAGGATGAGCCTGAGTAATTAGTCGATAATTGCCCCAGGCTGTACAGGCCTAGAACGAGTGCTGTGGAGACGTGGCGAGAGCGCGGCTGATTGGTTCAGTAGCGAGTCGCCAGTCTCAACACCCGCCACCTTCTTCTGTTTCCATCTGGGGTAGTCGAAAAGCCGGAGCCCCCCTTTTCCCCAGGAAGTCTCGCAGTTATATCCGAGATTTCTGCGTGGGAACTATTCTGCCGGAGTGACGAGAACGACCAGCAGTCCCCACTCGGCACAATGGAGACGGACACAAGGCAGACGTCGATGGCGGCAGAGGAGCAGCAGACGCCGTCGTCGACCGATTCGAGAATGGCGCTGAGCCCTGGCTCAGCGGACGGGCAGTCTCCGCATCCACGCAACCAGAGGGCGTGTGATTCGTGTCGGTCGAGAAAGGTCAAGGTACATGTTTTGTATTTTGTGATTCCATCGTGCATTAGTCTTTCTGACCAAATGCGAGCAGTGTCGTTTCAGCGATGGGGTGACGGTGTGCTTTGTGTGCGCCAGTCTCGAGATCCCCTGCACGTTTGACAGGCCGAGGAGGAAGCGTGGCCCTCCCAACAAGTAAGTCCGGCGATGGTGTCTCTCTCAACGCTCGTGCTCACTGGTTGCACGCGGCCAGACATGCAGAGGCGATCCGCAGCGCGATGGCGTCCCGGGACAAGGCCGTTTCAGGCGAGCCCAGCTCGTCGTCGGAGCTGCGCACAATGGTGCTCGCGGAGCGGCCTGTCAATCCGTCGGCTGGCCTTGCTGGCAGCAGTGGCCGCTGGCTGGACACGTTTGCGCCGATGGCGACGATCGAGCAGCTGCTGGACGACTGGTTCCGACACATCCACCCAGTGTCACCCCTGCTGCACCGACAGCGGTTCATGCACCGTCTGCGGCGAGGAGACGCTAACAGCGACCGGATCTTCTGCGGGCTCGTCGTCAGCGTGTGCGGGGCGACGGTGGCGACGCTGCGGCGGTCCAGCGGCGAGCCAGTGTCGATCCAGTACTGCGTCGAGTTTGTGCACCGCCACGGGCTGCTGCACCGCGACCTGCTTGCGCCGGACTACCAGCTGGACTGGTGCATCGCCATGTACAACCTGAGCACGGCGCATGGCTCGACGGCGGCCGTGGACGACGCAGTGGCCTACCACATGGCCTGCGAGGCTGCAGCGGGCGTGCGGTTCCTGGCGTTTTACCGGCTCGAGACGATGATTTTGCGGGAGCAGCAGCAGCTGAAGCGGCTGTTCCTGCTGCTGTTGGCGTGGTCCTGCTCGGCCGACCTCTTCGGACGGGTCTCGCTGCCGCTGTTCCTGGGGGACGAACCCCTGCACCGGCTGATGCCAGAGGTGATGACGGACGAGCAGCTGGACCCGGACATGGCTGGCGTGGCGCCGCTGTATGCCGACAAGCCGCTGTGGCACGGCGACCGGGTGTCGTATGTGCCCGGCCTGGTGGTCCTCAGCGAGCTCTTTTTGGTGTGGCGCGACGCGCAACGACGGCAGCCGGTGCCGGCAGGCGAGCGAGAGGCCGTGTTGGCACACCACCTGGCGGCCATCCAGGACATCCTCCAGCGGCTGCCGCCCGAACTGCAATGGCGTGGTGGCCTGTCTCGGCCAGCGCACGTGACCGAGGGCCACGACGTGCAGGTGGCCAACATCTTTGTCACCAGCCTGCACCTGCGGTCGAACCTGCTGCAGACATTTGGCGTGGTGGACGGGGATGAACACTGTCGGATTTTCGACGACATGCTCGAGATCCTCGACCAGATGCCTGACAGCGTGTTCGAGGCCAACGGCAGCAGCATCGTGCCCAAGATCCGCGATGTCGGCGCCGCCTACTTTGAGCAGCTACGGGCTGGCCAGAACAGCACGACCGTCTGGCTGGCCGATGCGGCGGCCAGGGAAAAGCTGGACCGCCTGCTGCTCAAACTCAAACACCTCGACCTCTGGCCCGGCATGACGCTGCCGTCGAGTGTGCCCATGCCGGGCGGCAGCAGCGTCGACTGACTTGTCATGTAGATATAAGGTGGGAGACGGAATGGTTTCCAAAAATGCAATGGACGGATTGTCGGCGAATGGATGAATGGGTATGAATGCAGATGTTTAGAGGAAATGAAAATCCATGGCACCCGAAATTCCTGGACGTCTCCATTGGCTGGGACGGCAGGAGCGACGCAGAACATGGGCAGGAACGTTTGTCCCAATCTGGCGCATCCGAGGTTTCTCCTAGCTTCTCCACATCTCGTTGGAAGACGATGTAACTGTACAACAACGGGCACCGGAAACGGTCGCTGACATGACAGCGAGCTTGGGGTTGTATGGTGTGATGGGGTGTTCCCTGTGTGTGTGTGTGTGGCGTGTGGTGTGTGGTGAGGCCGTTGTGCATCTTGCACGATGTTGGAAGGGGACAGACATTCGAGATTCGAGACATCAACACAACTCAAAAGGAGAGACGCCGACTGAACGATCAGCCATCGAGCGGCCATTGTCCATCATCCATCGTCCACATCACCTCCTCGCTGCCGTGGCCCGTCAGGCTGCCGCTCTGATCCGTGAAATCTGCTTCCCTGTCCAGCCACCTCTCTCAACCATCCGGAAACACGACGATGACGCTGCTCTACGAAGGCGCCACAGCCGCCACAGCGACGACGGGGCCGGCGGCCAACCTGCCGCGGCTGCACCGGACGGCCGACGGGGCCACACAGCTGCTGGTGGACGGCCGGCCATTCCTGCTGCGGGCCGGGGAGCTGCACAACTCGTCGCTGAGCTCGCCAGCCTACATGGCGGACATTTGGCCAGCGATGCAGGCCCAGGCCGTGAACACGCTGTTGGGCGCGGTCGCCTGGGAGGACATTGAACCGGCCGAGGGCTGTTTCGACTTTGGCCGCCTCGACGCCATCTTGGCGGATGCCCGCACCCACGCCATCCGGCTGGTGCTTCTCTGGTTTGGCACCTACAAGAATGCCGTGTCGACCTACGTGCCGGCCTGGGTCAAACGTGATGTGCGCCGCTTTCCGCGCGTGCATGTCCACGGACCTAACGGTCACCACCGCACCCTCGAGATGGTCTCGCCGCTGAGCGAGGCCGCCGTCCAAGCCGATAGTCGCGCGTTTGCCGCCCTCATGCGTCACCTCGCTGCCGTCGACGCCGTCCACCACACCGTCCTCATGGTCCAGGTCGAGAACGAGACCGGGCTGCTGGGCGACTCGCGCGACCGCTCGCCCGTCGCCACCGCCGCCTTTGCTCAGCCTGTGCCGTTGCCGCTGCTGCAACACCTCCGCGCCGCCCAGACCGCCGGCACGCTCCATCCCCGCTTCCTCGACCGCATCCCCGACCTGACCACCGCCACCCAGCCCTCCTGGCACGATGTCTTTGGCCCCGGCACCGGCGCGGACGAGGCCTTTATGGCCTACCATGTCTCCCGCTTTGTCGGCCGCGTCGCTGCCGCCGGCAAGGCCCAACATCCTATCCCCCTCTACACCAACACCTGGCTCAATGTGGACGACGCGGCAACGCTCGAGCAGCACAACCTCCCCGTCGTCGTCGGCGGCGGCAACCAGCCGGGCGTCTATCCCTCGGGCGGCCCCTGTCCACACATGCTCGACATCTGGCACCACAACGCGCCCGCGCTCGACTTTCTCGCCCCCGACCTCTACTTTCACGACTACGAGACCGTCTGCCGCGACTACACCGCCCAGGCCAACCCGCTCTTCATCCCAGAACAGCGCCGCGACCCACACGGCGCCCGTCGCATCTGGCTGGCCCTCGCTACCTACGGCGCCCTCGGCACGGCCCCGTTTGGCATCGATACCGGTGCCGAGGCCATCGGCCGCGAGTACCGTCTCCTGGCCCAGACCGAGGCCTTTTTGCTCGCGGCCGCGCCCCAGGACCGCATGGGCTTCTTCTTTGACGACCCCGACGACGACGGCAACAGCGACACCGCACAATGGACCCGTGTCTTTGGCGACTTTGCGCTCGTTGTCGAGCGCTGCTTCGTCTTTGGAAAAGCTGGCCCCGGTGCCGGCATGGTCATCCACCGTGGACACGGCCGCTTTTTGCTCGTCGGCCGCGGCTTTCATGTGCGCTTCCAAAGCGTCCGACCAGAGGCCACCTTTTGCGGCATCCTCCGCGCCGAGGAGAAGGAGGTCGGCCCCGATGGACATCTGCATACGCTGCGCGTACTGAACGGCGACGAGACCCGCAGCGGCGCATTTGTCATGATGCCCAACGACGACCCCGACTACGGCGGCTTCCCCATCGCCGTCACCATCCCTGCCCGCACCTGCATCGCCGAGGTGGAGGCGTACTGGGTGCAGGAGGAGGCAGATGTGTGATGGGCTGGATTCTTGGTGGGTGGATGTACCTTCCGTGTTAAATAGATTATTTGTTAGCTACTACAATGAATAGGCTGCGTTGCTCGATAGTTTTGAGTTTGTTCCCAGTTTACCTATAAGGTTACTGTTTTGTACCGTGGGCTAGCAACAAAGAAGTACACACGACTAGAGCATGCTAGATAAAGCCCCAGGAAGCTGGCTTGGTCGAGCTAACAGCGGTACAGCCGGAGATACAGTTGTGTAAGGAGTAATGAAGTATTGCTATAGTTATAGCTAATTAGGAAACAAATATGTTGTTAGTATTTTCGAATGTTATTATATTATTATTATCCGCCTTTCTCAGCCAGTCCTGACTATTGGCGACTAGCTAGACAGAACCCTCTAGGGAAAAAACTGTCACAGATCTAGGTGGTGTGTGTTCTAGCTAAGGCGTGTGCAGTGAGCCGTAAGTGGCCACTATAAAACAACTAAGCAAAAGCGCGGCAAGGCAGAAAACAAAAGGGGAGCAAGGCCAGCGAGGTTAATGGAAGTAGGTAAGGGCGTCGTCTACGCCGGCGTCGGTGACCTCTCCAGCTCCCTGGCTAGGCGGTATTCCGGGAGCCTCTCGCTCCGCATGAGCCAGCGAAGCAGTGGCCGGGCCGTGGGGCCCGTCTGTAGGCGGCGGTCTAGGTCCGTCAGTGTTTGTGGCCAGTCTGGCGGTTTCGGGGGTGTTGCTGCGCATTCCAGGAGGACGTGGGTCGGGGTCTCGTCTTCAGTGCCGCACACTTTTTGAATGTTAAACATTTGTAAAATGTTGGGATTATGGTCGATACTTGATTTTTAATATGGCTTTCTTCCTATATTCTATTCTCCTTACGGTGTATAAAGTATAGATTAAAAATAAATTACAAATTGTTCAACGAAAATGTTAACAGAAACATAGAGGACAGTAACTAAAGCTTTAGGACTCGGATAGACTAGAAACTTGTCGTGCAATGCCCAATCGTTGCTATGCATCTGGGAAATTGGAGCCCAATGAGTTGTTATGGTAAGGTATATTTGAAGTGGGCCTCCGTGCATAAAATCCCATATTAAATAGCGCCCTGCGCCACACAGTACATGTATTTATCTATTACGAGTACACAACGATGCACACCTCTCCCATTTCGGGTCTGGTCCATTCGACAACAATTACCAATAGGTAAGGACTCGGGTAGGTGTGAAGCCGCGTGCCCCGCTATTCCATGCGCCCAATCTAGCCTCGCTCCTGACAGCGCATCACGATATAACTACCACGTATAGTCTTAGCTGGGGCTAAATACTGTTACGTCGAGGCGAGAAGCGCTGGTAAGAAAGGCGCAGCACAAGCCAAGTTCATTGATTGGCCCTCAACATTTTCTTTTTTCCTTTCCGCTTACACTTAATAACCATGAGCTTATCGAATTATATTGCCCGGCCAGTCTTGCTTGCGTGCAACCTTTACGCAAATTGGGTTTTGGTTGCCATTGCTGTTCTGTATGCACATTCGCGATCCCTACCCACCCAACGACTTTAACTATGGTAGGTCACGCTGTACGCGTTGTAGCCGATGGGCGTAGAGTCAAACGACAGCTCGCCGTTGGCCTTAATATTCAGGTACTTTCCATTCTCCTTCTGCAGCTGGTACAGGCTGTTGCCCAAGTACGTGATATTGTATGTCTCCGCACCGCTCTCGAGTGTCGAGAGGCTGCTGTGCTGCGAGATGTAGTAGCCGTTGGCGGCGCTGGTGATGTAAAAGTTGGTGCCCTCGGTCTCCAGAGCGTGCAGGACCCAGCGCTGTCGGATGTCCTCGTGATTGGCCGAGGCCTTTGTGGCGGCGAACTCGGTGCTGCTGCCGTTGGTCGAGAGCGCGTAGCCGTTCGACTCAAAGACGAGGTAGCGACCCTCGGTCAGGTAGCCGCGAACGCCCTTGTAGCCGTCCTCAAAGTAGAGTGCCTCCTCTTCGGTCTGGTTGCCGTAAGGATACGGGAGGTAGAACTCGCTGCTGGAGCAGGACGTGCCGAAATGCGCGGTGCAGAAGCCCTTGTACAGACCAATATAGTTGCCCGAGGAGTCCTGAATGGGCGTCTGCGGAACGGGGAGATCCGGGATGCTGAAGTCGGGCTGTTTGGCATGTCAGACATGGCGTACTGGTATGAAAGAGGGAGAAACGTACATTCTCAAAATCAAACGCGTTCACGAGGTCAGACTCGTGCTCTCGACGCCAGTCGGACATCTGAGCCTCGACCGTCAGGTTGTCGTATCCACGAGCGGCAAGGTACTTCTCTGCAGCAGACCAACATGTGTCAGAAATGATCTGTTCGTCAAGAGAAGACGGGACATAGCATTACCGAGAAAGAGGAGAATCGAAGAGTGGTCACCACGCTCCGTGAACACGTGACCCCCGCGAGTGTAAGGCGAGATCATAATCAGGGGGATACGAACGCCTGGTGGATGTCCTATCAGCACGATAGAACGTCTTATAGACCGAGAGCCGGACGAGACAAACCAGGACCAGACCAGGTGTACCCGAGCTCCCCGTAAGGGTCCTCGAACCACTCGCCAGCAGTGCCGTTGGGCGGGATCACCGGCATGACGGCATCACCCCAGCCACCCGCCTCTACGTGGTTGTTAGCAGCTTGTCACGCCCCAACAGCAGACCTGGCCATTCAGCTCACCGTCCCAGTTCAGCAAGATGACGGTCTCATTGTAGTTGACGCCGTGGATCGTGGCGTTGACGATCTCGTTGATCCACCAGGCACCATCCTGCGGCGTGTAGGGCGGATGCTCCTGCAGGTTGCCGGGAGGGAAGCACCAGCTCACCTCGGGTAGCGTTCCGTTGGCGGCAGCCGCCTTGAATGCCTCCAGGCTGTTGTCGCCGTCAAAGGCGAGACCGCGCTGGTAGAGGCTCGAATTCGTCTCCGCCTGCTGGAAGGCCTCAAAGTAGAACAGGCCGTTGTTCGTGGCCCAGTTGTACGACTGCTGGTACGATCGCCAGTCGACGCCGGCCTCGTCGAGGTACTGGGCAAAGGCCGGCCACTGCAGCGGAAGGCAGTCGAGGTCGGTGTCCACGCAGCCTAGATGTTTCAGTCTGTGTCTACCAAACGAAACCAGTGCATCAATCTCCTCTTGCACGTACCGTTGCTCTGGTTGTCGTCCAGAATTACACCGCCCGAGCCGAGAGGCGTCTTGCCACCGGGAACGTTGATCGTGCCGGACTGCCAGTACCAACGGTTGGGGTCCGTGTTGGACATGATGGCCGCCTGTGTGTATTAGTCGGCATCTGCAGAAGACGAGGGAGACGCCGCTTTGATCTCACATGGTACATGTCGGCCAGCGTGTAGGACTCGGCCAGGGCAAAGTGGTAAGCAATATCCTGACGCTTGAAGTAACCCCACGATTGGGGGCCGTCGATAACAGCCCACTGGTCATTGGCACCCGAATTCATGGCATGATGCGTGGGGATCCAGTTGTTGGCACCGGCACAGAGGCACTGGCTCTTGTTGTAGCCCTCCTCCGTGTCCTCGTAGTTGAGCCAGTACGGCAGGAGGTAGTCCGCCTTGGTCGTCAGGTTGTCCACGGGCCTACACCGTCAGCAAGAAGGAGAAGAGAAGCAGGGCGTCTTCTGGCCACGTACTGGTACCAAACAGACTTGTTCGTGTTCGGGTTCATCTGCACGTTAGGATCGGCAAAGCCACGGACACCGGCCATGGTACCAAAGTACTGTTTTCCGAGTCAGCAGGCACTGGGGTTGCCTTCTGCCCAAGACGAGTGGCTGCACTCACGTGTTGCAGCGAGCGGTTCTCCATCATGATCATGATGACATGCTTGATATCCCCCAGCGATGAAGCCGCGTTAGCGCTGCCAGCCGCAAGGGCCAGCAGAGCTGTGATTGTGAACCTTGACATTGTTGCAATGCGACGTTTGAGACTGGCGAGAGCTTGGGGCTACAACCGACCATCAGGACAAACCAGCATCCCGAGGACCTGATTATATACGTTTTCTTCGCAAACCCCCTCGTCCGTCCTCTTCTGTCAGGATAGGCTTGTACAGATGGGATGAGAGTGGAGCCTTGTTCACTTCCAGAAAGCTTCTTCTGCAGAAGGCGTAGACGCATTGTGTTTGCGGCTTGCAATGCCCACGTGTCGATTGTGCTCGATCACTGTTGGTCCACGTTGGGAGACAGACCCGGCAGCAAAATTTGCTGACGACCCTGCAGGCTTATCGGACGCAGAGAAAAGCAATTGGATGGCTGCTAGTTGCCAACAAAAAGGCCCGGTGCCATGATGGAGGACGTAGAGTCCTGGAAGGATTATTGCTGCGCAAAATAGGAGTACATCCGCCGTCTAGCGTCATGGCTTGCAAGGGACCTCGACGGTCGTGACCTCGAGACACCGCCGCTAGAACGTGAGCTGCCAACCTTTTCCCTGGTCTGGATCAATAGCAGGTCAGCCTTTGGTCCACGTGCCTGTGCCTTGCCGCTGCCGCTGCCGTTTTCCAATAAGCTTGTCGGATATAATCGCATAAATGCAGAGCTAACCGTTTAAAACCGACGCTGTCTTAGAGTTGTAACCTACTGCCTCGTCCGTCTCCACGTCGTAATCGGCCTGCATTAGTGCTGATTGAGCCAATGCCACTACAAGCCATCTGCCGACAGCAGCCAAAAGACGTCGCTTGGTGGTCGCCCGAGCATGTTTTGTGCTGAACGCTATGAAATAAGTTGGTATTATTGAGATTCGCTTCTCCTCTTCTTTATCCCCTTCACCTCCAACCACGATGCTGCCATCCGAGTCTATGTCCGAGCATACTGCGCCGCTTCTCGGAGCTGAACAGACTGAGGATATCCCATACGATAGCTGGCAGGAAGAGGGATCCGAAGATGGGGAGCCCATCGTCCACAAGTGCGCCAGATGGCGATGGAGCTTCTTCGTCTCGATGTTGACCATCCTGACGGCCCTGGCCGTCACCTCCACCCTCTTTGCCTTACTCACATTTTCACCTGATGTACAACAGGTGCTAGAAGTATCATCGTCGATTTCAGCGACGTCGGAGAAAGACATTACGCTCGTGCTTCATCCCGGGGATCACGTTTCCCGCGAGACCAAAGCTGTCCGCTTGTCGTGGAACATCACCCGGGCCCAGCTGGCTCCAGATGGTGTCCGAAGGGATGTCATACTTGTCAATGGTGAGAAATAGATCCTCGGTATAAGATGGCTATTGAGATGGAACTCATTGGGAGTACCCTGTGAACTGACGTTTACAGGCCAATTTCCTGGTCCCACGGTGGAAGCTCGATCCGGCGACACTCTTGTGATTGAGGTTTTCAACTGCATAAACGAGAGCCTAACACTGCACTGGCATGGCCTTCATATGAAAGGTTGGTCTTCTTTTCGTTTTGGTTGCTCTGGTAATTTATCTCACTCACTGTCTCTGATTAGGAGCAAACCATATGGATGGTCCCGACGGTTTCAACCAGTGTCCTATCCCTCCAGGAGGAACGTTTGTCTATGAGATTCCGACAGACGGCCAATCGGGAACATTTTGGTAAGAGATGAATCGCAGATGGTGTCGTCCTTTGCCGTCTTCTGACCTTTTATAGGTACCATGCGCATTCGGAAGTACAGCGCGCCGATGGATTGTATGGAGGTCTCATCGTACATAATCCCTACGACGCAGAAGCGTCTATATATCAGTACGACCACGAGCTTCTTTTTATGATCGGCGACTGGTACCATTTTCCCGGAAAGGACATTTTTGCCGTTTTCGAGGATCCGACCAGCAGCGGCAACGAGCCTTGCCCCAGCTCGTTTCTCATCAACGGTCGCGGCTATTTTGACTGCTCCAACGTTGTTCCAGCAGCGCCGGTACACTGCTCCGAGACGCAGATGCCATCGATTTTTCTCGACAAGAAGCTTCGCTACAGAGTCCGGGTCATCAATGTTGGGTATGTATTCGTTTGTCTTCCATTAGTCAGCACTGACACCCCACAGCTCTTTGACTGGTATCTCGACAACGGTGCCAGATGGGACAATGAAAGCCATCCAGATAGACGGCGGTCTTCCTGTGGTCTCGCACGAAGCCAACTCAATAGGCGTTCTCTACCCGGCACAACGGGTGGACTACATCTTGTCGTGGCCTCAATCTGCTGCGCAGGAGGACACGGAGCTCATCATCACCGTAGACGACGAGTACGTGCAAAAATTGGAAGGCCGCTATGGATTCTTGGTATATAAACTAACGACGTCCTAAAGGTACTATGTTCTCAGCTTGTTGGATCCCCCATCTCGATCTGTCCGGGTCTCGCCAGACTCTTCAACGGGTCGCCCCTCCGAGAAGAACTCGTCATATGAGAATTTCCCCAGCATTATCCACTTCAATCTGCGCGAAGCTCGTGGTCCCGTACTGACGTCACCGCTACCGGATCCGGATAATCTGTACATGATTTACGCCGTGGTAGAGATTTTGTCCCACAATAAATACATCCCCAAGGGTTACATCAACCACACATTTTGGATCCCACAGGAAAGGCCACTGCTGAGCATGGATCGAAGTGAGTGGGACAAGCACCAGCTTGTTCCCTGGACGGGAAGCAAGCCCGTATGGGTGGAGCTGGCGATCAACAATATTGATACCCAAGGGCACCCATTCCATCTTGTACGCTACACCTTGGCGCATTTTGAAGTCTGTATACTTTGCTAACAAAAATATTCTCAGCACGGCTTCGACTTCTATGTTGTTGCCTCCTATGAAGGACTTGGCGGTTGGGACTACTATAACCCTTTTACGCCCTGGAGGCTTCCTCGTGGAGGGCCGTTCAACGTCGTAGATCCGCTCAAGAGAGATACGATATACGTTCCTCCATACGGTTATGCTGTCCTGCGATTCTTGGCAGACAACGAAGGTATATGGCTTTTGCACTGCCATATCTTATGGCACGCAGCCAGTGGCATGACCATGGCCTTCCAGGTTCTCGGTGACGAGAACGGTCTCAGTCAAAGTGGTGCAGGGCTCGGTGCTAAAGAATACTGCAAGGCGAGTGGTGTAATGTAGGATGAAGACGGTGAAGATATGTTGATAAGCGAATACTGTTGCAAAAGGCTTAAAACGACCTATTGGTGCATTTTGTCCATCAAGGCCCGGGTCCGCGGCTAGTGAAGGGCGGAAACGTCTCCCTCCGCAGCACTTGGACCGTCAACCGATGCCATATAGGTCAACTGGACCGATGGTTTCGGTTGCTGCTTTTTATCCCAAGGACGTCGTCATGGCGTCGAGAGGACTTGGGCGACTGTCGTGTCTCTGCGTAGATACTTCGGCTCTGGTCGTATCGTAGATGCGCTCGCTGGCTTTTTCATTACAGCGTCGGAAAGACAGCTGGAAATCGCACTTTTTCTTGGCCCTACTGCACGGCAAACTTGCCCTCTTACGCTTTCGAGGCCGGGCCTGGGCCTTTTGGCAGTAATCCACATGTCGCCGTTGGGCCAAAGCTGTGAGGAGGTCATATCATCCTTCTGGACGTTTTACTTCGTGTCGTGGCCTGCACTCGTACCCGACGCCAGCGCTTGAAACACAGATCGCAAACATTCATTTCATCAATTTGAATCAGGACGTTTATGTGCTACTTAACGATAGCAGGGACAACAGGAGTGAGTAAGGGGCATTTGTCAGCTGCACAGTGTTCAGTACAGTATATATATATCATATTCACTGTTCTGGGCCCTTAGGCCTAGGCTCCTGCAGCCACACCTGACACCCTTCCGCGGCCGGTCGGACAACGACTTGGAGCTTCAGGATTGTCGCCGCTGCCGCCAGCTCGTGTGACGGCACGCCGGTGATGTCGCAGGTTCCCGTGCCCTCGGACAAGTCGGCAAAGCTGCAGGCCAAGCTATTTGGCGGCGCGATGGATGCTGCCGGTGCGGACAGCATGACCAAGAAGGTCCGCATAGTTCCCTCCCTGCGTGACTCTGACGACAGTCACACGCACCATCGCCACTGCCAGCAGCAGCTGCTTCAGGTTGGCCTGGGCGTATAATACAACTTAGTGGACGTGGAGCCCGCGAGCATTCGTGACCGGGCTGGATTCTTCTAGTTGAGGCTTTGCAGCTTCCCGTCAGCTTGCAAGCCACTTCCTTTTGTGCTATCGGCACCGTTGGTTAAGTTGCCTGAAATTCTATACTAAATAGCTGTATCACAATATATGTATTCATTCATCACACGGCACAATCGTGTACCACCCTTTTGGCCTGATCCGCTCGACAATATACGTCGCGGCACCGTTTTGGCCTATGCTGTAGATGGTATCTATGCTACAGTAGTATGCTGTACCGGCCCAGAAAAGGGGGTATAAGCTCGCAGGAGCCGCGAGTTGACCGCAACAGTGATATATGGACATCTCCGCCTTGTAAGACTCGGACAAGCACTCCATAATCAGAGACAGGGTCGCACCAGGCAGACCGTTTGGGCTCGCCAAGAGACACAACATCCCATTAGGGCTCGCTAGATATGCATACCGTTGTGCTGACCCCGCGTGTTCTTGTTTGTTTGGCCTCTCGCTGCTCAGTGGACCTTGGGAGGCAGCCGAGTGATCACACCCTTCGTTGTCATATCTGCTTTGCTCTCTCCGCTTCCTCATTACCGTCTTATCAGAACCACTAGCGACTCCAGATTCTCTTTCCTTGTGAGGCCCTTATTTTCATTCTTTGCGCACACCGCCAGCTTGAAAATCGCATTGATCATCGGGGCCGGGCGTTCTCGGCAGCCATGTCACAAAGCCCTGGTCTCTTGCTCCCAAGTTCGTGTTATGATGTATGCGGTAAGAAAGCCTCTCCGAACAGCTCGCATCTGCGGCTTCTTGTTTCCGGTCTTGTTTCTGACATTTTCTTTCTTGACAGTCGACGCCTACACAGAGGCCCAATCCATGGGCAAGACGCCTGCGCTATGCCAATCTAACTCACCCTTTCTCTTACAATACGGGTTTTGCGAAGCCTGCGTCGATGGCAACGCCGCTAATAGCACACATAATTCATACCTGAGCGACATATTTATTTCCTTTCTCGATTACTGCAACCTCTGTTCCCAGACCTTGACCGCCACGTTCACGCTGTCGGACTTCTCCACGACGTCTATAGTCTATGTCTCGTTTGCCATGTCCCTTCGGTAGCTGGCAGCCACAGCAGCACGGTCCCGGTTTGGAGTACGATCAGCAGCACAACCTCAGCTTCGAATAATACAACATCCAGTACTGCCTCCGCCACGCCGACGTCTACGCCGACAACAGCACCGGAGACAAAGACAGGCTGTAAGTCGAGAGTAATCTGCATGCATCGACTTTTTCTCTGTGGTGGCCTCTCTGCTAATATGTCCTCTTCCCACAAATAGTGAGCGCCGGAGCCAAAGCAAGCATTGGCGCCGGAGTATCCTGCGGCCTGCTCCTCGTCCTCATCGTGACCTTCTTCAGTTTTCGACTTAGAGGAAAAGACTTTACCCGGAAACCAGAGTCATTGTCCCGCAAAAGATCAGCGGCCAGGTGATCTACAAAAAGAATGGCCTGGGAATACAGGAAAAGAGTGGACATGAAGTATATGAGATAGGGAGTTCCGGCCAAACAGCACCACAAGATCAACAAGATCAACAAGATCAACAAGATCAACAAGATCAACAAGATCAACAAGACGAACAAATTCAACAGCTTCTCGTCGAGCTTCCCGGAAGTGAAGTTGAACCACTAGGTAACGGTTCGGAAGGAGGACTGGAGCAGCGGCAACAGCAAAATTAACACGGGTACAAGCTTACGCTTATATAAAATAATACGTTTCTCACTTTTCTTACTTTTAGCATAATAATATGGCAATCTAGCGGATAGCAGTACAGGGACTTGGAATTGAATCTAAGACCATATACGTTCTGGGTCAGCGAGCCGAGGATGCAGGTGTCGCTGTGGAAGGTCATGGTCTTTCTTAGGCCGGTGTAGCGTAGAATTCAAAGATGGACAGCAGGACGGGCTTTCAGAATAAGGTGACCCGAGGACCGTCAGCACGTTGTGGCCACTGTGACTGCGCTAGAATAAATCACGTGTGCATAGGCAGTGCGCAATGGCTCAATAATAAAGACCTAGGTATCGAAGAAAAGGAGCGAAACTACAGAACAAGTAAAAAGGACAAGATTAAAACACTGAGAACACGAAACGCAGTCTTACTGCTTAATGATAGCAGGGAGAACAGTAGGTCTGGGGATTTGTCAGCGGCACTTTCATGCATCTACAATACTGGGAAGCTTGGGCAATGCGCTTCGTTAATTGGTCACTATCTGACAAGTGTAGGCCTCCTGGCAGAGTTTGCCCACACTGCATTGTCATTGGCAGTCGCGATTGTTCGTAATTACACTTCTTTTCAGTCGCCTGGCACGTGTTGAGGGACACCAGCCAAGAAAGGAGCGCTGTGACCAAAGTTTCTTGCTCAAATATCTAGGATGCTGCTTCGAGTTGCTTTCATAGACCAGACCCCTCCAATGTTTTCTGAAAAGTACTACGACTGGTTCCGGATTTTCTTGCGCATTCTGCGTTAGCTGTGTTATGTGATGCTAGTCGGACGAACTGACGTTGACGAAACAGATGTGGCTACATTTTACTTTTTGAGGGCTTTTCAAATTTCCCGACGACGCAGCTGCGGAATCGCCATTGCGTATTGAGAATCACTTCAAATCAGACGCAGCCATAGTGTAGAGAATGGCAGAAGATCACATTGATCCAGCCGGCAGCTCCATCACAGCCAGCACCACATCTATAGAAGCTACAGAGGCTATGCCCTTACTGCCTGCTTGGCAGTAGAAATAGCACTTGCGATCGTAGCAGTTTGATCATCGTTTAAAATCGATTACCGACAATAAGTGAGTGGATCAAAGAGACTACAAAACTGTTGGAAAAATAGAGGCAGGTTGGTACGATGTGAGTATGGATAGGTATCGTCGTCGAAAGTGTTTCGCAGTACGATGAAGAACGTTGATAATATGCTTTGTGCAAGGATGTGAAAAGTAAGTGAAGAGAGAGAAGACTATCATTGATACAAAGACGAAGACTCCCTCTCCTTAGATTACGACGGCCTTGTACTTAACACGGATTGCCTTTACAGCAGAAGAGTAAACACTTTGCCTAAGATTTACCTCGGAATCTATTAAAGCTGACAAACCTCTTCATATATCAGGTCCTACATCTGCCCCTTCGAACCCTTCTTTTGGCATCTCTGCTTTCTTTTACAAACTCTCCATTCGACCTTCATTTCATACCTTATCCGACAACGAAATTCAGCTTGGTCTATCTCACTCGCTGTATTCTTTCTCTCCATTTCTTGCGTACCTCTCTGCACTCTACTAACTCGCCTTTTAGCTCAGTGTCTTCAACAATCTTGCGGTCCCCTTTTCTACTCCGTGATTGCCGCTTCACGACACTGTTGCGCCCTGCGCTAGGAAAAGCTCCTTACTCGACAAGCAACTTGACTAGATTCCGCCCTCCGCCCAGTCTACAAACAATCCCAAACACGTATTAGAACGGGTATATTCAGCTGTCGCATGGGCAGCCGTAGTGGCCGTGCACTGTTATGGTAAGCCCTCGGATCTCTGGCGAGATTAACTGGCCGGCGAGCCGCCGCCCTCAACAATTTTCCAATGGGTGATACCTCTTCCGCACCAGTACCGGCAACACTCTCTGAATTTTCATTTTCAATCTGAGCATTGAAACCGTTACTTTCACACTGCTTAACTATTGAATGGCAGTCGCCGCCCTGCATTACTCGTTAATGCCGTATTATGGGCATTTATGTTCCTTCTGAGAATAATCAACCAGGCAGAGCACTAGCTTTCACAGCCATGGCCGAATAGTCATCAAAGATTCAAAGTTGGCTAAACGGGGTGCTGTCTTGCTGATTGGTGGGACTACAGCTACCTTGAACTCTATGGAACGAGCGTGTCCACCATGCTGTATGTAATCATACTTGTAGCGCCCAACATACAGAAGCTCTTGCCATCGAAGTAAGCTCTGCAAGAGATTCTGAACTGCACCGGCATTTTCGAAGCCAACACATTACCCTTTTGGGCCACAACAAATCCTGACTGGAGTTAATGCTACTGCCTCGCTTAAGCGGAGGAGGATTCCCCGTTGGAATATAATGGTTCACCCCCAGCCAAGGATGGTACAGGTAGTATCTTGCAAAGAATATAAGGGGAACTTTATAGGGTTACATTTCCAAGGATGTCGAAACATTGAACATTTTACGCCAAAATGCTTGACGAGCAACTGACGACAACCAAATACTTGGGCGTTAATGCAAGACGTGACATAACTTAACCGACTTAAAGCAAACGACATATAGCAACACTCGAGCACACAGACGCGCATTCTGAGCACATGGTGCATCTACTGACAAGGCAGCTAAAAGGCCATAGAAGTTTGTCAGCCTTGTGGGTGAATTTATATCGGCGGTGTGGAACGAACTCGCTGTTGTATACAAATGAGAAGTCATTGGTATTGGCTGGATAAGAGCTTTTGTTTGGCTGTCTCAAATGTGATAAATGATTAGCTGCAAGCTCATTTGTCCAAGAGGACCCTGGCAAAAGTCCCCACCGCCGCTTTCTCTTTCATCGTTCCGGTTCAAGCAAAGTGTAACGAATGCTTGGAGATGCATTCACCGAAATTGATATCTAACTGCGTACTCTTGCCGAAATATATCTATCTTACGCGTGTCAGACTCTCATGGCGTAATCTTCACTTCCACATCAGCTGCACCAACTGCAAGGAACCCCACCTCAAACTGACCGGTCCGAAATCGTCGAAAACTACCGTCTCGGCCTTGCGGTTTAATATGAGAAAGGACCGAAAATTCTCGTAGGCTCACTTTCAGTTCACAGCATCAGACAAGCATAACACTTTCCTAAAGAGAGATCAAATCGCCGCACAGGCTTTAGCTACCTGTCTATGGGACCTCCCAAGTTGTGAGATTGCAGTAGCAGTTTTACACACTTCAAAATGAACGGCCCAGCCACGCCCGACGAGCTACATGATGTCAAACGGCCCATAGACGAGGTTAAGACAGTGAAGGCACTGGGGAGCTAGATATAAGCCCCCCCCCCAGAAGCTCGATTCGACCCGGTAAACCCGTATGACAACACTACGCCGGACGATGATTCAGACACTTGAATTCAGTATATTAAGGCAGATCCGGAGGAGGAAGCGTTTCCTGCTACCGACGTAGCCCACCCACCGGACACCAAATTCACGCCTAGCAACATCTTTCTTCCTACTCCCGGCATGATTTACATTAGCCGATCTGATGCATCTGAAGAGCCATGCATCGTCATGGTGCTACCGTATAAAGCTGATATTGGTTTCCCCTCTTACCAGCAACTGTCATCTGAATTCGGGGGACACCACGAAATGGATCTGTCGCCGACGATACGAGCTGTTAATGTCAACAAGGAAATTATCGACCACTTTGACTGGGACTTGGCGACTGGCGACGTTGGACAGATAGAAAATGAGAGAACTGTCCCTGCTGTGATTCTCACCGGGTAAGTGCGATATGTCTGCACCGACGTTTTGTGTGTGCTCATGCAATCCTCAGGACTCAACGAAGCGCATGGGTTCCACTTCGGTCGCTCCTGTCATTCAGCCAGAGCCCAGAAACACTACGCGAAATCGGGGATGTTGACGAGGCCCTAGACTTGTACGGCCAAATTCGAACACGCAAGGACCTTCAGACATTGGACAAACTCATGTCTAAGAACTGTATACTACCCCAACTGGCTTTTATTACTCAGGCCAAGAACACGGCTGACATATCTGAGCTAGACAAGGGACGCAAGCTGTCCGATTCTGATCTTGAGAAACTGGTCATGGAGGCGGTAGAAGAAGACACCGGTGTTGCGCATTGTGTAACTGAGGATAGCGGAAAATCCGAATTGTTAGAAGGCAACCATGGGACCACAGCGGCGAGGCAAGAAGACCCACCTGAGAATTGTCATTCTCTCCCAGAAGAGTCTAATGCTGCACCTGTGGCTACAAATACGACAAGCACTTCGACCGGCACCGCCGTTGATGTTGGAAAGCTACCAGGATATACCATTTTCCCCACGCCGACAGTGTCGAGTGAGATTGCCACGATAAAACCAGCTTCAACAGCAGGATGACCAATCAGACCCATCAGACGACGATATCTTCGCATCGATCTCCTCGGGTACCCAAGATCTGGAACGCCAGCCATGGTCACCGATATTCGTCGAGCAATACCACGAAGCTGCTATTGTCGGTCAGGAATTCTTCATCCTGGTCGATTGGCTCGGCTCAAGCCGTCTTTGGTCGGGCACAGACTCCGACCGAGTGATACGTCTGGTTGAAAATGTCGAAGAGGGTATCCTGAAAGGACGCAGTCGAGACATGAACGGCAAGACTACTGTCATTCAGCAGCTGGCCGAAAACGGCTGTGGTGCAGGCCATGTCCCCAAGGCCAAACAGAGACAGGCCACCAGAAAAAGACGGAAACTGGAGCCGGCCAACCCGGACATTGAGATTCAGATCGATCCGCGGGAGATAGAGTCATTGGGCATGGAGCAGAGTAGCAAAGCAAGCAGGTGCGTGGTCAGGCTGCAAGCAGAGCAGAAGCGGGTGCAGCGATTGCAGTTTCACTCGTAGTACATTGCAATAGATAACCGAATAGTACCGGCTCGCACCCAGGCACGGCGATTCTGCAGGTGGGTGGGGGAAATGAATCCGAGCGTGCGGCACGATGAGGACGGCAGCAGTGATGCTGTTCGAGGGTAAGACGGTAGTCACCACTACCTCCTTTCATTCTAGTACGAGATTTCTTGACTGACGCGCATTTTACAGACAGTCTGGGCCTTGTGAGAACAAAGCCGCGACAGTGACGGTTGACTGATCCAGACAGTGGATTGCGGGAATTACGTATTTGCGACAGAGCATGAGGAGTCGGCAGTGCGCTGGAAGCGAATAGAAAAGGAGAAATCGATGGGATCTGACCGCTTTTATACGAATAGCTGACATCTGCTGTTGCTCTCGCGACGAGTCGCAGTCACATGCAAAGCGTGGCAGGAAATACGGACCGTCTATTGGCCGCTCCTAGGGTTCACGTGCGCAGCGAGTAATATGAATTGGTACCCAAAGGAACGGCAGTCGTGGCCGAGGCGTTGCTTACGTTCCGTCGCTGTCTAATATTACTTCCCCCCTCAGTGCGGGTTCGAAATTTCCTCTTTTTCGCCGTTCTGCCAAACGCTGTCACGAGTTCTCCTTACATCATAATAAACCCTCGCATGTTCTTTCTTCTTTCTCCATCTCCCCCTGTGCACGTGTGGTCTTTCTCGTTCTGGCTGGCCCCACGCACTCGACCTCGCACGCCACACCCCAGCACGCCTGCCTACGCCCCAGCTGCCCATGACGTGGTGTCTCTGTAAATTAGCGGAGCTGTAGGCTTCTTCATTCTTGCTCTCTCGTCACATTGCCGTGTTCATGGCTGCTCTGGTGAGTTCTCTTTCCTACATTGTTGTCTTCTCCACCGTCTTTGTCTTCCATATCGCTCCTTCCTGCCCGGGTGCGCGTCCTGGGCGTCCTTTCCTGTACCGAGGCGCCCTGTCGCACCTGCTGCTTTCTCCGCATTCTGGCCTGCTGGTCTTCCCTCAACGCGCTGCAGGGTAAATTGGTAAAAGTGGGTCTCTGGCAAGGCAACTTCGGCGCCAACGACGTCAGTCGTTTTTTGCAAAAGCTGTCTAAACTGCTCTCACGGATCCTCATCCTCTTCACTTTCCTACCTTTTGCCTTTTCATTTCTACGTCTCCCATCTGTGTCCATTTCCCTTCTCTGCTACATACAGCTACGACGCCATCACTACCGCCCCTGTCGATATCCCATGCGGCCTCACACGGCCAGTTCTCTTTGAATTCAGGCTAATCAAGCTCTTCCTTCGGCCGTCTTCCCCTTGAAGTAGGACACGCCGTGGCTCTCCATGTCCGCTCCTCGAACCTCCTTCCTCCATCCCGAATCGGCAGATCGCCATGGCACCTCCCGGCCCGGCTCCCCGTCGCTGTCGGTGGACAACGACGGCAACGACCCCTATGCGCCGAAGCCCACCTACGCGACCTTTTCCCCTGTTGCCGCCCTCTCTGGAGCTTCGACAGCATCTTCGGCCGCGAAACGGCGCAGTGTTATCCTCGTCCACCAAAAGTCGCCATTGCTGCTGGCGACGCCCCCACAGATCACCCGCGCACTCGCCTACAGCCACCCGTACCTGCTGCCCCTCAACAAGCTTGCTGGACTGCTTAGCTGGACCACGGGTGACGCCTGGGAGAGTTTCGTGATGGTGCTTGTCTGGTGGGGGCTTGTGCTGTACGGCGACTCTGTCATCCGTGCGGCTGGTCCCATACTGCTCGTTCTCACGCTGATCGCAGGCATGTACGGCCGGCGATACAGCCCTCTTTCCAGTAGCGGCTGGAGTGCCGAGGATGTGGCAGCTGGAAGCAGCGGGAAGGACAGCAGCAGCAGCAATAGCGGAATACTTGGTGGTGGCCTCAGCTACTTCCTTTTTGGCTATGGCGCTGGTGGCGCGAACGGCACAGCGTCCAAGACTGGGCGTGATGCGGCCTCGACCAAGAGCAGATCGCGGGCAAAGAACCAGAGCATCGACAGTTCTGGTGCGAGCACCAAGTCTGCTAGCAAGGGCAGCCACGGTGGCAATCTTGCTCCGGCCAACGGTGCTGGACACCAGCGCACCGTTTCCGAGGTGGTCACGCATACGCGCCACCAAAAGACGCTGGACGAGATTGTGGGGACGCTGAAGGAGTTCACGGCCCGTTGTAACCTGCTATTGGAGCCGCTGCTGGAACTGACGGACTTCCTGTCAACGCAATCCACACCCATCAGCGCAACGACACGACCGGCCCTGACGGTCCTCTTTGTGCGCATTCTCCTGTGCACGCCCTTCTGGTTTGCCCTGACGCTGCCGCCACTGCGTATTGTCACTACGCGACGTACGATTCTGGTCTTTGGCACGGTCATCTTGACGTGGCATTCACAGGCCATGCGCATAAGCCGGACGATACTGTGGCGCAGTGCAACGGTGAGGCGGGGGGCGGCGTTGGTGACTGGCCTGGAGTTTGATGCGCCTGCAAAGGCGGCAAAGTCTCCGTCGTACGTGACCGCCGGTGGTCCCGATGCGCTTGGCGAGTCGGGAGCGACGCCGGCAGCGGCAGCGGCAGCGGTGCAGTCCAAACTATCAAGCACACGACGTCCACGAGGACCATCGACGCCGCGCGAGTCGGAGCTCACAAAGGCCATCAGGAGGGCCCGAGCGGGCCACGACGCGGGTGTCCGCTTCACGTTTATCTTGTACGAGAACCAGAGGCGGTGGGTGGGCCTGGGCTGGACGACAAGTCTGTTCACATACGAGCGGCCATCGTGGACAGACGAGCACAACAACGCGGTGCCTTCCAAGGACGAGTTTGAGCTGCCCGAGGTGGAGGACGGCAGCAAGATGCGCTGGCGATGGGTGGAAGGCAGTCGGTGGCGTGTTGATGGAGTCGTCGATGACGCGGTGCGGATCGAAAAAACCGGGGCGTTTGGAGAGCACACCGATACGTGGGACTACGACGGCGACGGCGGACGGATGGGATGGGTGTACTACGACAACAAGGTGAGAGCGGGATTCAGCTGCGGACAAACGCGATGTTCTGGAGACAGATGACTGACATTTGCAGTGGCAAAACGGGCGGCGAGGCCAAGACAGCTGGAACCGATGGACGCGCCGACGCAAGTGGTTCCGGGATGCCGAGCTTGTCGAGGTGGACGCAGACGATTCGCTCACACCGGACAGCGAAGCCAACATGTCGACGCCAACACTCTCGTCGCAGCACTTGGCACCACAAGCGCGGGGGTCGTCGCCGGCGCCGTCACATTCGAGTACCGCGACGGCCTGGACGGGTGCTAACGGCGCTTGGGAGAAGCGGAAGAGCGGTGACGGCAGCGGCGACCACGACGAAGTGGACACGGATGCCATATCGTTGATGTCGACGTCATCGAGGACCGGGCGCAAGGGACCGTCTCTGCGGCGGCGGGTGACGGATACCAGTGTGCGGGGCGCGGCGGCACCCACGGTGACAACAACGGCCACGGCGATGGCCATGTCGACCAACGCAAGACGGGACGGCGAGGGCATGGGCGAAGAAGACGCGGCAATGCTGAGCTCCAGCGCCGGGGTGAAGCTGCACGAACCTCGGGTGGGAAGCTGGGGCATCGGCGATGAGGCACAGATGTGCTTGGAGTAATGATTGGACGGGGGGTGGGATTGTAATGTTATTATTCGGCTGTATGACCAGGATGAGGACGATGGGTAAACAAGGATGAAGTTGGGAAGATGAAGCCGTGCTCCACCGACGGATCTTTGCTTACGAATTCGTAGACGGCATTCCGGTTTCACATTGGCGGAAATTAGGCTAGACTGTCTGGGCCTAGCGGCTGGGCCTAGCGGCAGGGCCATCCTCGTCATGACAGGCAGGCTAGTGATGGAGAGGCCCTGTCCAGGTCTTGGCTGTTATCTCGGAGGATTGGCTCATCTATCGTAGCGACTCCGTAGAGGATTATTCCATATTGGGAGTGGGTTCTTTAGGGGAAGAAAGGCACAGTGGCAATCCCCATCCGTCGCTTCCCCCTAAACGGACCAGGGGAGGGTCGACGGGCGTACGCGTTTTGCAATTCGTCGCCGTTGCCATTCTGGCCATTGCATTTTAGCCGTTGAATTGCATTTCCCGCCATTGCGAGCATTTCGAGCTGACGGACGAAACGACGCACAAACGACGCACACCGAGCCGGCCGCCGATTTTGTGACCTCGTCTCGAACCGAACTCGACCGTCCCTGTCTTTTTTGATCTTTTTTTCCTGCCACCGTCGACGGCTGCACGTGGTCTCTTCGGCCCACATCCATGGACACCAATGCTGCCACGACACTCGACTATGGCGGCGAGAGTAGCAGCAGCATGCGAGACGACGACGACGACGACATACGCATGGGCGCACGGCCGGCCATAGGGCGCAGCCACGGGTACGGAGACCGGGAGCGAGACAGGCCGGGCAGCAGCCGTGCCCGACCGCGTGAAGGTGCCATCCACCGGGTTCTGCGCTTCTTCCGGGCGCAGTCCGACCGTGGCTACCGTCAGCTGCGGGAACGCGTGCCACAGGCGGGCGAGGACCAGCAGCAGCAGCAGCAGCACGCGTACGACGACGTGCCCATCTCATGTGCAGAGTCGTTCCGCGAGATGGTCATGTCCTCGTGGCTCAACCTGCTGCTCGTCTTTGTGCCCATCGGCATGGTCACGTACCTGGCACACATGAACCCCATTGCCGTCTTCACGTCCAACGCGATTGCCGTCATCCCGCTGTCCTCGCTGCTGACGGCTGCTACGGAGCGGGTGGCCAGCGATGCCGGCGACACCGTCGGCGCCCTGCTTAACATCAGCCTCGGCAATCTGGTCGAGCTGATCCTCTTGTACGTATCGGTCCTGCTTTCTGTTTTTTCTGTTCTTTCTGTTCTTTCTGTTCTTTCTCCTGCTAACGCTCCCAGCATGTGAGCCTTGCCGGTCAGGCCACCCTCTTTTAGTTTTCTACTGACGAGCTCCACTCCCGACAGTGTCGCCCTCGTGAACAACCACATCCGTGTCGTGCAGGCGTCCATCCTGGGCTCGATCCTCGTCAACAGCCTCTTGATCCTCGGCACCGCCCTGCTGGCCACCGGCCTCAGCGACAACGAGCCAATCTACAACACGGCCGAGACGCAGCTGCTCAGTTCGCTGCTCTTTGCGTCCGTCTTTGTCTTTCTGATGCCGGTATGTTTTTTTTCTATTAGTCTCTGTTGTTTTCCTTCTTTTCCTGGTTTCCCCATTGCTTTATTGCTGACTAAGCGCCAGACGGCCTTTGGCTACACCTTTGACCACACAAAAGTGTCCAAGGCAACGCTCAAGATGAGCCGGGTGTCGTCGTTGATGGTGCTGCTGATATATCTGCTGTACTTTGTGCATGAGCTGAGGGCGCGTCCGGTCCGGAACACGGAGGTCCGGTCCGACTACGACCTTGAGAGCGATGGCAACGGCAACGACATCCCCATGAGCATGACGGAGCTGCAGCCGCCAATGGTCGTCGCCAATGGACACGTGCTCAGCAGCACGAACCCGGCACGGTCGATTCGCTTCGCTGACCAGGGCTACGAGACGGCCACGGCAGCATCCGTTCGCGATGTGGCCAACAAGGTCCTGCCGCCGCCGGTGACGCCGTTCAGCCAGATCGAGATGGACCGCATGGATCTGAACGCAGCCACAGACGCGGCGACCGGCAGCCACGACGGCGATCTGGCCACGGAAGGGCGCGGTCGCCCCAACGATGGGGCCGTCTACACCAGCGGACGGACACAGACGTTTATGCCACGGTCACGGTCGCGCACCAACTCGCACACGCGACCGCCATCGTCGCTGCGGTCGCAGCCGTTCCAGATGCAGATGCAGCCGCCGCCACCAACGCCGCCGCTGCCTCCGCCGTCACGGTCGTCGCACACGCGCAACATGTCGATCGAGTCGCTACAGGTGCGGCCAGGCCGGGCCAACTCGCTCTCAAACGTTCCGGGGGGCGTGTCGGCAGTAGCAGGCGCATACAGCACGTCTGGCAGCGCAGCAGGTGTGCCGGGACACGCGGGGATGACCGGGTTCGGCGGGCTTGGCGGCCCAGGGCTGATGCGGTCGGGACTGGCGGCACTGCAGATCATGCGAGAGAGCCGGACGAGCCTGGACAGCAACGACGTGCGGCCAGTGCCGGTGCGGCGACCACGGCCAGCGGGCGAGTTCATGATGTCGGTGATGGTGCTGATGGTGGCGTCCGGACTGATGTCGGTCAACGCCGAGTTTCTCGTCGACACGATCGACGCAGTGACACATCAGGGCCACCTGTCGGAGTCGGTGATCGGGCTGATCATCCTGCCCATCGTGGGCAACATTGCCGAGTACGTGACGGTGGTGTCTGTGGCGATGCGCGACAAGCTGGACCTGGCCATTTCGGTGGCGATCGGGTCGTCGATCCAGATCGCGCTCTGCGTCACGCCGCTAACAGTCGGCGCCGGCTGGATCCTCAACCGCAACCTGTCGCTCACCTTTAGCTTCTTTGAGATGGCCGCGCTGGTCGGCACCGCCCTGTTGGTCGGCCTGCTGGTCTCGAGTGACGGCGACCGGAAGCTGCGGACATGTGGGCTCAAGGGGGCGCTGATGTGCGCCTGCTACGTAATAATTGGGTGAGTTGGTAATGTCTGCGGGCTGGCAACGGGAGCTTTACTGACCAGACAGATTTGGAGCGTATTTGTCTCCGAACGAGTAGGGTTTACGGCTTGGTTATGTATACAGGCAGGGATCGGGTGGTTTCATACGCGCGACAGCCTGCTGTTTTTTGTCAGCCTGCCGTTTTTCTTTGCGTTCTATTCCGATTTCGTCGCATTTCTGGTGCACCTTGTGCATTTTTACTAGATTACATGGCACTGGGTCTTCCTGTTTCTCCGATACATCCCAATCACCTTTTCTGATCGTTGCATAGATGAATGATCTTGTTATGTTCATGGTTTTTGCAAAATTGGGTGTATACATGGACGTTATTCATTACAGGAAGCAGACGAGGATGGCCGGTCTACGCGTGCAGGATGACGGTCTTGGACTGGACGAACTCGAGGAGGCCCCAGTCGGCGCCGAAGCGGCCAAAGCCGCTGGCCTTGCTGCCGCCGTGTGGCAGTGTGGCCTCGTCGTGGACGGTGGGCGCGTTGATGTGGACGGCGCCGACGTCGAGCCGGCCGGCCAGCTCGAGTGCGCGGTGGTGGTTGGACGACCAGACGGCAGCCGAGAGGCCGTACTCGGACGCGTTAACGACCTGTTCGGCCGCGGCCTCGTCCTCGACCACGACGAGCCCGAGCATCGGCCCAAACGACTCCTCGGCAAAATAGTGCATCGACGGCGTCAGGTCCTCGACCAGGCGGAAGGGGAGGTCCTGTGGCGGTGCGGCGTGGCCGGTGGCCTCCTTGACCGACGACAAGACCGTCGCGCCCTTGCTGGCGGCGTCGGCCACGAGGCCCTCCAGCTTGGCCGCGCTGCGCGGCGAGATCACCGTCCAGGTGGTCCCGTCGATCTGCCGCAGCGCCGTTTGCAGGGCGGCTTTGAAGGCATCGGCAACTGAGCGGACGACGACGACGAGGTCGGTCGACATGCAGATCTGACCGGCCTGGGGTTGTTAGTTGGAAGGACGAAGGAAAGGAGAGAAAGAAGAAGAAGAAAATGAGAGAGAAAAAAAAGAGGGAAAGAAAAGGGAGAAAAAAAGAGAAAGAAAAAGGAGACAAAAAAGGGGGACAAAAGGAGAAATACCCACATTCAATGACGCCCCAATCAAGACAGCCTCAGCAGCCCTCGCCAGATCGGCATCCTCCAGCACGATGGCCGCGTTCTTGCCGCCCAGCTCCAGCAGGACCGGCTTGAGGACCTGTCCGGCCTTTTGTGCAATGATGCGGCCAACCGCCGTTGAGCCGGTGAAGTTGATCTTACGCACGGCCGGATGCGTGATGAGAACGTCGACCACCTCGGACGCGTCTTCTGGTCGGTGCAGAACAAAGTTGACCACACCGGCCGGGAAACCGGCCTCGACAAACAGGTTGGCGATGAAGTAGTGTGTTCTCGGGCTGAGCTCGGAGCCCTGCGCGAAAGGCGATTAGTCATCACTCTGAGAGGTGCACGCTCGCATGCTTACCTTGAGGACGGCCGTGTTGCCAGCAGCGATCGGGGCGACGACAGCACGGAAGCCGAGGATGAGAGGCCCGTTCCAGGGCGCAATGCCGACGATGACGCCGAGGGGACGGGTGAAGACCATGCCATAGGACCCCTGGGCGGCTGTGTGCGGCATGGAGCCTCTGACGGCGGAGGACGTGAGCAGGGCGGCGGCCTCTTCGATGAGGGCGATGCTGTCCTGGAGGTTGATCTCGGCCCAGAGCTCGGAGCAATGGATCTCGGCGCGGATCAGAGCCTTGGCCTCGTCTCCTCGTTCGCGGAGCATCTACGGAGGGTTGTGTTAGTCATCAATCATCAACATGAAGAGGGACGACAGGAACAAGGCCACATACGGCTGCGAGCTTCATGAGGAGACGTCGCCGGGTGATGGGGGATTCCTGCGACCAGGCGGGGAAAGCGGCCGCACAGCTCTCAATGGCACGACGGCAGTCGGACACGTCGGCGCCCTGAAAGTAGCCGCCCGGGAGGATGTGGCGACGACTGCTGTCGAGCTCGTTGAGCACGGTCTCGCCATGGACGATGAGAGGGATGGCGTGCTCGACGACGTCGTCCTGCTCGATCTGCTCGATCTGCTCGACGTGCTCAACAAACTCGACTTTGGACGGAGCCGGCCGGACGCCGCTCGTGTGTGTTGCTGCTGCCAACATGGTTCTTGCGGTGTGCTGATGTTCGGTTGGTGGTATAGAGTGCTGACCCAACAAACGAGCGGCTGGACGCGGGGGTTGGGGCTAACTTATAGGCTTTGCTGGCTAGCGGCTGAGAGCGGGGAGTTGTCGGGGAAGGTCCCGCGGAGACGGGGCTGTGTCGAGGTCGGTAGTACGGCATTACGGGGAAGTTGGGGGGTGGCGGGCCCATTGACCTAGTCCCCGGGCTTGTGGGCAAAAAGAGGCGGATCCCTGCAATGGCAAGGAAGACGGCGTGCACGCTACAAGCACTCTGGGGGAAGCCTAGGTTTGTACTCGTACAACGGTGGTGATAACACCTGCATCTATCGTGCACGAGCTGACTATCACATGACCCACTTGCATACATTATCCTGTCAAATTGTCCAAAAGAGGTGACCCCACTGTTCATTATTCTCGTCTAGCAGTATGTGGAGTATACAAAGTATACAAAGTATACGAAGTATACAAAGTATTAATCCTTGATTTCAATAGCTCCTCGAGAGACAGCAACGAAAAGCTATTCCAGAGAACCAGGGACCCGCACAATGAGGCGGTCAAAGGCCTCGCGCGTCTTGCGCCCGAAATAGTAGAGCGGGATGGCCAGGAGAAGGGGCAGGGTGACGACCATGAACATGATCATGTACACCTGGATCCAGCCCTGGGACTGGATCCAGTTGACGGCCACATACAGGAACAAGAAGGCAACCAAGTTCTTAACCACGTTCACGGCCACGAGGATCTCCTGGGAGAAGTCGGGATAGCAATCGAGCAGATAGGTCATGGCGATGTTGGGCGCGAAGACGGTCCCAAACGAGACCATGCCGAAGCCGACGGCGATGGCGGACCAGTGCAGCGACCGGTCGCAGGCAAAGGCGATCAAGATGCAGCCTGCAGGGCCGACGAAGCATCCAGGCAGAATGGAGAGGAGGCGCTGCTCAGGCACAAAGGTGCCGCGGTTGCGGATGATGAGGCGGGCGGTGATGACGTCCGAGACATAGCCACCGCCGTAGCAGGCAAAGACGAAGCCGACCAGGGCGGCGATCTGCATGAGGCCGACACTGCTGGCGGCGAAGAGATACGGGGGGGCCAGGAGCAGGGACGGGAACGAGAAGCTGGTGAGTCAGTGGCACGACGGCGAAAAATGAAAGAACCGCAAAGAGACGTACATCATGATGACCTGTGCCGCCAGAGAGCTGCCATAGATGAAGATGGTCCAGAGCACGGGCACGCAGAGGACAAAGGCAAACGGCATGGCAAAGGCGCGATGCAGCCGAACGAGCGGGTTGATGCTCCAAAAGGACAGCCAGACACGCGGGTAGGCAATGGGAACAACCGAAACGGTGCCGGCAGCGACAGGAGGAAGGGCGGCGTGCTCGATCCTGCTGGCCATGCCGTCCAGCTCGTCCTTGGCAATGTCGAGCGAGCCCGCGGACGCGGCGTCCTCGGTCGACGGTCGAACAAAGGAGGACTCGGGGTAGACGAAAAAGATGGCGACGAGGGTGAAGCCGGCCAGCGCGGCACTCACCCACTCATAGTCCCGCCAGGTGCCCGGGCTGTCCTGGACGACGAAGCCGGCGACCAGGGGACCGATGGCGGAGCCGCTCGAAATGAGGATGACGTATCTGCGCGGCTTAGCTGCGTTCACGACCAAGACAGGGCGGGACCAACGGACATGGCCATCATGGCGCCTCGTTCGTGCAGGAAGAATATGTCGGCCACGATGCCGGGGAGGATGCTCTGTGCGGATAAGCAAGACGTTCCTGTTCGATGGTAGATGGGTCTTCCTGGAGACATACCTCGCCCGCGGCGGAGGCAAAGCCCAGGAGGCATCGAGCGGCCAGCAGCTGGTGGAAGGTGGTGGCCTTGGCCGCCCAGAGGAGCACGGCGAACATAATGGCCGAGGCAAGCAGCAGGACAGGACGCTTGCCATACTTGACCGACAGCGGCACCCAGACGAGGTTGCCGATGGCGAGGAGCAAAAAGTTGAACTGGCGGTCAGCAACGAATCGACCGGGAGACAGCAGACACGCACCGTCATGAGCTTGTTGACGTCCTGGCTCGACTTATGGAACTGCTGCTGAAGCAGGACGGAGGCGACCGAGAGGCCGGCATTGGCAAAGTTGCCGACAAAGTTGAAAAAGGCGGTGGCGGCGAGGGCCAGCAGCTTGCCGCGACGAGGCCACCGCAACGGGTCTCGCGGGTCGCTGGACGGTGGTGGCCACAGTCCGAGGCCGTGATGGCTCGTGGCGGCGGCATCGATGGCGACGTGCTCGACGAGGTGCGAGACGTGGTTGGCGTGGTGGTTGGCGTGGTGCGTTGGCTCCATCGGTACGAGTAAGTAAGAGAGAAAAGAGGAGAGTGATGCGAGAAAGAGGAACAGAAGAAAAAAAAAAGAAAACAAAAAGAAAACAAAAAAGAAAAAAGAAAACAAAAGACGAGGACAACAGCCTTTCATAGCCCCGTAAGTGACTTCTTCCCCATGGGGAAGGCGCCTGCGGGGAACCGTCGGGGCAGTTAGCGTGTCCGGGGTGAGTCCCCGTAGGTCACGTGATGGATGCACAACGCTTTGCAAAGGGGATTGTGCCAAGCGAGGCCGGGACATGAGATCGGCAGATGTTGTGCCAATCTGGCCACAGGGGTGCCCACAGGAGGCAACTGCCGAGGTGCCACGGGGGCCCCGCGCCGTGCCTTTTTCGACTTGGCGGACGGAGGCATGGGCACATGTCTGGTGAAGTGGGCAAAGGCGTCCGTTTGTCGTGTCAGCTGTCGGGAGTTGCAAGTGTCGAGAGCCAAAGGTGAGTGCCCCGGAAGTACGGAAGTACGGGAGGCAGCCGCCAGGAGGTCTTAAGGCAAGGGAAGGTCCTCCGAAGAGCGACGAGAAAACGTCGTAGTCACCACACATCCACAACATGGCGGGACACTTTCGCGGCAGCATGCCGGCCGTGGGCACAGCCTATCCCCAGGATCCGCAGTTTTCGGGTTTCATGAAGCCATGTCGGTTCGAGGGCGCAATGGGTCATCTGGAGATTGAGGGCACGTTGCCGGCGGCGATCGACGGCACGTTCTACCGGGTGATGCCAGATCCGCAGTTCCCGCCATATGCGGCAAACGACCCGGTACGTTGGACGCGGAGGCGATGGGGGCCGGTGGCTGACGGGGCAGTGGTTCAATGGCGACGGCAACGTCAGCGCGTTCCGGTTCCACGACGGCGCGGTCGACTTCCAGCAGCGCTACGTGCGGACAGAAAAGTTTGTCCGAGAGCGCGAGGCGAAGCGGGCATTGGCGGGTGCGTAGCGATGGCATGGCGGTGGTCGTTCTCGGCGTCTGGCTAACCGGCCTGCAGGCAAATACCGCAACAAGTACACGGATGCGGTCGAGTTCCGGGTGCGGACGACGGCCAACACCAACATTGTGTATTTCCACAAGCAGCTGCTGGCCATCAAGGAGGATGCGTTGCCGTATGCCATGGACCCGATCACGCTCGAGACGCTCGGGCTGCACGACTTTGACGGCCAGATGCCCAGCCTGACGTACACGGCCCATCCCAAGATCGACCCGACAACGGGCGAGATGATTGGGTTTGGCTACGAGGCCCGTGGCGACGGCACGCCCGACATTTGCTACACCAACGTCAGCCCGGACGGCCAGGTCACGCAGATCGTCTGGCTGGTGGCGCCCGTCGTGGCCATGATCCACGACTTTGCCGTGACGAAGAACTGGGTGGGTGATTTGTGCGCCCAGGCAACACGTTTGCCCGCTAACCGCACAGGTCCTCTTTCCCATGATCCCACAGGTCTGCGACCTCGAGGCCATGAAACAGGGCGGCGAGCACTGGCGGTGGGACCCCAACGTGCCTTTTTACCTCGGCGTGCTGCCGCGGTATGGCGCCAAGGGAGGGGATGTGAAGGTGGGTATGGTGATGTGATGGGTGAGGGCCTGTGTCTGACAACCCCAGTGGTTCCGTGCCCCCAACGCCTTTCCCGGCCACACAACCAACGCGTACGAGGACGAGGCCGGCCAGATCGTCTTTGACCTCCCCCTGACCGACACCAACGTCTTCTTCTGGTGGCCGGATGCCCAGGGCCACGCGCCCGCGCCACAGGACATTCACGCGCGCTACGTCCGCTTCACGTTTGACCCAAAGGCGACCGACCTCGACCTGCCCGCGCCCACCATCCTGCAGGACTGCGACATGGAGTTCCCACGCATCGACGACCGCGTCGGCATGCAGCGCCACCGCCACAGCTTCTTTGACGTCATGGTGCCGTCGGCCGGCACCGATTTTGCAGCCATTCTGCCGGTCCTCGGCGGCGGTCATCCGCTCTACAACAGCATCGGCCACCTCGACCACCAGACCGGCCTCTACGAGACTTACTGCCCCGGGCGCACGCACATGGTGCAGGAGCCCGTCTTTGTGCCGCGCTCCGACGACGCGCCCGAGGGCGACGGCTTCGTCCTCGTGCTCGTCAACAACTACGCCACCCAGGCCAGCGAGCTGCACGTCGTCGACACCCGCGACTTTGCCAAGGCCCAGGCCATTGTGCATCTCAACATGCGCCTCCGCGCGGGCCTGCACGGCAACTGGGTGGATGCGCGGGATCTGGCGTAAATGTGGAGGTTGGACTTTTAGCTGTGTCGTGAGTATGCACAATTAAGCCTTTATGCTTATATACGTCACCTGATTCGTGCGAAATGCATCGTAAAGTATTATGTAATAACCCATTATAAGGATCTGCCAGCTACTTCTCTGCTGTTTAGTCTATACACATTTGTTCTATGTACACGTCCAGTGCACTCAGCGCCCATACACAGTATCGAGGATGGATCCAATAAAGGCTATTCCCTCGGCACGATACGTGTCCGGCTGGACGTACGCCAGGTCGGTCACATTGGCGTCAAAGACCATGTTCTCTGCATTGTCCAGCGAATAGCGAGGCCAGTGAATGGGCGAGACTGATGAGTCAGCATGGAAATAGCAGAAGGGCAGCAACGCAAGACAATCCCACCTTTCAGGGCATTCGGATCCTGTTCTGTCACGAAGCTGATCCACATGCGCGACATAGTCCGGGCCAGGTCAAAGTAGGAGGCTGGCTTGCCGGCAAAGGGGTTGACGGAGAGGACGTTTTCGTAGCCGAGAGCCTGGGTGTTGTCAAAGACGAAGACGACCTCCTGGAAATGGACGGAACCCTGGAGCGGGCTCACGCCGTTAACGAGGACGTTGAAGTGATAGGACCAGACGCTGGCGTTGTTTTGTGCCCACATCTGGCTGGTGAGCCGGCGGCTGGCATGGAGAAGGCGGTCACCGCCAAACGCCGCGCTGCGCTTCCACTGGTAGCCGTACGAGGCGAGGTCGCTGACGGGCGGGCGGCCATGCAGAGTAGCGGGGATGCCGATGGCAGGAATGTCAGGATAGAGGGCAGCAATGGTAAGGGCGGTGGCATTGTCGGGGCCCTTGGCGCGGACGAGGGCGAGGAAGTCCTCCGTGGTGTTGATGCCGCGCGTACCAAGCGAGCCGCCTTCGTCAAAGTTGGCCCCGATGAGGTAGGGTACCTTGACGAAGTCGCCACGCCGTAGAGCTGTGGTTCCGGACTGGGTGAGAAAGTCGCCGTCGGTGACGGGCTCAAAGTCGGGCCTGCTAATGCTGCTGTTAAAGAGGGCCGAAAGGGTAGCAACCGGGACAGCACGCAGACAGGCGAGCGAGTCGGACGCGGCACTACAGCCAGACGCGTTCACATAAGCGTCGTAGGCAGGTTGCCAGTCGGTCGTGTTGGGCCGGGGGGACCAGCCGACGGGCAGGCCAGACTGGCCAATGGCGCCGCGAAAGAGTCCATCATCACGGCCGCCATAGGCGATCAGCTGGACACCCACGCTGTCGGCGCCGGCGCTCTCACCCCAGATGGTAACGCGGGAGGGATCGCCGCCAAAGGCTGCAATGTTCTCCTGGATCCAGTGCAGCGCCTGGCGCTGGTCGCGGAGGCCCATGTTGTTGGAGCCCTCAGCAGCGAGCTCGTCGCCGTACATGAAGCCCCATTGGGCGACGCGGTAGTTGATGCTGACAGCGAGCATGGGTGCGCCCAGCTGGACGGACTGCTGCACGATAAACGTCAGGTTGTAGCGCGGGTCCCGGCTGCCGCCGTAGCCAAAAGCGCCGCCATGGATCCAGAGAGCGACGGGCAGCAGACGGTCCGAGGCCGTGCCGGCAGTAACGCTCGGCCGCACCACGTTGAGCGTCAGGCAGTCTTCGGACAGCACGTTGCCCAGGATCCAGTCGTCGCTGCCGTAGCCAATGCAGCTGGGCCCGTAGGCGGTGGCATTGCGGGTGCCGGTCCAGGAGCTGTTGAGCGGCTGGGGCACGCGGAAGCGCAGAGCGCCAACCGGTGGCTGGGCAAAGGGCACGCCCAGAAAGACGTCCTGGCCGTACTGCGGCAGGCTGAGACCGTAGTACGAGCCGTTCTGGACCGTGACCGTCGGCGCCGGATGGCGGGGTGTCACGGCCGCCGAGACGGCCGTAGCCAACAGAAGGAAGCCGGAGAGAGAATGCATGTGGAGGGGACGGTGGTAGGAAGACCTCTGGAAGGGAGGAAAGCAGCAGGGCAGGAGAACAGCCCTCAAGAACGAACGGAAGCGAAGTCTTATAAGCGTCAAGAGCTTCCGAACACTGCTATCCTATCAAGAGCGTATTTTACACTAATATGCTAGTGTGCGGCTAATGGCTGCTATCTCGGAAGGCTACCATGTCTTTCCAGGGTGGAAGTGGACGGAGTACGCCGTTGGAAATAGCTATCTGGATCCACAGATAGTCTGTACGGAGTAGTCGTACACCGTTCGCTACGTTGGATAAGAGCAAAAGTGGACGAACGGTTGACTGGATGAACGGTTGACTGGATGAACGGTTGACTGGATGAACGGTTGACTGGATGAACGGTTGACTGCACGAATGGCGACTGCACAATGGTGACTGCATTCTCAAGCTAACACGTACATCTATCCATCTAATCCGACACCAGCGTCTCTACGTCGACGCCCTCCACCCGGTAGAAACCCAGGGAGTTGAGCATGGGCTTGTCGTCGAAGCGGTACAGGAAGACGTTGTCGTCGCCGGCAAAGTGCTGGTAGCGGTGCCAGGCCGGGATGGCAAAGGTGTCGCCCTGCTTCCAGACGAGCGTGGTGTCGCCGATGGTGCTGTGGCCGGCGCCCTGGATGACGTGGTAGACGGAGGAGGCGGTCTCGCAGACGGGTGGCGAGGCGTTGTTGGCATTGAGTCTCTCGGCGGAGGCGCCGATGATGCGGCTGACTAAGAGATGAGTCAGCGGGAGTGGAGGGAAAGAGAAGAGAAAGAGAGAGAAAGAGAAGGGAAGAGAAAGACAAAGTAGACAATACACAACACAATAAAACAAAACAAAACACACTCACTCTCCCGTCCATCCTCCTTGAGATACGCCTGCGAGGCCCAGACGCCCGGCTGGGCGGCCAGACGGGCCTCCATGCCGGCCCAGTGGAAGACAATGGGCGAGTCCTCGGCCTCGTCGGCGGGATAGCGCGCGGCGGCGTAGTGCTCGACAAAGTGGACCGGGAAGTGGACAAAGTTGGGCAAGTCGAGGCCATCGAGCCAGATGACGGGCCCATCGTCGCCGCCGTCCTCGTTTGCGCCCTTTTTGCCGTGATCGTGCCAGTTCCAGGTGGGCGTGACGATGACGTCGCGCGGTTGCATGGGAATGCGGCGGCCATGCACAGCCGTGAAGCCGCCACGGCCCTCAATGATGAAGCGGCAGGCAAAGGCCGTGTGGCGGTGCGCCGGGGCTGTTTCGCGTGGCTGCACCAACTGCAGGCCGGCGTACAACGTGTCCGTGGTGAAGGGGGCCTCGCGTGCCGGATTGATCAGCATCAGGACCCGGCGCTCCGCCTGCTTTTCGGTGATGAGAGCACCGGCCCGGAGCAGATACGGCCGGACCTGCTCGTAGGACCAGAGATGCGGCACCGTGCGCGGATTCGGGGCTGGCGGATTGAGACGCGCCATTTGCGCCCAGAGCGGCGCCGTGTTCGTGGCCCCGAGCGCGCGGACGAGCTCTTCGGGGTCCGTAATGGTGGAGGGGTCGATCTGGGTGTCGGTGACGGCCATGGCGACGGGTGTGGTGTGTGGTGTGGTGTGTGGTGTGTGATGTCTGGATGCTCTGGTGTGGTGTCTTGATGCTCTGGTTCTCTGGTGTCTTATCAGATCTGAGTCCAATACATATGACGACGACCAAACTCCAACACCTATGTATACATCTCCATACCGATGTCAGATGCCGTCCATCCGCGGCCTCTTCCGACGTTCCCCCGCCAGCCGACAAGACCGAAAGACTGCAGATCTTGTCCGGGGAAAGCTGGAACGAGGAAGCGGGTCTCGGGGATAGGTCGGGAGGCTGCCGTACGCTGACTCATCCGTCTTCGTCATGGCTTACAAGAGTCTTAAGAGCGGCCTTGCGGACGGGAGAAGGAGAGAGCTGGACAGATTATCAGACATCATGAAGAACGAAGAGCTATCCACATTGAACGGGCTGCGTCTAGCAGACGAGGTGCGTGAGGATCTTTTTGCAGTGCATCCCTCTTCTTCTGCCTTGTCCCTCTTCTTCTGCCTTGTTATCTGACCTCTTCCCACCCGACAGCCCGTCCGCTATCCGTCACGATCGGTCGGCCTGCTCGCGCGCCTGCAGACGAAGGCCGACGTGGACGGGTCGCTGGCCTCGCGCGCGCTCGTGCCGCTGAACGTGGTCGTCGTCGGGGCCGGACTGGGCGGCCTGGCCACGGCCGTGGCGTTGGCCCGTCGAGGCCACACCGTCACCGTGCTCGAGCAGGCCCCCGTGTTGGGTGAAGTCGGAGCTGGCATCCAGATCCCGCCCAACTCGGCCCGTCTGCTGCTGTCCTGGGGCATCGGGCCCTACTTTGACGGCCGCGTCGTGCAGCCGGACAGCATGACCTTTCGGCGCTGGCAGACGGGCGATCCCATTGCCTACACGCGTCTCGTGCCCGACTTTCCCGACGCCTATGGCGCGCCCTACCTCGTCATCCACCGTGCCGACTTCCACAGCGCGCTCTGCCGTCTGGCCGCACAGCACGGCGTGACCATTCTGACCGACAGCCGCGTCGTGGCCTATGATGCCGCCGCGCCAGCCGTCACCACCGCCGACGGCCGCTCTTTTGCGGCGGACCTCATCGTCGGTGCGGACGGCGTCAAGTCCCTCGCCCGGCCCGTCGTCCTCGGCGGCACAGACCGCTTGGCCAACAAGACGGGCTTTGCCGTCTACCGGGCCGTCGTCGACACGGCTAAGATCCAGGCAGACGTCGACACGGCCTGGCTGCTGGAGAAGCCGGGGATCAACATCTGGTGAGTGTGCGTGAGTGTGTGTGTCGGTGTATGTATACTCACAAAACAGGATCGGTCAGGACCGTCACGTCATGACCTACTGCATCGCCGGCGGCAACTCCTTCAACATGGTCCTCTCCCACGTCGACCACAGCGATCCATCCTCGTGGAAGCCCGCCGAGGCCGTCGCCGAGATGCGGGGCCACTTTGCCGGCTGGGACCCGCGCCTCAACAAGGTCATCGCCATGATCGAGAGCACCATCAAGTGGCCGCTGATGAGCGGCGCCCGACTGCCGACCTGGATCGCCCCCGGCCGCCGTCTCGTCCTGCTCGGTGATGCTGCTCACGCCATGGTGCCCTACATGTCCCAGGGGGCCGCCATGGCGGTCGAGGACGGCGCCGCGTTGGCGGAAGTGCTCTCCCTCATGCCGTCACGTGACCATCTGTCGGACGCCCTCGCCGTCTTTGAGCAGGAGCGCATGCAGCGCAGCGGTGGCATGCAGACCGCCAGCCTCGTCAACGGTCGACTCTGGCACTTTGCCGACGGGCCGGAGCAGCAGGCACGCGACCGCGGCTCGCGGGCTGAGGTCGAGGGCCGTCCCTTTCTCGAGAGCACGAACCAGTGGAGCGATCCGGTGACGCAGGTGTGGGCGTACGGATACGACGCGGAGGCGGAAGCGCGGGAGCGATGGAAGGGGTGGATGGGGGTGAACGGGGTGGATGGGGTGGATAAATAGGTAGATGGTTGGATGGATGGATGAACGGATGGATTGTCCATGTCGTACTCTGAGCATTTGATCTAGCGAATAAGCAAGTTGTCTATGAGATGTCGAGGTGGAGATGAAGGTAATGGAGTGAAGATTAACGAGAGTACGACGATGACGATAGTACGACGATGGCGAGAGCAGTGAGACGTACGAGATAGGACAAGATTATAAGTATGGAGGACTCTAGAAAAAGGTCGAGTCAAACCTGCACACAAAGGACCCTTCGAGCTTACTAATACATCACGTGAATAAATTAGCAACAGCATGTCTATTTTCTATGAACGAGGACCCTCAAGCAAACACCACCCCGTTGCGGAGGGTACCGATCTTGGAGACGCTGACGGCCATCTGGGTGCCAGGAACGAGGTAACGGGGCGGGGTAAGGCCAGCGCCAACGCCGCCGGGCGTGCCCGTCATGATAACGCTGCCCTTTTGCAGCGTCGTGCCAGACGAGAGATGGGCAATGAGGCGGGGGACAGAGAAGACGAGGTCGTCGAGGCCGGCGCTCTGGCGAAGCTCACCGTCGACGACCGTCTTGAGCTGCAGTGAGGCCGGGTCGCCGATGAGGCCGCTGGCCACGAGCACCGGTCCCATGGGCGCATACGTGTCGAAGCCCTTGGAGAAGCCCCATTGCGGCACACCGCCAGCGCGGGCGGGATCGCGCTGCCACTTGCGCGACGAGATGTCGTTGCCGGCCGTGTAGGCGGCAATGTAGTCGAGGGCGTCGGCCTCGGCGACATCCTTGGCGTCCCGGCCCATCACGACGACCAGCTCGCCCTCGTAGTCGGCCTGGTCGTCCTGGGCGATACGCGGGATGATCACGTCGGCGCCATGGTCGGCGACCGTAGGGGGGGGCTTGAAGAAGATGGACGGGAAGGGAGGCTGCTTGCGGCCGGCCTCACGAACTGGGGGGGGGAGGGGTTAGCGAGGGAAGAAAGAAAAAAAATAGAAGAACAAAAAAAAAAAAAAAGAAAGAAAGAAAGAAAGAAAAAAATAGAAAAAAAATAGAAAAAGAAACTCACTATGTGTCGCATAGTTCAACCCTACACAGCGCAACGTCGGCACGTCGGACGGCGTCAACGGTCCCAACAGCGTCTTGACGGTCACGACCTCGTCGGTCACACGCGTTGCCCCTGTGGTGTCGTAGATGTCGCTGCCCGTCAAGACCTTGGCTTGGAGGCCGGTCTCGGCCGTGGTGTCACCCAGGTCAAAGTCGGCCTTGGGCATGATGGGCTCGCCGTAGAGCGTGCGGCCATCGGTGGCGACGAACCGGATGAGACGTTCCCAAGCGACCTTCATGGTGGGTGGGAGGGTGGGAGGGTGGGTGGGGGTGAGGAAAGTACGAGTGAGGGTGAGGAAAGTAAGGGTGAAGTGAGGAAAGTGAGGGTATCAATGCAAGTCGTCTCGTCGATTCACGTCAATTCTTCACACGTCCCAGAACGGATCAAGCCGGTGGACAAGCACTGTTATACTGCCCACACACACACCCACACATACACACACCCATACACCCGCACATTCCACCACCCGGAAACATCCCCGTCAACCCGACGTTGCCCCGACGTCAGCTGCCGACGATTTGCCGGTCCTCTGAAGCCCACTGTAATGCCCCCTCTTCCAGCCCCTAGCGCTACCCCACCTCTCCACTGTGCGTCAGCTGGCTCACCCCCTCTCCAGTGGGCACGGCAGTTTGTGGGGGAGAATGTGGGGAGCCCCTATTTAATCGGGCGCGTTCCGTTCCCAACGGTTCCCCGGCGCAGGCGATTCCCTACCTCTTTCCATGGCCCAGGACTGCGACAGTTCCGTAACGGGCACGACGGCCGCGACGGCCAGGAGCATCGACCTGTCCGAGAGCGCCGACGCGCCCACGCCGGCCGCCAAGCGACGACGCATAGCCCTGGCCTGTTCCGCCTGTCGCATCCGCAAGTCGAGGGTGCGTCGTCTGTGGCCTGTTGTCGTGTTGTGCTGACGTACGTTGCAGTGTGATGGCGTGCGGCCGCGATGCGAGCCCTGTCAGCGGCTGGGCTTTGAGTGCATCTACGAGCTGCCCGACACGTCGGCCAATTTGGTGGTGCCAAAAGAGTGAGTGTGGTTGGTTCTTTGTTTTCTTTTTTCTTTTTTCTTTTTTCTTTTTTCTTTTTTCTTTTTTCTTTTTTCTTTTTTCTTTTTTCTTTTTTCTTTTTTTCTTTCTTCTTTTTTTTCCTCCCCTAACACTCCAGCCTCTTTGCCGCACTCGAAGACCGTGTCCGCCGGGTCGAGCTGTCGCTCCAGGGCCACGATCTCCGGCTCGGCCTAGTCGAGACGGCGGCCTCGTCGTCGCTGTCCGCCTCGCTGCGCCCCGGCCCCGGCCATGCGGCCCACGGCATCGTCGTGGACGTGGACGGGATCCAGGACGGGGCGGCCGATCAGAGCATGACGGACGGCATGGCCGTCTCGTTTGTCGACGAGCAGGACTGCGGCTTCTTTGGGCCCTCGTCCAACATGGCGTTTATGCGCCACATCTTCCGCGCCCTGGCGAATCCGGGCGCCGACAGCGTGCTCTCGCCGGCCGCCGGCACGGGATCATCGCGCGCGGGCTATGAGTCAGGCCTGATCAGTGTGTTGCAACGGCCGCCGTCGCAGGCCCGCGCCGATGCACACGCCGACGTCCCACCGCTCCACACCAACCTCCTCCCCCCCGACAGCGAGACCCAGGCACTCATCCGGGCGTATTTTGCCAACACCGGCCTACTCTTCCCGTACATCCACGAGCAGAGCTTCCTCGAGACGTACGAGAGCATGCGCCAGACCGGCTTCCGGGCCAACGTGCGTCGCACCTGGCTTGGCCTGCTCAACATGGTCCTCGCCATGGCTGTCCGGGCGGCCGGCCAAGACGGCCACGACGACCGCAGTGATGCCCGCCGCGCTGAGCAGGCGGACCTCTTTTGCGACCGCGCCCGCGCCCTCTGCAAGACCCAGACCATGCGCGGCACCACGCTCGAGACGGTCCAATACCTCCTGCTCACCAGCCAATACCTCCAGAGCACCCAAAAGTCTGTCCAGACCTGGACCACCCACGGACTCGCCGTCAAGGCCGCCCTCTCCATCGGCCTCCATTCGCGCGATGCCATGGCCAAACGGCCGCCCATCGAACAGCAGACCCGCACCCGCACCTGGTTCGGTTGCGTCCTGCTCGACCGCAGCCTCAGCATGACCTTTGGCCGGCCTGCTGCCATCCCCGAAGACTACGTCCGCCTCGACCTTCCCGTCTCGCTCGCCTGGCGCGGTGGCGCTGCTGACGACCTCAGCCGCAGTAGCACCGCCTTTTTCAACGCCACCATGTGCGTGCCCTCTTTTTGCCCTTTTGCCCTTTTCCCCTCCGCTCACCCACTGACAAACAGCCTCCTCTATCGCGTCCTCTGGAAGGTCATGGCCACCCTCTACGGCCACAACCTGGGCTGCGATACCGCCCCGTCCGAGACCGTCACCATTACCCACATCTTCCAACTCGAGCAGGAACTCGGCGACTGGCAGGCTGCCCTGCCTCCGTCTCTCGCTCTCGTCTCGCCCACCGATCTCGCTGACCTGATCGACCGCCTATCGTGCACCGACACGGAATCCATCCATCCCCCCGATCCCGTCATCCTGCGCTTCCGCGTCATCCTCACCCTGCGCCACCTCAACCTGCAGCTGCTGCTGCATCGCCCCATGCTGACCAACTCGCTCAGTGTCGTCGCCCGTGGTGCTGTCGCTCCGTCGGCGCGGGCTCGTCGCACCGGCCACCACATGCAGATGAGCTTCAATCTCACGTGTGTCCGTGTCGCCGAGGACATTATCGACCTCATCCACCTCCTCTTCACCCAGCCCGCTGGCCTCGGCCGTCGCCTCACCGGCGCCTGGTGGTTCACCCTCTACTACACCTTCAATGCTGCGCTGGCCATCTTTGGCAGCCTTCTCTTGCCCGAGGACGACCCGTCTGTCAACCCGGCCGCCGATCGTCCGGATCATACGAGTCGCTCTGACCGCGGCGCCCAGTTTCTCGCCAAGGCCATCGATGCCCTCGTCCGCCTCGATGCCGGCAACACCATCGTCGACCGCTGTGTCGACTACCTCCGCCAGCTCGCCGGCCTTGTCCATACCTGGGGCTCGTCCTCCTCCCCCCAGTCCGCCCTGCTGCCCGCTCTGGCCGCTGCCCTCGACCCGGCCCTCGACGGTCATGACCACGAGCAGGCCCATTCCCATCCGTCCGACCTCTTCACCCCCATCCCGCTCTTCGCCCAGGCCTCGTCCGGGCTCGAGGACGAGCTCGAGCTCGGCCACTTCTTCACCTCCGAGTTTCAGCGCTGGTTCGAACGCGTTCCCCAGTAGCATCCAGAGACCGTGTACGATAGTCTGATTATAGTTGCCTCAGGGACCTCCTAATTGCGTATATAGCATGCATGCATGCACATGAAGAGCACTAAGCACATGACGCGAGCAGTACGGAAGGGCTCCTTTTGTTCTCACTTCCGGTACGCCCTAATAATGATAGCCAGCATCAATTACAATAATTCACAAGGTTTCATGGTGTAGTTGGTTATCACGTCAGTCTAACACACTGAAGGTCTCCAGTTCGAGCCTGGATGAAATCAATGATTCTTTTTTGTATTCTTTTTTTCGCAAGTCCGTAGAATCAGGTGTAGCTTGTAAATCTTCACGATAGGCCTATTGGCGAGTTCAAGTACAGCACGAGTCTGCGATGATTTCTACGATTCCTACAAGATTGGCACAAGGGCCGTGCCGGAAGAAAGAGAGGGTCAAGATACAGCGGCAGTACGGATATATATACGAGTTTCCTAGATCTAGTTCCCTCCTTCCTCTTCAAGCTAGCTCTGGTCTATGCCGTCGTCTTAGGAGCGAGTAAAATGGCGGTCTACTTTGTACGCGTAGGTGAATCCGAAATACAACCTTATACGGCAGTTGCATTCCAAAGAGCTTTACGAAAAGTTGGGTCTCTTCTGATCCCCGAGGCAGATCCCCGAAAAGTAGAATACGATAGATTGCGCCATTGTGCCAGCAGTACATCGGTTCTGCACTTTGTTCCCATGGGCTCTGCCTCTCAAGGGTAGACGACGTAGGAAGACAGAGAACACGAAAGACATGAAAACAGCCGGTCTTTTTACATGGCGAGTGTGGAATATAAAGTAAGGAGAATTGCTATACGTCCCTACTAATCGCACTATAATAAAAATACTAGTAATAGGCTTATAAAAACCCTTTTCAGGTAATAAAACAGTTAATTAGTTACAACATTGAAGCTTTATTAAATAGTTTATATAGGCTTCCCTTCCAATCTGGATGCCCATTTGGAGCGGCGCCGGTCACGACAGCTGCAATGCCAGCAAACACTGCTCGACCGCATGGTCTTCACGCCCACGCGCGACGGCCTCAGCCACACGCCCACCGAGTACTATAGCCCCGAGGACTGCATCCTGGGCGCGCAGGTGCTCTTCGGGGCGGCCATGCGGTTGAATGACCATGTACTGTGTGGCAGAGCGCTATTTAGTAGCGGATTTCATGCACGTCGCATCTCGGAAGTACCTAGTTATAACAGTACACCCTCACTTGGCACCCATGATTCGACAAATTTCTGTCTCCGTACATATATGGTTTCTCCAAGACCGTATCCTACCGCAGACCCGGGTGGCATCTTGTCGTATGAAAAGGCTCGCCCGCCAAAGATGTGTTCCATCATGCCGTTTGAAGCCTTCGCCACGTTCCCTGACAGCGATCTCGTCTCCCCTCCGGAGAAGAAGTGCCACAACCTAACATCACGCCCATGCTTAGCAACACAAATACAACCCATGGGTACTCTGGGGTTACTCCAGAGGCATCAACGCGATCACAAGGATTCGACGTTATCGCCAGCTAATTGGATAGTCATCTTAGACTGGTTTCAGTGCATGCACGAGGCCAAATGAGGTAGCCAAGGATGATAGTGCTTGCTAGTATACAGCTGAACATTTTAAACGAAAGAATAAACGAGAAAGTACACCAATGGGACTCAGGCGATTCACGTCAGCAGGACAACCGCCCACCAATAGGGACTGAAGCAAGTAGAGGGGGCGCACAGACCGAGGACGCACCGTTAAAACCTTGGCCTGGGCGAGCACGCGTATTATGAATCTTACTCCGCTTCAGTTTTGCTTCTAGACGGACATAGATGACAATTTGAGGATTCCTCTTCTCCCACCTATTCACCTGGTTCACCAAATACTTCCATAACGCCTTACTAGCAAAACCTTTGTGCATTAAATCACGAACTGTATTCCGTCTAATTTATCAATATATCCACCATGTCGAGTAAAGTCTATGTCGGGTACGTCTTCTCACCAATTGTGATGATACCATCTTGGTTCTAATTCATTCCCTCATGTAAAGGAATCTGTCTTGGAACACGGACGATGACACTCTACGCGAAGCATTTTCTGTCTTTGGTGAGGTTCTTGACGCGGTAAGCTGTATCCCCTATTACCCCTTGGTAAAGGTTACCAGTTTTAAGATAACGTAGATCGTCATGCGAGACCGTGAAACTGGTCGGAGCAGAGGCTTCGGCTTCGTCACGCTCAGTAACGTCAAGGAAGCTGAAAGCGCAATCGCGGGGCTCAATAACCAAGAGTAGGTCTTGAAGGCAACATGCTATAATGCCTAAAAGCCAGCTAACATGGGTATAATTTGATAGATTCGAGGGTCGCCGTATAGAGGTTAATCTAGCGAATTCCCGTCCTGGCGGTCGTGGCTTTGACAGCACCATAGATGGATGGTGCTGGACAGATTCCTGATCAGATAGAGTTTTAAGCACACCGGTATCGTTACCACGAAGAAAATTCATAACTAATGAAAAACAAAACAATACAAATAAGATTATACCAATTAAATAGTCTGCTTGTAGCTTCCATTTCTGTTTTTAGTACACCTTTTTCTCATTTCACTGCTAATTTAACTCGTAATAACCTTGACATATTTAGACGACTCTAATTTTTGGTAATGAAATGCTGCTGTGAAGAAGGAAGGTAGTGGTTAGATGAAAAGTGTCCCGCTCGCTTGTCTATCCCGATCGCTTATGAACCATGTTCAGAGCTATTACTTTTACTTTAGTTTACTTTAGTACTTTAGTTTACTTTAATCTGATTATATAACAACACGGCCGAAATCAGAACATGGCTAGGCCGGGAGCAGAAGGAGTGAGGAACAAACGGACTGGGAAAGGCTGGACGGAGAGGAAGAGAGGATGTGTAGGCTCGGAGGGAAGAGCCAGGGAGGTAGACGGTCGGCCTTTGACCACACAGATCACCGCGCACGATATCATGCCAGACGACATTCCACGTAGTTCTCGGAAACGGGTTAACGCAAGTAGCACCATAGTCTTCCTGTATACCAAACAACTCGACCCAGGCGTAATAAACAATCAGCTATCTGACAAAGATCTGCTCCGTTAACAAACTAATTTTAATTGTACAAAATACCCTTACCAGATAACAGCGAGCTAAGCAAAATTTTAAATGCAAGCCCTAGAAATGTGCTCTGGTTGTTACGACACTTTACTACATAATCAATTATGCCAAAAGGTCGGTGGTTGCTTAAAGCTGTAGCTAGCCATATGCCTATTTTCGGTCCAGCTGTTCCGAGAGGCACTACTCTGGTGCGTGCACTGCGGCAGTGAAACCTCTGCACCGTAACCTGTGGGTTACGTGCAACAGTATCATAAGTTGCCCGTAAGTAGGCCTGCTGCCAGGTGCAAAGAAACCGTACCAATAGCCCCGTGCCCGACTTGAGGCGGCTTTGACTTGTGCTGCTTGTCGCCTCGTTGCGCGTCTGGCAGAAAGATTCGGCGTCGATCTGGCTGCCTATTGTTCCAGGCTATCGCACCCGGTCGGCCCTTGAGGATGTCGATGCTACCTTGAAGCTTCTTCGCCCAATGGACTTGCACGTGCCTTTTGCAGTTGTAGGAGACGTGCTGCTTCAGGGGCGTCTAGTTCTCCGCTTTCTCTGTCGGAGCATGTCGCGAGAGCAGGCCTTCTTCCGGCTGAGGCCGAGGACAAGTTCAAGTTGATCACGCACACATTGACGTCAGAGTACTGCATTGTCCGATGCCGCTCCGTAAGACGTGGTTCGACCGGACTGGCTCCACGCTGAGGCACAGCTCAGCCAGCGTCTTGTGTGTACATCTGGTGATCAAGATTCGTTCGCCGCCGATATTTGCCTCGAGGGGTGTCATGACCTGCAATTCTCGTCTCCTGGTTGCAAGTCCACCGCCCCGAACTCGCCTGTCTCCTTTCTGGATTGGATGAGGTGGGTCTTGTCTCGCACAAATAAATTGTTTTGAAAAGGCTGGCTGCTTCACGGTCCCCCCAGTTGTGCCTTTTCCGGCTAGTTTTCGCAGCTATCGGCTGGTGTAGCCCTGGATCCTCACATGTCCCGTGGACCCCGTTGACACTTTTTGTGCTTGAAAGACACGCTGGTAGGCAGGGTTATATATGACTAATCCGGATTCGAACACACTGTGAGAATCGTCGTCCTCAACGCTGTCGTTGGCACTATCAAGTGTCTTCCGAAAAAGCCAGCCTAGAACGAACGCTGGTTCGGGTCCTGCTTCTTGTCCTGTCGGTTGGTCCGTCATGTCACGACCAGACGAGATGAGCAACCTCTGCACGAGTTGCGACAGGAAGCCTGTGCCAACAAGGAAGCCATGGATATCGTTTCGAACCCTGTCGTCGAAGGGGGTAGGGGTGAGGATGGAATGGTGTATGAAGTCGAGGGATAGAGAGAAAAGTGGTGGACGCAGAGGGACAATGTAAGGGACAGAAAACTTCTTACCCACCATCGAACCGTCCTCTTTGTTTCTGTCAAGAAACGTAATCATGCCGGCTCTTTCGTTTCAGTCAGACGCGTTCATGTATGCAGCAGTCTGCTAAAGCCCGTCACAGCATTAGCAGCTATCACCGAGCGTGAGGAAGAGCAGCAATGCTTACACTGCGGCTTGCTTCGACTCCATTTTCTCAACCCCTCATGTTATGTTGCTCTCCGTCGGCAGGTCTCACGTGCACAGGGCACTATTGAATTAGCGGTCAAACGAACCGAGTGGCCGGTATGCTTTACCAGGCGTCTTTGAGAGGATGCACGAGTAAAAATAAAAATAAAACACATATCGGTATACGCCGCAACAAAACAAGACAGGGCAAGGACCAAGAGTGATGGAGAGGGTAGATAGGAGTCTAGCTTACTCAAACTTCCCGTGCTTAGAGGCAGAGTTAGTCCTGAGAGGACATCTGGTAGACAGCGTAGACGTCGTCTGTCTGCTTTTTGCATTTCTTGGGCTATGGTAGAGAGAAGGGGGAAGGGAGGGAAGACGGGGTTTTATAGCTGGAGGAGGAAGCCGGAAGGAGTGACAGAGAGGCCTGGTCCAAAGTGACGCAAGCAGAGCTGCCGGCGAAAGAATGGGGAACAAGGAAGTGAGCAGGTGGAGGAAGACGTTCAGGCTGCAACAGCTTTGACGACAAGTGACGTCACCAAGAAACAAACGAGACAAGCAGTGGGACGTCATGATTTTCTTTCAACAAGTCACCGCAAAAAGGACTGTCTATAGAGGCCAACCAACGCTTCCGCTATCGTACACTAACGTCACCATCTCTATTTACTGGCTGGCCCGCAGCCAAAGACACCCCGATGGCACTGCCGTCTTGTCTAAAACGGCCGGAACGGAGAGAAGTTGCCAAACCCACGCTGTCCACCACTGCCAAAGGGGAAGCCCGCTCCGAACAGTGGCATCTGTACCGGCATGCCCGCAAACAGGCCGCCACCGTTTCTGTTGCTGTTGCTGTCGTAGTAGCTGCCCGTTGGGCCGAGGTTGAAGGAGAAGGAGACGTGGTGTTGGAACTGGCGGGCATTGTCGTTTCTGCCGTCTCTGTCATTGTCAAAGCCACCGTTTCCTCTGTTACCGCCGTTTCTGCCTCCGTTGCCGCCGTTTCTGTCGCCTCCATTTCTGTCACTGCCGTCGTCTCCGTAGTCGGACGTCGGCGACTCTGGCTGCGACCGGTAGTCCCGGTAGGCGTCGGAGCGATCGCCACCATTCGTAGGACTCTGAGCACGGCCGTTGCTGCGACCGTTGGCCCGGCCCGGAGACGACGACGACGGGAGGGCGTTGGTGTACGCGTACGAGTTGTTGCTCCCACTGGACGCGCCGGCCACGCGGGCGTCGATGGAGCCGCCGGCCTGGACACGGCGACCTTGGCTGGGTTGGCTGGTCTGGTCCTGGTTCTGGTCGCGAGCCGACCGCATCCTGTTGACACGGAAGGGTGGGCTCTTGCCGTTGGGACGGGGGCCGGTAGAGTTCATGATGGGAGACGGGAAAGGATGCAGAGTGTATAGCAGACGATCTGCCAGCACGGAGCAGACAGACGTCTTCGGAGCCATCTATATGGGCAGACGGCGGACGAGACGCCGGGCGCTGTGGATTCCGGTCTGTCTCAGCCGCCGGCGCTGGCATGACCAGACGTACGATGTCGTCCCATGCAGCATAGACGAGCAACGACCCAGCAACGTTGCCTTCCGGGCGCACGTCTCGAACAGGGCATGTCCGGTCGTTGGGAGAGGTGGCCTGACTGCCAGGAGTCTGACGGTTTCGCGATGAAACAGTGTACGTGTGGACGTGTCCCTTGGCTCAGAGACGCAGCAAAAGGGGGGTTCGAGGTGGGAGGCTACATAGTACCTCTCCTGCAGAACATGCCGTTCTCGTCGGCCGCAGCATCGCATGACGCTTTTGCCCAGTCTGTCGCACTGGCAGCAAGCACGAGCTCGTTGCGCATGTTCTGGATTCCTTGTTTTCGTTCTTGCTTCACGTCCGCATGGGCTGCCTGCCTCTCGCCGGTCGTCTCTGCCATGTACGCCGTTGTGAGCAGTCGGTCGAATCGGACGGCTGGCTGCTGCAGCTCGTGACGGAGCCTCTCTCACTCCGGCCAATCACGGCTGACCGGTGGTCATACGCGATGTTGCATGCATGCCCAGGATCCCCAACAGAAAGGGGACGCGAGGCAGATCGCCACGTCGAGTAGAAACTTGCTCACTGCGGGTGGGGTGGATTTCTCGGGCATCCGTCTTGATGGAAGACAGAATGTAAGATACCACGGAGTATGTACGATTCTACGGAGTTCTGGAGTACGAAGTTCTGGAGTACCTGGAGAACCTTTGGCAAGAAGAAGGACCACTTGGTCGGCGGCCCGAGCGGTAAACCAGTTTCAACTGCCAAGACGCTGTGGCAGGAGCCCCACCAGACCGATTGGTCAGCTACTCGCCGAAACGACCAGCAGCCGCTCTCGCTTTCCAGCGCGTAAGCAGACGTTTTCGTAAGCAGACGTTTTCGTAAGCAAACGTTTTCGTAAGCTGCACGCGTGCGCCGTTTACGCGGTGGCGAGACGCCCTCTTGGCCGCACAAATGACGCACAGGCCGCTATTACCAGCATCCACCCCCGCTAGGAGCTTTGACAGGCGCTACTGGTCACTACTAATCGCTAGCGGACAGACAATCCGCCACCAGAGCCTAAGCAGAGACCTACTGGCCCCTCCTTTTCTATATAAATCCAGCCAGACTTCCCCCTCCTTCTTATCTCTCCCCTCCTTTCCATCTCACGCTCCGGCTACCAACCATTCGATTTGCTATCACTTCTGACCACTACGCCTCTTTGCAACCAATCGCCTATTATTCCCTCCCACGCAAGTTAACTCCCAACCAACCATCCAACCGTCAAGATGAAGGGCGAGTGCGGCTGCTCCTCCACCTCCACCTGCAACTGCGGCTCTGACTGTACGTCTTGTTCTCTCCCACTCCATCCTGCTTCTCTGTGCCCGTCTAACCTCCCAAAGGCTCTTGCGCCAACTGCGGAAAATAAACAGCTCCCATGCTGTCGCCGCGCTGAGGTCTTCAACAGCGCTCCCCGTTTCCCCCCTCAGTGCCATCCTCGAAGACAACATCACAATGGACAAAGGAGAATAGGGCGGTCGGCCCCTGCAGACCGGCCACCGAAACTGGGATAGACAATACAACACGTTTGAACAAAGTGAATGCTACATGCTACCAATCTTGCTTCGTGTCTGCCTCTACGTTATTGCCACCCGCAGGCCTCCATGGCATATGTCTACGGCAAAGCGCAGACCACAGATCTCGACTGTGCGCTCATCCAGATGCGAGCTCTCGTCTTCCACAGCGCCGTCGTAGCAGCTTTTGGGCTCGCTCTCTGGCCACGGCACCGCTGATGAGCACGGCTCCATTGGCGCCTCTGCCACCGGCACGTAGTCGTCCGCATCAAAGCCCTGATCCAGGGCCTCATGTCTCTGTCCGCGTCCCAGGCCATGCTTGCAGTACGCCATCTCCGTGCAGCCCAGCGGTCTCGTCGCCAAGGGACAGGCCCACGATGGCGCTGTGTCTCTCCGCAGTCGAAGCATCCTCTGCTTCTCGGCCAGCAGTCGCCCCAGACGTCGCCGGAACAGCTTCACCGCCTTCTTGCCGTCGTTGCCGTACTCATGCCCGCTCTCGGGCCATATCAAAAAATAACCCCTCTCCGTATCGCTGTCGCTCGTGTCGCAGATAGTCTGGGCCATTTTCCCCGCCGACAGTTCACTCACCTCGACCTCTCCCTCCTCCTCTTCTACCCACTTGCGCTTGATCTTGCTCTTGGCTGCTCGCGCTGGTTGTATTCGTGTCGGTGCTGTCGGCGCCGTCACTGTCGCCAGCGGCCTTGCCAAGCATGCCGTCGATATCGTCGCCGTCTTGGGTGCATCGCCAGCTGACCACCGCCCTTGTCTTGTCCACTCTTGACGGAACCAGTCTGCTGCCCGCCAAGGAAAGTCCGTGCTGCAGTACACGGCCCCATGGACGATTGCGACCTTCTGCTGTGACGGCCAAAGAGTCACGGCCGGCGCGCTCTTTCTGATCTGTGAACTTGCCTTCATACTGTCTTGTAATAAGGCGCATCTGCTTCAAAACTGTCAGGATTGTCTGCTCTCAAGCACCGCTGTCTGCCCGTTTATATTTGGGCAGTCGCAGGCTGTCCTGACGCCCATTGTTGTGTCATGACGACAGCCTCTTTGTCCTCGCAGTCAAGACACAAAAGCACTTCTTCAAAGTCACAGACCCGAAAACCGACAAAGAGCCGGCTCTCACAACAATGCAAAGAAAGAAAGCACCGCCGCATCAGCCAAAAAAACATTCAAAACAAACAAAACCTATGCCAAAACTGTAAGTACACAGAACCAGATTCCCACCAAGTCGTACACCCACCGTTACTCCTTTACCTCCTTTACCTCCGTCCAGTACACCGGTGCCGTCACCCAGTCGCCCCGACTAGGATGCAGCACCACAATGCATGGGTCTCGTCCCTCGTGTTCCATTACGCTTGGCCCACGCTTGCACCGAACGATACGGCGCATCCGTGAACGCTGCGGAACTGATGCTGTCGATGCTGTGTCGTCGCGGTCCCGCTCCCGGTCACGATCTCGCTCTCGCTCTTTGACCGACGATTTGCTGCTGCTGCTGCTGCCACGCTGCACCTCTGACGCCTCAAATTCGACCCCCGTCAGGTAGGCTGCTCGCACATGTAGCCACGCCAGCATCGCCGGCACCGTCGCGCTGACAACATTGGCACTCGGGCTGCCGGCAAGCTTGAGATCTTCCGGCTCGATCCCTAGCGACGTTCGCAGGCTACCTGAGAGCGTCGCCCTCCCGACATTGGGACTGTATTTTAGGCTTGGTGAAGTTGCATCTCCCGGCAACGACACCCACCGCAGGCGAGGAGGTTCACTCCCACCACCACCACTGCTGCCTTTTTCGCTCTTATCGCTCTTGTCGGTCTTGTCGGTCTTGTCGCTCTTGTCGGTCTTGTCGCTCTTGTCACTCTTGTCACTCTTGTCGCCCTTCTCGCCCTTCTCGCCCTTCTCGCCCTTCTCGCCCTTCTCGCCCTTCTCGCCCTTCTCGCCCTTCTCGCCCTTGTCTCCCTTGTCTCCCTTGTCTCCCTTTTCGCCCTTTTCGCTCTTGTCGCCCTTGCTCCCGTTGCTACTTATCACACCACTGCTGGCTGACCGGATCTTCAGCACTGTCCGTCGCGATGGCGGCATCGCCCGCACCGTCCGCCGCAAGAGCTCCTTGGGCACCCCAGTCATGGCTGACACTGGCTGAATCCGTCGTGGCCAGTCACCGCCCTCGCGCGTCGCCACCATGTCCAGCCGGTACAGCGTGATCGCGCCGTAATTGCCAGAGCTGTAGGTAACGCAAGCCACCATGGGCACTGCTGCTGCTGCTGCTCCGCTCGCGGTCGCCCCGGGCATGGCCGATCCAAACTTGGCTGTACCCAGCAGCTGCCGTTCCATCGCCTCCAGGGAAATCTCGTCTGGTCGCCGCACCATCCCCGTGTTTGGGAGGAGAAGTACACGTGCCGCAGCCCGGAAGTATGCGCGGTAGTCGTGCGGCTGCAGCACCCGCACCAGCTCGGACAGCAAGCCCTTGGTTGAGAGCTGGCCGGAGCCTGATTTCCCGCGACTGGAAGATGATTCCGTGTCCAGCATAAGCAGGCTGCCGCCGATTGTCTGCGTCAGTGCGAGGAACGATTTGCGCCGATCGTTGACGCCATCTGGCGCTTTGCTCAGGGCATGAGGTGAGAACTCGGACCACTGCATGAACAAGGGCGTCGCGCTCATGCTGCCTTTCCGCTGCCCGTCGCCGTTCTTGCCTCCAGATCCATATCCCGCCGCACTGCTTCGCCGTCTCGCGCTCGCACCAATAATGCCTCCGCCTTCGCGGCTGGAGCCGGGACGGCGACCGTCCCCAAAATCATCAGCGTCGTCGTCGTCGTCCGAGTTGGCTGACTCGGCAGCCGTCTCGGAATCCTCCAGCACGCTCTCCTCTGTCAGCTCCGAGTCTGTGGGCGGGTCATCTAGGCCAGTTCCGTCGCCGCCTTTGATGTTGTTGGCCCTGTCGTCAGCAACTGCCGTGAGGCTTTCCAGCAAGACACCAGCGCTGCGCGTCAGGTAGCGGGCATCCTCGCCGAGCTTCACAAACACTTCCACCGCTTTGTCCATAGCCGACTGGTTCTGCAAAATCGGCAGCAGATACGTCTGGAGCCTCCGGGGATAGTTTTTGGTCTCGTTGCGCATCCGCTGCCGAGCCCGTTCCTGCACCTTCTCGTGTTTCTGGTAGTACTCCCGGTCTTGTTCGCCGTTGCGATCTCTGTCCCGCTCGGCTTCCCGCTGCCGGGGGCTATTGCGTGTCTCGTGTCGCGGCGAGCCGGCAACGTCTCTGCTTCGCCTGGCCATGGATGCAGCGCTGCCACCAACGCTGCTGCTGCCAGTAACGGGCCCGCGGCCCTCGTACGTTGGCGTGCGTGGCGACCCGGAGTATCCGTCAAATTCCCGCTCTCTCTCACGAGCAAATTCGCGCGAATGAAACCCCCTCTCTCGCTCCTCATAGCTTCCGCTGACGTTCTGCCCCGGCCACGTGTGCTGCCGTGAAAACTCGTAGTTCGGTGTCGGAGGCGGGGAAAAGGTGTTGCTATTGCGGGGAGCTCGCGGTACTCTCTGGTAAGGGTGATTTGCATATTCCTCCGGATGCTCTAGGTCGTAGTCTCCGTCCCCATAGCTTCCGTAGTCTCTCTCCCGTTCATGGCGGGCATAGTACTGAGCCATGCTGAAGTTCTTCTTTGTTCTGGTGTGCTTCCCTTTGGCATATGTTCCGTTTCGTTCTGTAACACCTTCCGCGGGGCACAGATTACAAACAGCGGCGGAAAGGGGGCGGTTGCTTCAAGCAGACAGCACCGACCTTAAATGGAGCTGTCCTCTCCCCTGTTGTGCCACTTTCCCTTCCGCGTCTTCTGCAGCCAAATGTAGCTCATTTCCATGAGAGCCGCGCCAACAAGCACACCACAAGGTACAGACCACACCACTCGCCTACGGCGTAGCGCCGTAAGAGCAACGGAAATCGGCACCTGATCTTGGCATCCAGTTTATTCGCGGTGGCTCCATAGCTTAGCTGCAGCTGCGTGGCTCCTTTGCTCGGGCTTTTTGTGGCCTGCGACTGTGGCTGGTCCGGCTGCATTGACACTGGATTGGCTTATCCAGTTGGACTTTGCGTTGCTATCGGCCGCGTTATGCGGACTTGTTAGTGTCTCGCCCAAATTGCAGTGCCACGTCAGAGAGAAGAAGCAGCGCCAAGGTGAAACCCCCTCGTCTTTTTCCAGATGGCGATCATGCTCCTGATGGAGTGGGATGCCCGCGGCGATCATATCAGGCCCCTTTGTCAGTCTTGGGTCTTCTCTTTCAATTCTTTCGATCGAGAGAATTCACTGATGCAACACCCAGGAAATTTGACCAGCCGGCAGACGACACAAGGTTGGGCTGATAGCTTCGGTAGCTTTGGGCGTTTTTTCCCCCAATTGCTCCTAATTCTCTCTGCAGCTTAGTCTGGCCCGATCGCAGCCGCCATGCTGTGGAGAATGTCACCTTCGAGACAGAGCAGATCCAGTCCAATCATTCGGGTCGGGCGGATTCTTTTTGACACTCACGAGGTCACTCGGTACTGCGCTTGCAGGACGTCATTATTTCCTTTACCCCTCTGCCCCTCTACCTCGCACCATGGTTTTAGATGCGAATAGCGTCAGACACGAGCTGGTGAGACCTGCGTGACTGTTCAGTACAGCACACCTTCTGCATGATCTTACTCCACGTCAAGGGCGTGGTGTGTCCCGATAGGGTCAAGATCGTGGTAAGATAGGGCGCATAGATTGATTGGCTTGCCCTTTCCAGTCAGGCAGATGCGGCGAACAAGTGACGATGTGACCCAAACTTGCAATACGCGCTGCTGTGCGGGAGCTGTCATGTTTTCCTTTTCTCGAGAGACGATGGTGGAAATGATTCTATTATCATGAAGCGACGAGCGAGGGAAGTAGATAATAGTACAAAAGAGGAAGGAACGACCATTGGTCCCTTCATGGGGAAAGTACTACCAATAACGTCTTGGGTATGGCCTATTGCTGTTTACAGAGCCGTAAGAGGCGAAAACCATCTCGATTTGCATCCTCTAGCATATTAGTCAAACCACATTCACACTCGAACGTCAGCGTGCATTCGCCATCACGCACCTCTGTCTACCATTCCATTCCAGACACAACTGAGGTATGGCAGTCATGGCGCTCTGCCAGCACAGTCCTAAAACCATGTAATATGTGGAGTCTCATGGCGTATCTCGAGATGCAGAGCATCATTGCATCATCAAGGTGCATTATCTACTCGCTTATCACAACACCGGCTCTTTTCCAGAGCATTCAGCAGCTACCTAAGCCGGAATATCCCCACAATCATTGCTAGCGGCATTATCGACTGGATGGCAAAGCTGCCAGGCGAGCAGCTGTCTTTTACCTCCGACAACCCACATCTACCAAACTTCAGGCTTCTCCTAAAAGAAATCATGAACCCCATGACACTCAACGCCGACGGGGAGAAACACTTCTTGATGGGGTAACGGGGCGTTGCTACTGGCCTCACCTAGGGGCGCCCTTCCAGACTGTCCACAAATGCGACGCCTCCGCGAAGGGGGGAGTTTCGCTCGATGGAATGGGTTGTGAGAGGATCCAAGTAAGACATAGCGGCACAGCTCGGTGGTTTATTGACTACTCTGGCAAAAATAGGAGTAGCAACAGCACCGCGATCAGGCAGGTGTAGTAGTTCTCTTTGTCTTATCCTCTCCTCGTCAACTTGCTGTTCTAACTTGTATTCAGCTCCGATGTCTATCGCGATATCATTAAACGTAGTGGCACTCATCGGTGGATCCCAAGGGAAGGATCCTCGGGTTGAAACGTGGAGGTAGGTTTTCCGAGCAAGAACCACAATTCTCGACGCGATAGCAACAGTTCTTCCGCACAAACAATCGCAAGTGACGAAACGGCAAACATAGTAGCCCCTGCATGAATCGCCAGTGAAGAGATGTGATGGCACAAGGACAAAAGAAAGGTAGGAAACGAGCCTCAACGGCGTGGTGGTAAAACGTGTGTGTATTCTCTAAATTATGCCCAAGGAGCGGGGTTTCGTAGTGGTTTATTGTACCCCTCCCTCGCACGTCTTAGGGCGGGAAGGTACGAAGTACCTACAGGTTATTATCTTAATTCCACAGGCATAGACCTCCGTGAAGGAACTGCATTTTGATGTATGAAGAAGGCAGGAGATTGACCAGGAGCCACGGACACGTGACCGGGAGGAGGGGCAAGATCCTTTCAAGTCCCCGCCAAAAGTGAATCAAATGAGCCAGAGTAAAGCATTGTGAATATAAGGCTACGATCCTCTCACCTAGATAGGTATCTTTCTACAGTTTTTCGATGGTCAAAACAAATATTACTCTATACCTTACTCTGAAGCAATAACCTTCACTGGCCTCTGACTTACACTTGTGCCAACCCCGACTGCTGCTGGACACTGTTCATTACCGGGCCGCAGCATGCTCTGCTAACACAAACCCCTTGATACTACTCTGTACAGTTAGGAAATTATGGTCATGGCATTCAACTCTATATTCCTCCTTCTAGCCAATCAGAGGACACCACTTCAGTAGCCAATAGTCGGTTAAGCAACCAATCCCGACCTTTAAAATGTCGCTTTCCTATGGCCAGTGTTGTTGTTTATTCCGCTATTATCTAATTCATTTACATAGAACTAAGATAACGAAGTCAATCTTGACTAAACCGGCCTGAATCCTATGGTCAGTGTATACATAGTGATATCAGATAGTCGTAGTTCAACCAAATTATGGTTGCCATTGCCTATGCCTATATGAAGCTCTTGTACAAGGTAGCCCGTGACATCAATAAACTTCCCTTCCATATACTACCAATTACGGTAGACCCTATTCACCAGTGTCTTCTAATGGCCAGGCCACGAAATACGTGTAGGGTGGCGCTTTGGGGGTAATTCGAGCCCACCTTCGAGGCATTAAAAGCGGGCTGAATAGCTATCTACCAAAACTTTGTCAATTCGCACCTATTGAAGTGCTCCCCTTCTCCTCTACGTGTTTCTCGTCATGTCAGGTACTTTTCCATTTCGCAGTTTTATAAGTCGTGGCACAGCGACTCCTCGACCATATGTAGCTCAATTTCAGCGCCATTCATCAGGCACAGTGACGATGGCGGCAGGTAAACTAGCCCAATTTACATTGAAGAACCGGATGTCGAGGAGCTCGAAGCATACACACCAGGAGGCTTCCATCCCACGAACATCGGCGACACGTTCTGCGGCGGCCGCTACCACGTTGTACATAAGCTCAGCTATGGCGGATACTCGCTTATCTGGCTGGCGCGAGACCGACACGAAAACCGGTATGTTGCACTTAAGATGCTCGTCGCATCAGAGACAGACAGAACCAGGGAGGGCCGAATATTACTCCACCTACAACATACGAATCCAAGCCACACAGGCTTCCCCGTCGTCCAGCGTCTTTTGAATGAGTTCCAGTTCGATGGTCTAAATGGCAGGCACCGTTGCCTAGTGAGCAAGCCTAACGGCAACGATATCACCGTCGCTAGGGAGGTTAGCTCCAACTTTATGTTTCCCGTCCAAGCTGCCCGGTCGCTGTGTGCGCAGTTGATAGCTGGCGTGGCATATGTTCACGAGGCTGGTATATGCCACGGAGGTTGGTAGACTACTCCTTACCTGATCCTTTTATTTGATTGTCCCCTTCTAACAAGTTTCGCAGATTTGCATTTATGAAATCTCCTCCTTGCACCGCCCGGCTTCGACTCTATGACGAAAGAAGACATATACAATCAATACGGCAAACCCCTACAGGTCCCAATTAGGCGTGTCGACGGGGAGTCCCCGGCACCGCATGCACCCTCCCACGCTGTCTTTTGCCTTGGCCTTGCCCAGCCAGCCAACAAAATTCAGATTCCGAGGGTAACGATTAGCGATTTTGGCACGTCGTTTTTCGTCAAAAATGAAGAACATCCAAAACTTCACACCCCTCTGCTGTACTCTCCTTCAGAAGATCTGTTTGAGGAACCCGTCACTGCCGCAGCAGACATCTGGACGCTAGGAGTCAATCTGTATGACGCAATGGGGGAGCGTCCGCTCTTTGAAGTCTTTGGCCCTAACCAGGACGACCTTATCGGGGAGATGGTCAGTACGCTTGGTCCCTTCCGGATCGATGGTGGGCGAAGTGGAAAGATCGGGAACACTATTTTACCAGAGATGGCCGGGCGTGGGTAGAAAACTATTCTCGCATCAATACCCCGATATTTCGGCCGCTGTACCAAAGGATGTGGGATATGGGACGTGACGATACGCCAGAGACTTGAGTGGGACGTGGAGAACGGATAAATGGAGGCGCTGGAGAGTCTGATTCGCCGGATGTTGGAATATGAACCAAGCCGGAGAATCACAGCCTCGGAGGCGCTGGTGTCGGAGTATATGGTGAAGTGGGCTCTTCTTGCATGGGAAAGGCAGCAGAAAGAGGAGAAGCGGTCACATTGACGTATGGTAGCCTCCCTAGGTGCTATTTAATATCTAGAATTGTATCGCACGAGAATCGTAGCCAAGCATCATTGCTACACCAGCTATTTGATCTTCACCGTACGCGAGTTTGGGTGGCAAACGCATTTGACTGACCCCACCGAAGCTGGAGACGACGATGGCACTCTGGCTGGATCCCCTGTTGTAGACGGTGAGACGTGTATCTCTGACGTGATTTGCCATGATCCGCCAACAATAGGAAGAATATCCCGCCATCAAACTTTGGCGGATCAACCCTAAGCTTATCTTCGCTATAGGTCATATGCAGTCGTCGAGTACGGGCTTTATTTCTTAAGTATATAATATTGCTTGAAGTCAGCAGCGTAATAAGGCAGCCTATGATGCTAAAGGACGTATATTCGTTTTTTTATAATGTGACTATTGCCTTCAGAGGGCTTTTAGACAAGACATCCTAAGAGCATCTAGCTTTCCAAGATTAATTTAGTATTCAACTTTAACAGTCTGGCCGCACTCTTCCAACGGATTCCCTCTAGCTCTTCCTTGCCCACCATGCCGCTTCCCTCCAGCTCTTCCAGCCATGTCAGACCGTCGCGGCTCTTCGCAAACGGATAGTCCACGCTATACATGATCCGGTCATGCTTTGTGTTGCGTAGGATGCAGGCCAGTGGATCCAGTGCCCAGTTTCCGCTTGTCGTGAGCCACAGATTCGTGTCCCACACTTCGCGGAATGACCTCTCCCTCCCCCACCGCGAAGACACCCGCTGGATTCGCTGGAGCATGTACGGGATCATCTCGCCCATATGCCCGATGATGATCTTCAGCGTGGGGAACCGGTCAAACACGCCTGCAGCGTACAGCCGCAATATGTGCAGGGCCACGTCGCTGTGCCAGCCGAAGCCAAACGCGAGGATCGCCGTGGTCACGTCATCGGAGAGGTGTGGCGACTTGTACGCGCCAAAGAGGGCCGTCGACGGCCAGGTCGGGTGGATGTAGATGGGCACGTCCAGCCTTGTGGCCGCTTCCCAGAGCCCATCAAACTCTGGTCCGTCGTAGTATAGGCCGCTGTCTGTGTGGCTGTCAATCAGGGCACCGACAAAGGCCAGTCCGCCGTGGTCCTTTCCGGCACACGTCCGGTGGAGCTCTCTCGCGGCCTCCTGGGGCTCGTGCATGGGCAGCTCGGCAAACCCTGCAAACCTGCCCGGGTTCAGACGCACGGCTTCGGCGAGCTGGTCATTGCACTCCCGACACGCGTCCACGGACAGGTCGCCGGGCGCATGAGAGATCACCTGCATGGTGACTTTGCCGCTGTCCATGTCCGCGATCCGCCGCGAGCCCAGATCGGTGAATTGCTCAAAGAGCCCCGGAATGGCCCTGAAGCCAGCAAGGCGGGAATCATTGTGTGTATTGGCAGCATGGGAAAGAAAATGCTCTTCAAGGGCGATGATGGGCGTTCTTGTGGCAGTGCTTGATGACGTCATTCGGAAGTGCTACTAGTTGACGATCTGCAAAAAGGTCTTCTGGATTTGTTCATTCTGATTGCAGAAGAAAAGATAGACATGAAATGAGGGTTTGATCTTTATAGACGACTCCAAGCATGATGAGACCCGGGTCTAGGACTTGAGCTGCCCTTAGGTCCGAGGCTGCAGGTAAAGCCTACTGAAATTGGCAAGCTATTCCAGGATGGGAAACCGCACGAATGCAGCATCTCCGAGTATACGGACTTAGAATGGATGGCAACAGGAACAAGGCGCTTCGAATTGAGAGAAGCGTGGTCTGCCAGCACAGTTCCTAAGGATTCCTGAGGAACGAAATCCATAGCTTAGACGTCCGCTTTGCCAAGATTGGTCAAAGACCCCTATTTCTGCAGTGGGTGGTCATGTAAGAGGTGAGAGGGCGCCTTGATCTATTGATAGCTATAGAAGAGTGATAGCTTAAAATGCGTACAGAAGAAATGTGATAGAGAAGCTGCAACTTGCTTCCGGCATCTGTTGACTGCGTAGAAAATATCTTTAAAAGACGCCTACATCGCGCCAACTCATTATTCGAAGTCACTTACAGAGTCATCTGTGGTACATATTGAATAAGTGCAGCGATCGAATATAGCAAAACAGTTCTCTATATCAATGCTAACGGCGGTTGGTGCTCTGCAAGTTTTGCAAGTCGGGTGTTTGCTTAAGACCTCGATGCGCCTTTTGAACCCTTTGAAATCGCATGAATCTTCAGATCTCTTGCGCTCAAAATTCTTCATGCTCAGGACCATTGCAGACGGAAAGCCAGGTGAAACCGAAAGCCTCATGAACTTACTTGAATCTAAGACAGATCCAATATTTGGAGCCAGTCCTTTGGTTAGTACACCCAGTAGCTGATGGTCATCCGTCAGCGCAATGGCTTCCTCGATGACCCCGAGCAGATCATTCAGGCCAATATCGCCAGCCTGAACGAAGCCCTCAGTTATGGTGGATTCGATATTGGTTATTGCCAACGAAACCAGCCCACTAATATTATAGTAGAAGCCAATGGCGTGGATTTGGACATGCTCAACGAGCACGGGCAAGTCTGGAAACCTTGGACTGACTCGTATCTGATATCTATTAAAAAAAGGGGGTTAGACTTACAAGTTCTTTAGTGATCGGCTGTTTCATCCTGCTCTCTTCTATCCATCTTACCTCATAGCTCCCGAGGTACATGTATTCCACAAGAGCCCGCACCGAGTTGGGGCTGAAGTTGTCCATGAGAAGAATGCCTGTTTGAGACTCCTTTTCTCCAGCATTAGCAATATGAGAGCAGGTAGGACCGTTCGCGGTAGATTGTAGAAATAGCATACCTTAAAGCCGCCTGTGACAGCAGCCTTGATGACTGCAGAGTGCGCGCAAGCTATGATCTTGTGGACTTTGAACTCTTCGCAGCCACATGTGATAGTAAGGTCACTAAACTCTGACTCTAACATCAGCTACCCGTAGCTTTTTTCCGTAGAACGCTTGGGCTTTCATCTTGAAGTGTATATTCGATGTTGATCAAGATAGATGTTATGGATGGAGGAAACTTCGATAAAGAGGACTTTGATGTCACGCTCGGGTCATGAAATATATGCAATTGTGTTTGCGTGAATATTTGAATCAAATATGAAATTAACAACGGGTGTCTTAGTTTGATTAGTTCTCGATTTATGTGTTGGTATTACTTTTCTTATCGTCTTCTCTCTGTTCAGTTCGCTCTCACCTTCTCCTCTCTGTTCAATTCCCTCTCACTTCTACAATATGTTTTATTAAAGCAACTCGCCCGCGATGGCGGGGCTCATCTAATAAGACCAATACATTGCTCAGCAGACGCGCCCAAATCCTGTTATGCCTACAAGACCGCTCTACGACATGGCGCGCTAGAGTACGACGAAAACCGTTGCTATCCTTTGGGCGACGTAAATCTAAATCAAAAGACAAACGACTCGCCCGATCGCACCAGTTTTGAGCCAGCGGGCGGAGTTGCATCTGCCCACATTGTTGACGCCAAATACCCAGTTGACCGAATGCGACAACCAGGCACACCCATGTGCAGGTATTACAATTCGAGAAGTGTTCGTTCCGTATTCTTACAATTGGGGAACTTTAGTAAGATACAAGCCAGCTGCAGGTTCGTGTTATCTGAGCTTTATTTTTGGACTGGGGTGGCAGTGTGCCTGTGTCTGTAACCCTCCATCAGGTTCCTGTCCGGCGAAAAAAGAGAATCTCGTTAGGGATGCATCCTTGGTCTCAGATTAGGACTCTTGGCGTCAAAGATGCAACTTGCGATGGACTGCCCTAATTTGCAATTGCACTAAATACTAGGCCCAACGGCAGATGATCCCAGTAAACGATAGCATTTAGGCCCTGGAAACTGAGCACGGCCCCTAAAAGAGCCGGACAAACAGGCTTCTACACGAAGCGCATCTTGCATCCGGCGCGTTGCCTTTGCGCTTTGTGAAACGTCCCCCCGTTGGGAGACAAACGATCCGGTCATACGAAGACGGTAAGATAAGATACTGAAATAGAACAGCGGAAAGAAGCAAGCCTGACTGACGGACCCGCCGACACCAACAGCACGGCTTGTCAGACACGTAGACGAATGAACAGCCAGCTGCACCCACCTGTCAGCCCAAAGTAGAGTAGCGTTGTCAGAAGTTTGCGTCTGACGGCCAGACACAAGCACATGCTCACGGCGGCAATACGACGCAAAGCAAAGCGCGCTACGATACATATGCATCCAGGTCGTATTCTCTTCTTTCCCAGCCTGTTGGGTGGTGGGCGATCCTTGGCCGGATCTGGGACAGCCCCGAAGCCAGAGCACACGTCGTCCGGAGCAATGCTACACGTGGTGAGAAGGAGCTCTTGCCGTGCGACACAGACGCAGGCGGCGGCTGTGGCTGGGACGAAGACGGACACCGCGGGGCGAGGACGAGAGGCAGACCGGCTGGGTTCTGGCAAGGGTCGATCGTGGTCCTGACCGTTCGCCGGACGCTGTTGTCAAGAGGGCCGTTCTCGTCGAGGGACATGGGTGCACAGCATGGCTCTGCCGTGTGACATGGTGCGACTGCTGAACGGGTGGACGTCGAGGCCAGCTGGGTCAGGAAGGGGAGAGCGCGGCGACGATGACGGTGACCGAGAAGCAGCGCGAGAAACGATCGGCTATTGCCGCCGTCTGAGAGAAAGCGGAAAGGTGGACGGCGAAAGGGGAAGGTGACGGGGGCCCGAGCACATCCCCTCACCCCTCTTCCTCTTTCCGGCACGATCAGAGACGCTCGACGACCCGAAATCGACGATTGTGCAGGGGTGCTGAGGTGCTGAGGTCCTGGGGTGCTGAAGTACTAAGGCGCTGAGGTGCTGAGGTGCTGAACGAGCGGCAGGGTCTTGCCCAAAGGGACGAGTAGCTCAGCCTTTCCAGACGCGACCAGCCAGAAGGGGCAGTGATTGTGCCGGGATCATCTGCAGCCGCAGACCACGCCATGCCCAAGTGGTCAGCCCGCAGGCAATGAAGGCGCATTGAGCGGGAGCGGCCACCGAAAGGCTCCACCACGCGCTGGACGTTCCCTTTTTCGTTGATGCCGACCGGCGTCCAGGCGGACCCACGGACATGGCCCAGAGATGCGCGTGTGGCGTGCAGCGAGGGCGGGCGCGATGACAATGGGAAACCAGGTCAAGATGTACGCCGGACGCAGTCCAGCTGAGCGAGTCGGATGCAACCCCCCATTGGCACGCCAGACGGCTCGGCCAGCGACGAGTCGTGTCCATTGCTGTCTGCGCGGGGGACCTCTCGGACGCAAAGGGCTGTGCTGGCGCCATGCTGTCAGCAAGGCGTTGGGGTCTAAGCCTGTCTGTTCTGTCGGCGTCATCGCGGTCTTCCATCTTGTTTTCTGTCTTCTTTGGGCGGCCATGGCTCAACGGTCGAGCGCCAAAGAGGCAGGCGCGCTCGTGGGTGTTGCATGCACGTCCCGTTTCGGCAAGTGCTGAGCAGCCGCGCCTGCCACGACCGGTGATGGTTCTGGCTGACGCTCGTCGCGAAGCACGACAGCCCCACCAAACTCGGCGAGGGTGACGAGAGATGGACGGCCTCGCATAGACAATGGACTGCCTCGACGACGTTGGTGACAGACTCAACGCAAGGGATGCCGCAGTGGCCACCACCCGGGCCGTCTCTGTTCGGCGAGATCGCCATGGCAGCAGCAGGTGACGACGGCCTGATCGTCCCATCTGGCCGGGGCGTCTGTCGTTTGGCATGTGGCTGTCCAGTTCTGTCCAGTTCTGTCCAGTTCCTGCTTCGACCACCCGACGACCGACACGCACGCTGCGGCGGGGGTGTGCGAGAAGGGACAAGGGGGGGTAAGACGAGCTGGTGAGCAAGGCCCAGATGACCCCGAGGATGCTGAGAAGCGGCCCAAAGCAGGCGGGATGCCTCCGGCCATCCCCATCCTATCTGGGAGGGCCGTCCTTCAGGCTGGCTCATCCATCTCTGTGCCCGTTTCGGACAGTCGTCTCGGCCTGGAGGTATAAGAGACCTCTGTCTTCCCTCGTTGTGATGGTGGATGTCAGCAAAGGCGTGCAATTCTCGACTCTTCTGGAAGCAGTGGCTTTTGAGAAGTGTTCTTTTCACACCCTCTCCTGTTCGTGGTTGTTCGTCTCTACTGTCTTACTTGATACCATACTCCATACAACATACACCCACGCATCATACACACATACACATACACACATACACACGATACACCCACACATCATACACACAAACGCACACCATACACACACACACACACACACACACACACACATCATGGACATCCTCGACATCTGTCCCGAGTATGGCTCGACCGGACTGCTCGATGATCTGCGTCGCTCCGAGTACGGCTACCTCGACGAGCAGGAACATGTGTATCTCGACTACACCGGCGCCGGTCTGGCAGCTCGAGCTCAGCACCGGGCCCACGCCCGTCGCCAGGCCGACACGGTGCTGGGCAATCCGCACTCGGCCAGTCCAACGAGCGAGGCAGCCACGCAGCTTCTCGAGCGCACGCGAGCCCGTGTGCTGCAGCACCTGCAAGCCGACCCGACCGAGTACGTGGCCATCTTCACGCCCAACGCCACCGGCGCCGCCCGCCTCGTGGGCGAGGCCTACCGCTTCCGTCGTGGCGGTCGGCTCGTGCTCACGGCCGACAACCACAACTCGGTCAACGGCCTGCGTGAGTACGCCCGCCGCGCCGGCACGCCGACCGTGTACGTGCCCAGCACGGCGCCCTCGCTCGCCGTCGACCAGGCCGTGCTGGATGCCGCACTGGAGCCGAAAAAAAAGGGCCCGGGGCGGCTGCAGAGGGCAGGCAGGCGGCTGTTGGGCTGGCTGACCAGCTGCGTGGGGGAGGCATTGTCCACGACAGACACAGACTCGACAGAACACGGACACCACAGCGGCCTCTTTGCCTATCCGGCACAGAGCAACTTCTCGGGCGTACGCCACCCGCTGGGATGGGTGACCGAGGCACAGGCACGCGGCTACGATGTGCTGCTGGACGCGGCAGCCTATCTGCCGACGGCGACGCTGGACCTGTCGACGGTGCACCCCGACTTTGTGCTGGTCAGCTGGTACAAGCTGTTTGGCTACCCGACCGGCGTCGGCTGTCTGGTGGCGCGACGGGCAGCCCTGGCCCGTCTGGACCGGCCATGGTTTGCGGGGGGGACCATCCGCGCCGTCAGCGTTGGCCTGGACTGGCATGCGCCCGCCCGCGATGTCGCTGCCCGTTTCGAGGACGGCACCGTCAGCTTCCAGGCCATTCCGGACGTGCTGGCCGGCCTGGACTGGCTGGCCGACACCGTCGGTCCCGACCGTCTGCAGACCCGCGTCCGCTGTCTGACGGCCTGGTTTCTGCGCCGTCTGGCCGCCCTGCAGCACCCCAACGGCCGGCCGATGGCGGTGCTGTATGGTCCCGGCAGTAGTGCCGCCCGGGGGCCCACGGTCGCCTTCAACCTGGTCGACCGCGACGGCCGCATCGTGGACGAGCGCATCGTGGCCGCCGACGCCGCGGCCGCCCGCATCTCTCTGCGCACCGGCTGCTTCTGCAATCCCGGCGCCGGCGAGACCGCCCTCGGCCTCTCGCGACACGACCTCCGCGTCCTGCAGCAGCTGGCCATCCGCAGCCTCGCACCGGCCACGTCGCCCGCACAGCGCCGCAGCAGCACGCGCAGCAAGGCCAGCGCTGGCACCGGCACCAGCACCGTGAGCGAGAAACAGGCACAGCCGCCGCAGCCGCCCATCGCTGGCGAGTCGCCCATCGCTGGCGCCGTGCGCGTCTCGTTTGGCGTGGCCTCCAACACGGCCGACGTCGACCGGTTCTTTGCCTTTGTCGAGGACACCTACCGCGACCGTGCCGTGGACAGCAGTCATCTGGGGCCGCGGATGGAGTGCTAGGTGGTTGTGATTTTTGTATCTCTTTGTATGTATTGTGTGAGGCGTTTGGGATGTGTGATTAGTCAGCTGTTGCTGTAGAGCAGTAGTAACGTTGTCATACGAGTAGCTAATTTAGAAATGCAAGTCCCCATGTTCCTGTCTTGGCCAGCTCTCTGTTCTCTTCAGCATCTGTACCGCCTCGCCCTCCTCTCCCTCCCTCTCACTACGTCTTGCCGGCCTCGATCGTGGCGAACTCGGCGGCGGAGACGAGCCGGCCGACGACGAGGTACTTGCCCTCGAAGCGCTCCTCCCAGCCGCGGAGGGCCTCGAGCTCGTCGGCGTCGAGGTCGTCAAGCGGGTCCAGCGGGCCGTCGAGGTCCTTGGTCAGCATGTCCTCGTCAAACGAGTGCTTGGACAGGCCGCGGCTGGCGTCACGCCCAGCAAAGTTCTCGTACATGCCGCCGGGGCCGTAAAAGTTGCGGCCCGACGAGACGTCAAAGACGCGGCCGCGGACGGCCAGGTAGACGGGCTGGCCGGCGGTGCCGTTAAGCGGCAGCAGCGAGCGCGGCGTAAAGGTGCGGAAGACAATGGCGGGTGGGTCCTTGGCCAGGGCCGGCGGCGCGGCCGGCCGCAGCAGCACGTAGACCGTGTAGAGCACAACGGTCAGAAGGAGCAGGTTGAGCGGGCTGGCGATGCCGGGACTGGGGGAATCAGCATGTGTTTCTTGTTTTCTTGTCCTTTCTCGTTTTCCTCCTTCTCTCTCCTTCTCCTTCTTGTTCTTTTTCTCCTTCCCCTTCTCTCTCTCCTTCTCTCTCCTTCTTTACCCTCATCTTCTCCACCGTCTTCCACCTACTTGGACACATCCTTCTGGGCCTCCTGGGCCATCCGCTGCTCGACGTAGTCCATAATGTGCGGTTTCGCTGTGCTTTCGAAATGCTGGTCGCGATGGCGATGGCGATCGAAGCGGTCGTGCAGAACAAACAAAAAAATGGGATAGAGCACGAGAAGGCCTTCCTGGCGGATCCGCAGACAGTGTGCTTGGCTGCAAGGCCCCTCGGACGTCTTCGGTCTGTTTCGACGATAAATGGAACATTCTGTCATCCCCGCCTTGTAGCCAGTGATCCGCCGATTGGGCCATGGCTTTCGCCCCACTCTGACGAGACGGGTTCAAACGGATCAAAACGGAGAGCGTCTAAACGGTACATACAGGCATCCGTTCTTACAACGGAGCAACTGCGAAACGGAGGCCGACCGCACCAGCTGAAAGCCAGCCTTGGCAGCTCAGCTCTGCGTCGACCCACCATAATGATTGGCACCGACAGCCTCAGGCCACCCGGCCATGACATCAGCATGCCTCCCTAGGTTCTTGGTCCTGTCTCAAAGACGCACAAAGCGTTCCAGACCGACGTGGTGCTACTGCGATCTGTATTTAAAAGCAGGCTATGCTCCTTCGTTGACCGGCATTCTCTCTTCCCACAGCCCATCCTCTTTCACCATGGACGCCTTCAAGAACATCCTCAGCAGCGCGGCCGGCGGCCAGAACCAGTCCAGCAACCAGAACCAGTCTGGAGGCAGCCTGGCCGACAACCTGCTCGGCAAGGTCAACAACATGGCCGGTGGCGGCAAGGAGAGCGAAAAGAACGAGGACTACCTCGACAAGGGTGAGCACGGCTGGCTACGGCTACGCGCAGACACATGCTGACGTTGACGTTGTATTCTGGTCAGGCGTCGACTTTGTCCAGGAAAAGTTCTTGGGCGGGGGCGACCAAAGCAACGAGTCGGCCATCGAGCAGGCCAAGGACGAGCAGATCTCCGACTTTATTCGCAGCAAGTACAAGTCCACCACGGGCTCAGACTTCCCCATTGCGGACAAGTAGACAAACAGGCCTAGAGGTAGCATTGATCAAATACACCATCCATATTGTTTCCTGTCGTCCCAGTACGCGTATTGCTCGCTGTAGAAACTGGCTCACCCCGTATCTACATAGTAGCTGTGCTCTGCTAACAGAGGCCACACCGAGATTGAGTCCACTTCGGCACCCCACATGATATGCATAGCGGGCTTGTGCCCAGAGTCCTGTCTTCACACCGCCGTAGCCCCACCGTGAGCTCGCTCACTTGCCCGGGAGATGGACGTATTTGGTGTGGCTTCCCGACGCTACGACTGGACCGCCCGTTGGCTGCGAATCGTCCAGGTCCTCGCCGGCCAGCTTCTTGCGGATCTCCACCGACGTGTATGCGAGCGAGCGTCCGACGCGCTGGACCCAGGCCTCGATCTCGAGCTCGTCGCCGGCACGCGCCCCGGACACGTAGCTAATGTGGATGTCGACGCTAACGCCGGTGCCGTGGCGGCCGGTGCTGGCAATGGCCATGCCGCCGGCCCAGTCGACCAGAGCCGCGGACACGGCGCCGTGCAGGATCTGCTTGGAGTTGACGTGGATAGCCGCCACCGGCAGACGGGCGAGCACGCGGCCGTTGGTGGCGGACACGAGTCGGATATTGCCAAAGAAGAGGCCGTAGATGGGCGAGTTGGGCTCAATGCCGGCCCAGTGAGCGCGCACATGGACAAGACGCTCGGCGTCTGTGGATGCCGCTGGAAAACGGGCGACTTCCGGCAGTACCGCTGGTGCCGCTGCTGCCGCCAATGTCCCTTTGGATTGCGCGTCTGCCATGTCGTGGGCGTTTGTGTATTTTGTTGGGGAAAGAGGCCCAGTCAATTTCGGAGATATTCTGTTGACATAAGAGCTGCGCTGTCGGATAATTGCGCAAATCGGGACAGTTGCAACAGTTAGGACAATTGCAACAATTCATCCTGTGGCTAAAATCGGTGCGAAAACAGCCAAAGTGCCGTAGTTGAGGTTGACATTTCGTGTTGTAGGAAGAACGCAATACTGCCAACAAACCGAATCGAGAGAAAATCGTCTTGCATGTAACTGGAAAGACAAGGCAAGAAGGCGCACCTAGCTGCAGCTTCCATATCAAGCTTACGCATGGATTGCAGACACTTCTGCTCCGTACGTAAGCAGGGCCAATACTGGACGCTCTGAATGCAAATAATGTTTGGTAGGGGCCTGCCTGCATTGCCTTCTTAGGACCTTTACAACTCCACCCCACCATTTTCCACCAGAGGGATCTCAAGAAAGACCATCGGCGACGTGTCACCACGAGCTTGTCCTTGGTGATGAGATGGTCAAAGGCCAAAACTCTACCGGGACTAAGTTCTGAAGATAGGGGAATATGGTAATCTTGGAGCAAACTTATTTGGCTACATATCCCAAACTCGTTCCACAACGTGTACAAGCTTTTTGTTAAGTTAAGGACTCTGGCCACTCTCTATACAATTCCACTCTAGACATAGATTCAAAAAACTCAAATATGTAAATAGGGACGTAGACCGACAAACGCTAGATATGGCCTTTATGCCACCACGATTCCAGAAAGCACGAGGATGGCGACAGAATAACAGCAGGCGCTGACAAAGTAGGGCAGGCCGAGGGCCAGGCCGCCGAGAGTGATGCCCCAGACCCAGAGGGTAGCCATCAACGGGGCACCGATGAGCGAGCCGAGCGTCTTGGCCAGCATGACAATGGCAAAGATCTGGGTTTCGGGATCGGTGGTGGCGGCTGAAGTGGTAGCCGACGTAGCGACAGACACAGCAGCGCTTTCGGGTAGCACGACGGCAGGTGACTTGAGCAGAGACAGCGTGAAGACCGGCAGCACGGACCCGAGGGCGTAGACGAGCAGGGCGGGCACGAGGATGGCGATAGAGGAGGAGAGCGCGATAGCAGCAGCCCCGAGGACAGAGACGCCGAGACAGAGACGGGCCAGCAAGAGGTTGTCGCGGGTGTTGTCGAGGGCGGAGGCTTCCTCGGGTCCGGGGATGCGCATAGCCCTCCGCCGTGCTCGTGCCCGTGTGCGCAGCATCCGCGGCACGACGACGGCCAGCAGGACAAAGTTGACGACGGCCTTGCACGAGAGCAGGTAGCCGGCCTGGGCAAAGGTCCAGGCGTAGCGCTTGGAGATGTACTGGGTGAGGAGGCGGGTGTCGGCGCTGGCCAGCGACGTGAGCAGGAAGCCGACGAGCAGGAGGCCAAAGTTGCGCGGGTGGCGGCGGACGACGGCGACGAGATGGTGGACGTGGGAGGCGGGAAACGAGAAGAAGGAGGACGAGCGGGAGGATGGGGTCCGGACGTCATCCTCCCTGTCCACGTCGGGCAGCCGTGCAACCGTCGGGACGGCCAGCAGCACCAGTCCGACGGCCATGGTGAGCGGCAGCCACAGGGCGATGCTCATCGTGGCAGCCGACAGGGCTGGACCGATCAGGGCGACGACGTAGGAAATGGAGCCCATGTAGCCAAAGTAGGTTGCTCTGGGAGATTAGTCAGCTGAGTCAGCACATACTTGGTAGAGCGCATAGACACCCACCTCTCGACCGGATCGCTGGTCAGGCTGGCCGCCAGACTGTAGGCCAGCGAGCCGAGCACGCAGTCGCCGCCGAGCACGGAGAGGAAGGAGGCGGCGACGACGGCGCGCGTCGGCAGGGCGCGAACACAGAGCAGGACGGCGAGGGCCCAGGCGGGCAGGGCGAGGCGGGGGACGAGGTTGAGCCAGAGGACGGCGCGGCGGCCGGGCTGGTGCTGCTGCGCGGCCACGCTCAGCGGCACGGTGACGGCAAAGTCGCCCACGACCCAGGCCGTCTCCATGACGCCCTGCAGGCCGGCCAGACGGCGCTGCACGTCGTCGATCTTGCACGCGGCCTCGTCGACGGTGCCGTCCGGCCGGATGCGCGCCGGGTCGTGCGTCTGGTAGTGCTCCAGACAGAGCCGCCGCTCCATCACCCGGCTGGCTGGCAGCTGGTACAGGCTCGTGGCCAGGCTGGTCAGCAGCATCAGCGTCAGGAGGGGCCGCAGGGGCGGGGAGCGACGCGGCGTGGCTGGCGAGGACGAAAAAGACGAAGACGAAGACGATGCTGTCTGTTCTAGATCCCCCGACAGCAGCGGCCGGTTCTCGTGTCCGTCCTTGGCCAGAATCGCCGCGCCAGCCTCGTCGTCGCTGTCAGAGCCGCGCGGATCCATGGCGTTGGGCGGTGGGTAGAGCTGTGCGTTGCCAGTGGCAGGTTCTCCGGGTCGAGATAAGGATGGCGGGACGGAACTGATCGACATGCGGACGCCACAGGCAAAATGCAAAATGCAAACGCGTCAAAAGACACGACGAGAAAGGACAGGCACCATTCAAAAGGATGCACTCAAAGCAACGGAAGTCAGAATCCCAGAAGAGAAGGTGCACAATACACTGTACACGGATAGTCAAAAAGATGGGCTCCACCGGGGGTCGAACCCGGGACCTCGTACAGTTGCTCCGTTAGGAAACCCAAAGCACGAATCGTACCACTAGACCATAGAGCCGATCCAAGATGTCGGTTGAACAGTAATTGACAACTATGGGTTGAGAGTCATTGCATTGGAATAGTATGGAATACTCACTACATCAACCGCCCGACATCGTCTCCTGGGACTCTTGGTGTACATCTGCTCCCTCCTTGCTTGTCTGCTGGACACCAAGAACATCATCTACACCATCATCTACACCATCCAATAAATGCTTAAACGTAGATTCGCTAACCTCGTCGCCATATCGTACAAAATCATCCCACGAACCCCTCAGTCCTTCTTTTTCTCGGCCGCCGCCGCCGCCTTCTCCTTCCGTCGCCGCAGCCAGGCCTTGATCTCGTTCAGCAGCCCCATCACCAGCGGCACGCCGACCGGCCCCAGCAGCGGCAGGTACACGGCCACCTTGTGCTCGTCCGGAAAGTACAGCTGGCCGACCATGCTCTTCTCGAAAAAAGCCCGTTCGGCCTCAGCCTCGGCGATGCGTGCGTGCGCCAGCCCATCGGCCCCGCCCAGCGAGTCGCACGCCAGCCGCAGGTGCCGCATCGTGCTGGCCACGCCCTCGGCCACGCTTGGCGGGATGGCAATGTTGCGCAGCGCCAGCGACAGGCGTGCCAGGCTGCCCAGCGTCGATGACGCCCGCAGCAGCAGGTCCGCGGACCGGATCCGGCTGAGCGTCCACAGCCGCAGCGGCAGGCTGCCCGACTGCGGCGTGCCCAACAGCGACAGCAGGTGTGCCGTAAACGTCAGCAGCGGCTCCTTGAGATCTGCCTGCGACACGTGTCTCTCGTCGCCGTGCAGCAGATAGACGGCCCCCCACTGCGGCACCAGCCACGACTGCGATGTCTGTCCCGACAGGTCGCCGTCACCACCGTCACCGCGGTCCATGCCAATCGTCTGGTTGCCCACAAAGACGATGAAGTTGATGGTCGGTGCTCCCGCAATCGACGGCGACAGCGGCCATTCGGCCGCGTTGATAAACGACGAGAGGTCCTCCTTGCTCAGTACCTGTGCCTGTGCGCCCGGCGTTGCGTACAGCTGCACCTGCGTGTCCATGGTGAAGTTGTGGATCGGACTGAGCACTGTCAGCACCGGCTGCATGTATTCAGCAATAGCCCGCTCAATGTCCCAGCTGCTCGGCGACGGTCCGCTCGTGAAGAGCGAAAAGGTCAGGTGGTACGTCGGCGCGTACTTGAGCGACCGCGTCGTCCGCTTCGCCAGCTCGACCGCCACCTCGGGTGCCAGCCGTTGTGGCTGTTGCTGGTCCACGGCACTCGAAGCGGTCGACGACGACGCCGACAGCAGGTACGAGATGATCGTCTGTTCCTCCTCAAACGTGGACCGCAGCTGTGCCGCGATGAACGTTGTCAGCGCCGACGACGACGAGCTGAGCGGCGGCATCGAGTTGGCCGGGTACGTCACGTCCAGGATGGCAAAGTGTGGATGCAGCGTCGCCGTCGACACGTCGCCAGGCCGCAGCCGGATCGTCAGCGCCACGTCGTCGCCCGTCCCCGGCACCGCCAGGTCGCCGCCCACCCCGCCCAGGGGCACCTCCTCTTCGCCGTGTCGCGAGAGCTCGAGTCGCAGGTGGTGTCCGGAAAAGTCGTTGAGGTCGTCCAGCGCGTGCTGGGTCAGTCGCAGCAGATGGTGCGCCTCGGCGTCTTGCAGCGACGACGCCTGGATCGCGATGCGCAGCGGGAACACCGGGCGGCATGCCTAACGCAGACGCAGCAGGTCAGTATCCGATAGCCAGCGCGGGGAAGCAGAGCAAGAGCACTCGACTCACCCTTCCGTCGGCCCATTCCAGCATCTCGTCCACCGGCAGGCTTGCCCGGTAGATGCTCGTCGTTTTCCACCATATGGGCAGGCCGAGCAGCAGCACAACCAGCCAGAACGAGACCAGCACGGCCCTGCGTCTCTGTGCGTCCGACGCCTTCTCGGGTGGCGGTTGCTTCTGTACTTTTTCGTCCGCTTCCATTGCTGTGGCTGCTGGTGCTGCTGTTGCTGCTGTTGCTGCTGCTTCTTCTTCTGTTCCGATTCGGTCCTCTGGCAAGGCGCCCACCGGGACGGCGACAGCCGTGCGTCGTGTGGCCATGGCAACACGGAGTCTGCTGTTTTGTCGGTCGTAAAGCCACGGTGCCGCAGCCGATTGGAACACCGGTTCCTCTTCCATCAGGACAAAACACCAAAAGAGGATGCGTGCAGGTCGCGAATCCCACTTGGCCCAATCAGGCATGGCGCAGCTCGAGATAAGCGATAAGAAAGCTCCGTGCCTGCCGCAACACTCGCGTAACGGCGCATCGTCACACCTGCCTACCCAAAGCGTAATTAACAAAGTGGCCTTGCTTGTTTTGGCGAACATGGTATCAAAGACGCCCAAAACACCAAGGTTCCCCATCCAGGGTCATGACGCATCGCACATGCAAACCTCATCCCTTTCATCGTCCCCACGCATATCAGCTGCCCGCCGTTGGTACTTGTACGGCTTCCCCGCAAAAAGTCGCGCCATATGCCGAGGCAGATCCTCTCGACTTCACATCTGACCCATCTTACGTTAAATTGCCTATCAAAGCGAGGCGGCTGCAAGGTCATTCGCCCTACAAAGAACTCATCTCCCCTCTCTCCACCATGCCATCTGCATGAACCGGTTCTCGCCACCTTCAGCCAGACATCCATAACTTCACCCTCAAGGGGCCCAGCCACCAGCAGCTTCCGCTTCACACCAGCAGTTCTAGACCGCTCCGCAAAACGCGTCGTCCTCGTCAACCTCGCCTGAGCCGCTTGGTGCATATCATACTCTCCCGGACGAACATGTCTCGTAAGCACTGGTGTGGAAGAAACGAAAAGATGTGTTGCTCACCCTTCTAGTACCAGCAATTCCCTTGCAGGTCGCGCTGCCTGCCGCTGCTGCTGGCCTCGCCTACATCAATGCCCGTGCCTCGGTGTGGTACGACCTGTTGATGCTGCGTTCCGTCATCCCCTCGGTCGTCTCCATGAACATGTCCCGTTTCACCGGCAAGATTAACGTCTTCTACCGCATCGAAGAGAGGGCAAAGTCCTCGGCATTCGCAAACCGCCCCTTTATCCTTGTCGACGACTACTCGTACACCTATGCGCAAGTCTACGACCGAGCCCTCCGCTATGGCGTGTGGCTGAAGGAAAAGATGGCCGTTGAGAAGGGCGATGTGGTGGCAGTCGACTTTATGAACTCGGACACCTTCATCTTCCTATGGCTGGGCCTCTGGTCCATTGGCGCCAAGCCGGCCTTTATCAACTACAATCTTCGGGACCAGCCGCTGATCCACTGTATCCGGACCGCCACCACCAAGCTGATACTCGTCGACTCTACCGTTGCTGAGGCCTTCTCGCCCGAAGTCCGCACCGCGCTGTCCGACACGCGCATCGAGGTCTTCTCCGAGGCCCTGAAGGCCGAGATCTTCGCCACCGACCCCATCCGTTACCCCGACGAGCAGCGACACGAGGACAAACTGGAGGACATGGCCATCCTCATCTTCACATCGGGCACGACCGGCCTCCCCAAGGCTGCCGTTGTGTCGTGGTCCAAACTGATTGTCGCCGGCAACTTCACGTGGCACTGGACGGGCGCCACGAAGAACGACATTTACTACACAGTACGTCGAAGAATACCTCTTGTGTCTGGCGTCTCTAACCTCGCATCAGTGCATGCCTCTGTACCACTCCTCCGCCATCCTGTTCTGCTTCGGCACCATGCTCAGTGCCGGCGGCACCGTAGCCGTGGGCCGGCGCTTCTCCAACAAGACGTTCTGGCCGGACGTGCGCAAGTTCAAGGCAACGATGATCCAGTACGTCGGCGAGACGTGCCGGTATCTCCTCGCGGCACCGCCGCAGATCGACACGGTGACCAACGAGAACTTGGACAAGAAGCATTCCGTGCGCCTCGCCCTTGGCAACGGCCTCCGACCCGACGTGTGGAACCGATTCAAGGAGCGCTTCGGCGTCGAGACAATTGCCGAATTCTACGGCGCAACCGAGGGCACGCTGGCCACGTTCAACCTGTCCCGGAACGACTTTTCCATGGGCGCCGTAGGTCGCAGCGGGTGGATATACAAACTTCTAATGGGGATCAGCGTTACGTATGTAGCCATGGACTGGGCTACCGAACAGCCATGGCGTGATCCACGCACCGGATTTTGTCGGCGTGCCACGGTGGGCGAGCCGGGCGAGCTGGTCTTCAAGCTTCCCTCGGACAACATCCACAAGCGCTTCCAAGGATACTACCAGAACGAGAAGGCCACCGAGGCCAAGGTCATGCGAAACGTTTTCCGCAAGGGCGATGCCTGGTTTCGCACCGGCGACGTGCTGCGTACCAGCGCCGAGGGCATGCTCTACTTCCACGACCGCATTGGCGACACGTTCCGGTGGAAGTCGGAGAACGTGTCGACCACAGAGGTGGCACATGCTGTCGGCCTCCACCCCGAGGTGGTCGACACAAATGTGTACGGCATCGAGGTACCCAACCACGACGGCCGCGCCGGGTGTGCTGCCATCCAGCTCAAGGGTGAACCGACGGCGGAGTTCTTGGAGAGCCTTGGCCAGCACGTCCAGCAGAGCCTCCCGCGGTATGCGCTGCCGCTGTTCCTGCGCGTGGTCCAGGACTCGACCGTGCACACAACCGGAACGAACAAGCAACAGAAGCACATCCTGCGCGAAGAAGGTGCCGATCCGGAAAAGGTCGGCTCTGATCCCATGTTCTGGCTGCAAGACGGGACGTACAAGCCGTTTGGACCGCCAGAGTGGGAGCTGCTGAAGAGCGCCCAGGTGAAGTTGTAAGTTGTAAGACCAGTCTTCTCAACACCACCGTTTTAGATCACAGAGGCCTCTGTGATCTGAGTGATTTCAAGGAGTATCTCACGCCCGGAAGGCTTCGTTCTGTTTACCAGGGAACACGTCAAACAGATATACAAGTATAGATAAACAGTATAATAGAGCGGCTGTTGGCAGGGACAAGATCGTCGGCTGGCTGCTGCTTCTCGCCTCTTCTACCCGGGGCATTATACATGCTCATTTACAGCGTCTGCCAATCAGATGTGCCAGTGATTGCGCGATAGTGTGCTAAGTCCCAAGCGGCATAGTGCGGGGCGGCTTTGCGCCAGGATGGCGTGCGAGACGCGGCACAGCGGGGCAGCGAACGAGAAGGGGACACTCTAACGTCACAGGTATCGTTGATGCCATTGTCCCTGCAGGTTCCCCGAGAGGTCGTCGGAGCTTCAGAGGCGGACGAGTGTAGTTTGTATAGATTGACCACTCAGTCCCTATGGATGAGAGCATGGGGGGAGGAAAGAGTGGGAGGAGGAGTAGGAGGAAGGAGCAGGAGAGCAGGACGAGGGGTGACTGCCCATAGTACTTGTCACACGTGCTGCCTAGTATGGCTGGGCAATCTAGGCCAACAAGGGGTCGAAGAAGACGTGATCGATTAGTTGCAGGCTGCTTGGGGAAGGGCGGTCCGACAGCGGTATCTTATGTTGGTGCGCCACTCCATATTGAGAAGGACAATCTATTTAAGCAGACGTCACCCGCTGCCCATCACATCATCCGGGCCTTGTTTCTATCTTCCTTCTTCCTCCTTCCTCCTTCCTTTTCCATAAATCTTCTCCAAACTGCCTCATCCTTTTGGTTCCCCACACACATCTACAGACTCAATCCATACCTACCGACAATGGCCGCAGAGAGAGCTACGCCGTAAGTTGAGGAAGGGGGGGAGGCACGAGAAGAGAAGAAGAGAGAGAAGACGAGAAAGTGAAAACGAGAAAGAGAAAAAGAAAAGAAAGAGAAAGAGAAAACACTGCTGACTCCATCCAGACTGCGTCTGGGCAGCACTGCCCCCAACTTCAAGGCCGACACGACCCAGGGCCCGATCGACTTCCACGAGTTCATCGGCGACAGCTGGGTGGTGCTGTTCTCGCACCCAGAGGACTTCACGCCGGTGTGCACGACCGAGCTGGGCGCGTTTGCCCGGCTGGAGCCCGAGTTCACCAAGCGCGGCGTCAAGCTGATCGGCCTCTCAGCCAACACGCTCGGCAGCCACGAGGGCTGGATCAAGGACATTGACGAGGTCACCGGCTCGCTCGTCGGCTTCCCCATCATCGCGGACAAGGAGCGCCAGGTCGCGTACCTCTACGACATGCTCGACTACCAGGACACGACCAATGTCGACGCCAAGGGCATCGCCTTTACCATCCGCTCCGTCTTCATCATCGACCCCAAAAAGGTCATCCGCACCATCCTGTCCTACCCGGCGTCGACTGGCCGCAACTCGGCCGAGGTTCTGCGCATCGTCGACTCGCTCCAGACCGGCGACAAGAACAGGGTGACTACGCCCATCAACTGGGTCCCGGGCGACGACGTCATCGTCCACCCGAGCATCAAGACCGAGGACGCCAAGAAGATCTTTCCCAACGTCCGCGTCGTGAAGCCGTACCTGCGCTTCACCACCCTGCCCGAGGCCTGATGGCGAGATGAGATAGCTTTGCCAATTAGCAGTAAAAAAGAAAGGGAATGATACCCATGCAAACTATGTGGAAAGCGCCTGTACTTTTACGTGCACACGCCGTCTGGTTATTGTTGCTAAAGCTTATGAAACCCAAAAAGACAGCCTCCATTGGAAGCAATGGAAACGACGCGTCTACAGTTGCCACGAGCGACAACGTTATTTCGAGGCTCCTCCAGGTCCGAGGACGGCGGCGAGAAACACGATCCGCGATAAACCGTTCGAGCCGCCCCAGGCGCCCGGGGCCTGAAACATGAAACGTTCTGTCTGGGCCCCAGACCCGTCGTCAGCCCACGGCCACAGCTTCTTCTGCCGGATGAGCGGTGGCGTGATGCAAACAGTGGACCGCAGGGGGTAAGTTGGGGATGCATGTCGGCCAGGAATCTTGGTCAGAAATCTCGGCCAGAAATCTCGGCTCGAATCTTAGCTCGCATCCTTGGGCGAGACATGGTGGAAGACAGTCGGATGGCGCATCGACAGCACACCGAAAGACCGGAGCGAACTGCTGTGATGGAAGCTCAGGATTGAGACGACTGCATGGGGTGGTAGCATTGGGAGGGGGGAAATTAGGAGCATGGACCGCTTGGGAAACACGGGCAGGGATCCGAGCGGAGGCCAATTGCAGATGCCTGAATACGGAGTACGTCGTATCTTGCTGTACTTCGTACATAGTATCGACATGGACGACGTACTCCGTACGGAGCAGGCGAATCGGCTTGAACAGCGTCTCCACTGCCACGTTCTGGATGCGTCAACTGTGAGCCTTGCTGAATCTCACGGCTACATACTCCATATCCTACTACGTACATAGTATAGCACTCGTCTCCCGTCTGAGCCAGAACCGCACTAGAATGCGTCGACACGTTCCATCGGATAAAAAATAAGGCTACTCGACGTGCAAGGGTCGACGGATGCAGAGGAATGAACGGGGCCAATGAATAGCTCAGAACGTGAAACGACCATCTGCCGGCTCTGTACGGAGTGCGCTGCAAGAGACCAAGCTGTTGCAAAGTAGGGTTCTCTTTCTGTCGGGAATAGGGGCAGTGCAGGCTGATCGTAAGAGACGGTGGAAAGTCGTTTGCAGCGAAGCTTCCCCACCGCTTGCCGTTTCCAGCCCCCATTGTTCCTGCGCTTTGGTCGAAACGTTGGCCAATCAGGACGCGCCATGAACAGGCGGCCCAAGCGTCTCCACCGAACCGTAATCCCGTGAACGTTCTTTCCTTCTCCTTCCCCTTTTCTCACCTGCACCAACCCCACTTTGATTATCCATTGCCAACGACGTGGAAGAAGTCTTTCTTTTTCCGTCGCCGCCTCAACACGCCCAGCGCATCGTCCTCTCACCCCCTTTCCACCGGGACCGTCTGCTTCTCCACCCCCGACGACACCGCGCCCTCTTTTCCCTCGCTCGCGCAAAACGGTATCTTGTATCGCTGGGACGCCCCGTCACAACGCCGTCACAACACCGCAGACGCGCCGCCCGGCTAAGGCGAAAGAGTATAAAACGAGCACAAGGACGGACCGGCGTACTTTTGGATACTAGACGCGTCCCCGTCGGCTGCTCCTTTGTCTACACGGTGTCTCCTGCTTGCGCACAACAGACGAGTACCCCTACACAACGGCATTCTCCACTGCCAGAATCGTGCCAGCCAAGACAGAATAGACTGAGAAAGCTGGACGAACAGCAGCCAGCAGCTCGTCAAACGGCCGAGCGGCACCACAGGCACCACAGGTACAGCCCACGGACACACGAGTACGACGTGCTGGCACACCGCGGCGCTGCCTCGATCCGTCATCGTCTCCGTCTCCCCCTCCTGTCAGAGCTACAGGCCATCCCATACCTGTTCGTTCTGCTCCAGCTACAGTTCCTCCCCCAGCTCCAGTTCCTGCTCCAGCTCCAGTTCCTGTTCCTGTTCCACTTTGCGGCAGATCCCCGACTGAACAGACGGGGTCCAAATTACCCACTGCAACATAACGAAAATTAGGGAATCCTCGTCTTTGGTACGTCACACCCCTCCCCCCTAATCTGCTCCTCCGTATGCTTGTCCCCCTTTGTCATCGTTGTGCTGTCATCCTTCTCGCCATTCCACGTTCTCCCCCCTGTTATGCCGAGAGCCATCTAGGACGGCACGTGGATTCCATCCGCCCTTCCACACTCTCGGTTCTCCCTCCGGTTTCCACAGTCACTGTTCTGCTTCCAACCCGTCCCTCCATACCTGTCTGACTAGCCTTTGTTCATCCATATCTGCGTCTGCTCAAACATGTTGGAGGATCTGCATGGTTTCCATTCATGGTAGCCAGTTTGCCTGCGTTATCTTGCTCATGTTCTTCCCTGCCCAGCCTCTGACTTCTCTCCCCCCCTATCCGTTCTCGCTACCCGTCGGCCATCACTTCTCCTTTCTGTCTTGACAGACACGCAGCCGTCACGTCTGACCAGTCACGATTGAGGGGCAGCCCGTTGGGATAGGTCGACTAACCGCAATGGACAATACTGCAGACCCCTACGAATCAGCTGGAGACAGCTCGCAGCTTTCGGACTTTGAAATCGACGAGTCGTCTCGACACAAGACTACCTCTGATATCTTATCGGGCGTCTACCGTGGCTTCAAGAAGATCACCCCCAGCCGAGACGACCTAGCCAAGCTCAAACGACAGGCCTCCCAGTCCCGCAAACACACTCCCGAGCCAGAGCCTCCAAAGCCTTACTCGCCCATAACCTCCAGATCGCACAGCAGGCGACGCCTAGCTTCCCAGAGTCAACAGCATGCTCGCGATCTGAGCTTGCAAAACAGTCTCGAGAAGCCGCTACCTGACACCCCGTCTGACCGGTCTCCAAACGGTCCCCTCACCCCCATTGCGTCCCAGGAGCGGTTTGTGTCTCTGGTCCGCAGCTTCGACTCTCTCCACCTTGTGCCGCCGTCCACATACATGGACAGTCGAACGAGCACGATGGACTCCAGCTCGTCCATCGAGCATGGCTATCTCTACGTGACGAACAACGGCAGTGCAAACGTGACACCGCACATTGCCAGCGCCGGGTTGGATACGAACCAGAGCAACGGCCACAGCCATATGGCTGAAGATGGACGGGACAACCTCACGCCCAAGAGCAACGGCCCGCAGTCGGCTGCGCATTCTCCACCAGCGTCTCAGCAGTCGTCACGAAACGCGCAGAACACCAACGGCGCCAGCACAGGAAATGCGGCTGCAGCAGCGCCGATTGCTGCGTCGTCTGCCCATCTGTCCGGGCTGATGTGCAATGTCCACAGGACGACAGGCCGAGAGCCGCACGCGCTGGTGGGCGCGACCACCACCATCCTAGGCGACAAGCTCTACGTGTTTGGTGGAAGGATATTGTCCCGCAGTCGGCCGGCATCGCTGACGGCAGACCTCTATGAGCTGGACCTGATCCGCCGCCACTGGACAAAGATCGACGCTGCAGGCGACATACCACCGGCCCGGTATTTCCACTCAATGTGTGCATTGGGAGACACGAAGATGGTCTGCTACGGCGGCATGTCACCACAGCAGAGTGCCAACGGCGCGTCGCCGCAGGACCAGCAGCAGGACATGAACGTCATGTCGGACATCCACATCTATGACGTGCCTACGAAGAAGTGGTCCTACATCAATGCCGTGGATCCGCCCCAAGGCCGATACGCTCACTGCGCCTGCATTCTCCCCTCTTCCGCCACGTTCAGCTCTCATCGGGCACCGCTCTCGGCCCTGCAGCACAACCTGGCGAGCGGCACGAACGAAGGCCGTCTCGGCGTCAACATTGACGGCACGGGCGGTGCAGAGATGATCGTCGTGGGCGGTCAGGACGGAGGAAACCACTACATTGAGCAGATCAGTGTGTTCAACCTCCGCAGCCTCAAGTGGACGTCCACCGAGCCGCTCGGCAAGAGCTGTGGTGCCTACCGCAGTGTTGTGGCGCCACTGCCACCGGCGGTCACGGCGCGAATCGGCAGACCAGGGCCCCCCAACACGGCGCACATTCGACCGGAGATGGGCGGCATCAGCCAGGAGGCAAGGGAGCTGGGGGCATCGATGCTGATCTACTCCAACTACAACTTCCTGGACGTCAAGCTGGAGCTGCAGATTCGATCGCCGGACGGCACCCTCACGGAGAAGCCGATGGCGGGCAACTACACTCCTCCGGGGCTGCGGTTCCCCAACGGCGGCGTGATCGACACGCACTTTGTCGTGAGCGGGACGTATCTGACCAGCTCGAAGCAGGAGTATGCGCTGTGGGCCCTGGACCTGCGCAATCTGACCTGGTCACGCATCGATGCGGGCGGCAGCGTGTTCAGCCAAGGCAGCTGGAACCGCGGCGTGTTGTGGAACCGGCGAAACACGTTTGTGATCCTGGGGAACCGAAAGCGCAGTCTTGTGGACGACTACAACCACCGGCGGATCAACTTCACCAACGTGTGCATGGTGGAGCTGGAGGCCTTTGGGTTCTACGACAACCCGCGTAAGACGTCGCCGATGTCTGGGTTTGTGTCTGCAAGCAGCCCGTACACAAGTCCCAGTCTGAGTGTGGCTCGCAAGGCGGGCTCGACAGGCGGCGGGCGGTTCCTTTCGCGGGCAGCAGAAGACCTGGGCGAAAAGGCGCTGGCGATGCGGGAGCTGTCGGACATGGACATTCTGTGCATTGGCGGGGAGCGGATTCCGGTCAACAGCCGGATTGTGGCGCGTCGATGGGGGCCCTACTTTGTGCAGCTGCTGCGAGAGGGCACGTCCACGCAGGACGGCTCGGACATGAACGGGATGCGGTCGATGCCCATGTCGGCGCTGCGCAACTCGAGCATCACGATCACGCCGTCAAGCCGCAATACGATGGAGAGCATGATGTCGATGGGGTCGGGCATGACGGGGTCTGGAAGCTCGGTGGGCAGAACGCCCAGCACGCCGGGCACCAGCCTCTCGGGCGGCTCAGGGATTGTCGGGCCCTTCTCGTCACCTGTTGACCCTGCCACGATCAACACGGCACCGACGCCACGGACGCTGCCACCCAACAGCCGGCCGCGGTGTCTGTACCTGCCACACACGTTCCTGACGGTGCAGGCACTGCTACACTTCCTCTACACGAGCTCGCTGCCGGCACCGACAAGTCCGCTGTGTACACCACAGATTCTGTGCTCGCTGCTGCAGATTGCACGACCATACCGCATTGACGGGCTGCTGGAGGCGGTGGTGGAGCGGCTGCATGCGCTCCTGGACAGCCGGAACGCGGCGGCCGTGTTCAATGCAACGGCCATGGCAGCAGGTGGTGGCCGTGGCATCGACGGGACGCTGAACCCCAACTTCTTCCTGCCAAGCGGACTGGACACGCTGAGCCCAATGGATCCAACGGGCATGTCGCCTTCAGACCCATCGTCGATTCTACAGTCGCTGCACGACCAGCAGCAGCAACAGGCACAACGACCGGGCAGCCCCGACATGGGCGGGCTTTCTGGCCGTGCGGCCGGGCTGCGGATCAACACTTCGGTGGCGGGCTCGTCGAGTGGTGGACAGCCGGCGAGCGAGGATCTGAGCGCGACGACAAGCATGTCGGGCTCAGAGTGGAGCTCGGAGCTGGGAGACAACAGCGAACGCGGACAGCGCGAGGTTTGGGGCGGCGAGCTGAGCAGCGTGATTGGGCTGCAGAAGCGCGGTCTCAAGGGCCTGATGGAAGGTCGTCGGCTTCGAGAACGGACGGGCACCAACACGATGATGGCCAGCAACTCGCGGGTGGGCCTGGGCATCGCCAGTGGAGGAGCGTGAGTTCGACTTTGGAATTATTATCTATAGATCTTTTGGGTTGGCGGTTGGACTTTTTTGTCTGCGTGCGTGCTTTTTGACCACATCTACTTCTGCTTATACGACGGCATACGACTGCTATACGCTCTGCACATATATCCGCACATAAATACAATTCTGGCGAAGCGGTGAAACAGGACGGTGCAGTGAGCAATGATTGAAAAGTACCGATGCACGGTATGGAGTACTCCTTTGTCAGACGGGCCATAATCTCGCCGGCGCCAGGGCTACATATAAGACGACGATCCACTCTCGTACAGTCTAACGAACACAGTTTATATTCACGCCCGAACCATCACATACCGTCTAATTCATGTACTTGCAATGGTCGACGTTGCCTTCCATGTTGTTTCCCCACCATTGCTAGAGGCCGGAGTCAGTCTGACGATAGCGTGAAGAGGGCATGATTCGGAGACTTACGGGGAAGTTGTGGGCTGTTCCAGAGCCACCCTCCACGGCAAATGTCAGGATGAAGATGATGATGGCACAGCCACCAGCTGTGAGGGTCAGTCTTGGTCTCGGAGGCTGTTCAGAGGATGACTTACCGATGGCAGCCGAGATGATAATGTTCCACTTGGTGAAGAGCACGGGGTGGTAGCGACGAAGGTAGTACTGGGCGAAGAAGCCGAAGACCTGGGAGGTTAGTATGGGTGTCCCATTTTTCTTTCTTTCTTTCTTTCTTTCCTTTTTCTTCTTTTTTCTTTTTTTTCTTTCACTCCCCTTCCCCCCCTCCCCCCCTCTCCCCCAGTACTCACAAAATACGGCAGCAGAGAGCTGTTGATGCCGACGGACAGCCAGCCAAGCCAGGTGCAGATGATGTACGTGTTCACCTGGTTGAGCCGCAGGCGCGGGAAGAAGCGGTGGGCCAGGTAGAACGGCAGCGGCACGAAGAGGCCAAACAGCAGGCCCATGGGCACGTACCAGTACTCGCCGTCACGGCCAAAGATCTTGTCGCCGGCGCCGCCCCAGGCGACGGCCTGGGCGTTGTACGTCTGCACGTTCTGGCCGGACCAGAGGTTGGTGCCCTCGACCGAGAGCAGAACGTCGCGGTGTTCGCGGACAATGTCGTTCATCATGACCCAGTTGAGGATGGCGCCGAGGATGGAGCCGAGCATCTGCGAGAGGAACGTCGCCCGCGGTGGCAGCTTGGTGTAGTGGGCCAGCTTGAGGTCGCCCAGCATCAACAGGGCCTGGACCAGGCCGTTGGACCCATACAGCGTGAACATCATGTTGGCGACGGGGTAGCCGGGCCGGAGGTAGCCACCAATCATCTGCACCGCCGTCGTCGGCTGGTAGTAGAAGCCCGTGATGCCGTAAATGGCCGCATAAAAGATGGAGAGGAACCACGACAGCAGCACGGCGATCAGAAAGGCCCACCACGGCAGCTCCGTCTTCTGCTGGTAGCAGCAGATCAGCCCAATCACCACGGCCAGCACGAGCACCACGTGGTACCACCAGGCCGGCGCCTCCTTGTAGGCGCGCATGAGCGCATAGTGCGGGTCGCTGTGAGGTCAGTTTTTTGTTTTCTTTTCTTTTCTCGCTTCGCTCGTTTTTTTTCTTCTTTTTTTTCTTTTTCTTTTCTCGCACTTACCCCTCGGTTCCTGGATATGTCTCGTCGGGAATGTTGCCGTCGTCCTTCCAGAAGCGAAGCATGGCTCCGGACTTGATATAGTCGAACCTCTTCTTCAGCTCGGACGGACGGAAGACGTCAAAGATGAAGCTGATGTCGGACCAGTTCCAGAGGAAGATGTGGACGACGCCCTGTTCTGTCAGCAAGTGTGGGAGCAAGCAGGAAGCCAGGCCCGACTCACAGCGGTCACGCCCATGTTCATGGTCAGCAAGGAGAGGGCATTGCTGGTGGCGAACCAAGGAAGTCCGTACTCGGCCAGCTTGGCCTGGTCGACCTTGTTATTGGGGCCGAGGATCATGGTCTGATTGTAGGTGTCGGTGCCGTTGGCGATGAAGAGGTCCTGGGCGAGGAAGGGGAAGTTGGTGGCGTTCCAGACGTTGCCGTAGTAGGCGGCGACGGTGAGAGTGACGCAGAGGAGGTAGCCGACCAGCTGGTTGAAGAGGGTGTTGAGCGGCAGGACGAACTGGCTGGTGCCGACGTACTGCCAGTCCATGCACCAGCTGAGGAAGCCCATGCCCTCGTCGCCGTTGGAGCCGCCAAAGAGGTAGGTGAACGCCTCCGAGTGCTGGTTGGCCAGACAGAAGATGGAGATGCCCGTCGTCAAGGGAAAGATGTACTCGGGCACGATCTCCCAGACCATGACAAAGAGGCAGACAGCCCAAAAGACCTTGAGCCGCTTGCGGGCGAGGGCCTTGTCGAGGTGCATCGACTGGAAGGTGGTGGCGAGCGGCAGCGACAGCGGCCAGACGAACTTGGTCGGGTAGATGAACATTTTGCGCATCAGCCCGATGATGCCGTACCCGATGCACTGCGACGACAGCAGCATGAAGATGGCCGACGCCGCGTTGGGCTCCTCGTTGTACCAGAGCGTCTGGACCGCGAGCTGTTCGGTGCCCAGGGCCGAGACGGACGCCGAATTGGCCATGATCACGACAAAGACGTGTTCCTTTTGGTTGAACGGGCCCGGATTGAGGAACCGCCCAACGGCACCCCAGCGCGGGATCAACGTCGTCAGCTCGCCAAAGCAGTACGCCAGGATCACGAGGAAGATGGCATTGACCGTCACCGTCTGCGGCTTGAAATAAAAGATCTCTGCAATGACGGCGCCAAAGGCCGACAGCCCCAGCCCCAGCACAAACGCCCGGAACGTGTACGGACTCTCGCTCGGGTCGTCGGTGCAGTCGAGCGTCTTGGTGACCAGCTGCAGCGGCGTCGAGACGTCCGCGTCGGCCGCCTCCGGCAGCACGTCGCCCACCTCTGCATCGAGGTAGCCGTCGTTGCCGCGCGCCGTCGTCTTGGTGCCGCCGTGGATCGTCGTCGTCACAATGTCGCCGACCCCGGGCTCGAGCGAGCTGCCATCGGCGTCGACGAGCTGCGGCCGCGCCGTCTTGCTGTCCGTCTTCTCACTATCAAGGGACATGGTTGGACGAGAAAGGCAGGCCTTCGACAAGACGGGACAGACACGACGACCACACGGCATGTATCTTATATATATACGACTCCTCACCGTGCCACGGCCATCCCTAAGCCGGAAGAAGCAGCAGTCGAGAGATAAGGACGCGCGATGGCTGCAGACGACGACGACGTCGCCGATCCGGACGACTGCACAGCCGTGCTACCCTGGAGAGGAAGGTGGACTGGCGCCGGCCACAGGGTCCTGCTCGAACGAGATAACAGCGCAGACGTTGCATGGAGCGGCAAGGCAAGCCAATCTGCGTTGCGCCGTCGCCCGTCGGAACAGGGGGGTTTCTACAGAGGAGGAGATCACAATGGCCTACTCCGTAGTACGGAGTACGTATGCACGATCATACGCAGTGGTGGACAATGAAGAACGTTGTCTTGACAGGCGCACGTTGTCGGAGCTCCGCTTCTCGGCCAATCATGAGACACGCTGCGGCTTTTTCCTGCTTTTCCTTCGTTTTTCCCCTTCCTTGACCTTTTCTCGTTCCGCTCCACCTGCCTTTCACGAGGCGGCAATCTCATGGTGGAGCGTCAGTATCTCGTGGTTGGCAACTGCCGTCCTGCAGTTCGATTGGGGTGCCATAACCCTATGGAATCCTGTCTACGACGTACGACCTTCTGGTTTTGGCAGCGAGGATTTTCCCTAACCGAAGCTGGTGGAGCCTATAGGCAGAGATTGAATTCAGAGCAGGACTTGCAGAGCAGGACTTGAAGAGCAGGATTTCATTCAGAGCAGGACTTGCAGAGCAGGTCATCAGCAGCTCCCATCTTCGCGGTATGCAGCAGCTACTGTCAAGAGACACCAGGAGCTCCGCGGGCCGCGGGCTCTTGGCATGGATGGCGTTTCTTGGCGAGGGAACAGAAAAGCTTGTCACGAAGGAGGAAGAGTGCAGCATGCAGCATGCCCCACCGGGCAGCTACATAGCAGGGTGAGTCCCAGCCAGCTTCCCGTTGTAGATGGAGGACGGAGTACGGCGTACGTACGACGTAGCGATTGCTAATTCGCATTGGTTGTCGCGGAACTTATCTTGGCAGGGGTCTGTTGTAAGATAGGATGAGAGGTGCTCGAAAGGAGGTGGCGTGTGTCACGTGATGCGTGGCGCAGCCAACTATACGGGGACCATTTTGTTGACGAGACGCGGTGCACCTCCGGTTCGGGGTCGAGACAGCGGTCTTCATCGACGGCGAGCCGTTGGGACGAGGCATTGGACACGTCTTGACCGGAGTTCCAAGTCCGCAAGGGATTGCCGAATCGGCACCGAGACGCCGGGACTAGACGCCGGACAACGGCCTCTATAGAAAGGTGCGTCTTGGTCTGTCTTCCGGCGCCCGCTCGGTGCAGACGGATCGGCGATGCAGCATCACTATCTGGCCATGCAGACGATGGCGAGTGACCTGGACATGTCCCTGACCCAGATCCGTCTGAGCATCACGACCTCTATGGTGTGTCCTTGTATTGTCTTGTCCTTTGGTCCTTTTCCTTCTCTTCTCGTTCTCGCCGTGCTCGGCGCCGTCCTGCTGCTGGCCATTGTCGCCTTCCTGCCCGAGACCTGTCGCAACGTCGTCGGTAACGGCGCCCTGCCCCCACAGCCCTGGAATCGTCCCCCGGTGCAACATTATATGATGACTAAGCACAAACCTCCCCCATCCCCCTCGCAACCCCCCCAGCCTCCTCTCGACGATTCCGATCCTGCTCGACCGCGAGTCCGTCTTGATGCTCGGCTCCTGACGCTCGGCTTCAGCGGCTTGCTCTACGCTGGCTACTACGTCCTCCTCATCGGGCTGCCCCGCCAGCTCGCGGCCACGTACGACTTCAACACCATTCAGATCGGCCTCTGCTATCTGCCGCTCGGCCTTGGCCCCGTGCTCTGTCGACCGCTCATGCAACGCTGGCCGCCGTCCTCGTCCTCCTCTCGGCCGCCTTGCAGCCCCTCACTGTCCTCATCGTCGACATCATCCCCCGCAGCCCGGCTGCGGCCAGAGCTGCTTCATGAACAGACCACTAGAAATAACGTCATCTTTGTGGACCTTGTTCAATACTCCGTAGATCGGATGTCCCACTTTTCCATATTGACCCATCTATCTCACTACCACCGCTGCTTGGCATCTCTCACGGCCTCATGCCCTTGGTATCTTGTTTTATTAGTCAAAAGTCGCTCGCAGAAGCCCAACATAATCGTAACATGCATTTAGCTCATTTCGTCGCAAAACCACCCCTGCTATCGTGCCCCACAAACCAGGTCTCATCAGTCATAGTCAGATATTCCCTTGTCGTCTTCGTCCGTTCGGCTCCCCTTTTCTCGCACTCCATATTCAAAGCATCAGCACCCCTTTCGCCCGCTCCGCCGTCGCATCCATTGGCCAGGCAACATGGTCGCGTTGTGCTCCCGCTGCCAGTCTAGTGTGCGTGAGTCTCGGCGCGTTCGACGTGCGGTTCGTTCTCCATCGTCTCCGCGCGATCTCAGGAATGCGAATACCCACCTCGCATTGGTGGCAGCCCCTGATCTCGCGTCTCGCCGGACGCGGACGAATGCACCGACAGGCTGCGATGCCGCAGCCCGTTGCCCCAAGACAGGTGTCGTCTCCGGGCAGGCGTGTCCAGTTTGGCCGTTTTCCTGCGTGTTACGGCTGCCTTGGCCGCCTTGACCATGCTCTTGACGGCGGTCCGGAGCCCGCAGAGCCGGTCTCGCCGGTGGGCGACTTCGTAGAGGGTGCTCCCGTGTAGGCTCTTCATGTCGTGGAACGACCCGGTCGTGGGCAGCCCGACGCTCTCGAGAATGTCGGCGTTGGCACTTCGACGCCGCCGCGTGGCATCGCGGTGTTTCTTAGTCTGGCAGCAGGGATACACCGGATTGCCCATGGTGAACGCGTTGGAATGAGGGTGTAGATGGGAGAAGGAGGGATGTGGCAGGACCAGGGCAGACGCTCGAGGTTAAGTAGTATTTCGTTTTGTTTGTGCTTTTCTGGTCTCGGCGAAATGTAACGTGCGTTTGTTGACAGGACGAACTCAGACCGCCGGATTTGCAGACAAGGCAGGAGCGACCGGTTGATTGCTCAGCACACTTGACTCATCACAAACGGCGCAGCGAAGCACAAATCAAACACGAATCATTGTCACTTGTGGCGATGCTCCTTCCCGGCCTACGGCTCGACACGACGCGAAGCAGGCGACTCGCATCTGGACAGCGTTTTATGGGCCCCTGTCAGCTACATATTCACGGTTATGCACGTCTGCGATGCGCCAGGCCCACCGTTCGAGAACCGTGCCCGCAGCGGTGAGAGCGGTGAGTGTCAGGGGTTCTAGCGAGGTAAGCTGCGCCACACGTTGTGGTCACGTGCACAATCTCAGATCGTCACATGGCTCAGCGCCACCTGTGGCCGTGCAGACGAGTCCGGGGTAACATATACGGGGAAGCTGGTCACGATGGCCTACATGACTACGAGATCCGGACACCCCATTTTTCCCCTCTTTGTACGTGCGTGCCAGTCGATTCGGCCACCCCGCAATCGACGCGGGTCAGGATGTACGAGTACTCCGTATACAGTCACATTTTAGGTCCATGACGTCTTCCTCTTCCTATTTATCGACCTAGTACTCCGTACAGAAGCGACAGAACAGACGTGCTTGTGGCATCTCCACATCCCTACCTGATGGACGACATGTTTGTGCCGCCTACCGAGGGCAAACACGGGCCCTCCAAGGGCATCCAGCTGTCCGAATGGATAGAGTCTCACTCGTCGATCTCGCCATCTGGCGTCGGCCAGTGGCTTTCTTCTGTTGCCGGCCAGCTATCCAACATGCTGCCGTTCCGCCATGCCCAGACCAGGATGGAACGGCGATTGGCTCAACTGCAGAACGAGCAGCGACAGCTCCTCCAGCAGCGTATGGAGAACGTGAGTGAGGACCGGATGGCGATGAAAAACGGCTGCTAACACGATGCAGGCCGAGACGTATGAGGCGTGGGAGTCGGCAGCACAGCAACTGGACAAGCTGGAGCAGCACGACGCGTGGAAGCGACAAGACAGCGACATAAACGGCGAAGACGAGGAGCTGTACAACCCGCAAGTGGTGGCCGCGCGGCTGCAGGAGCTGGAGGCAGCCCTGGCGTCGGGCGACATGCGGCAGATGCTGCACGTGGTGCGAACGGCGCTCTCGCGCAACGTGGGTGGGATCAGCAGCGGGGTCCTGTACCGGCAGACGCACACGGGGACGAAGCAGCTGGTGGAGCGGTACGTGCAGGCGTCGGTGGCACTGGTGGAGGCGGTGGCGGAACGCAGCCGCAGCGCCAAGGGCGGACTGCCGGCCGGGCTGACACACCGGGTGATGCTGGAGCAGCTGCTGCTGGCACGGACGAGCTACGGACGCAGCGCGCTGGTGCTCAGCGGCGGTTCTGTGTACGGGATGGCGCACATTGGGGTACTCAAGGCCCTGTTCGAGCAGCGGCTGCTGCCACGGATTATCTCCGGGACGTCGGCCGGGTCGATTGTGGCGGCGGTGGTGTGCGCGCGGACGGACGAGGAGATGCCCGGGATGCTGCGCGCGTTTGCCCAGGGCGACCTGGCCGTGTTCACGGACAAGGACCATCCGGACTCGTGGCTGACGCACATGGGTCGAGTGCTGCGGCTGGGGGCCTGGCACGACAGCCGGCACCTGGCGCGGGTCTTACGGGGGATTCTGGGCGACATGACCTTCCAGGAGGCCTTTAACCGGACGCGGCGGATCCTCAACATCACCGTGTCGTCGCGGCCGGGACTGCAGCTGCCGTCGCTGCTCAACTACCGGACAGCGCCGGACGTGATGGTCTGGTCGGCCGTGGTGGCATCGTGCTCGATTCCGGGCGTGTTTGATCCACGGCCGCTGCTAGTGCGCGACAGCGACTCGGGCGAGCACGTGGCCTGGGACCCGGCCGAGCAGCTGTGGATCGACGGGTCGCTGGACAACGATGTACCCGTCGAGCGGCTGGGCGAGATGCTCAACGTCAATCACGTGATCGTGTCGCAGACGAACCCACACATTGTGCTGTTTGTGCACCGGGAGGACAGCGGCCGACGGCAGCGCGACGTGGCCTCGGCCGGACGGCTGCTGCAAACGCTCGGCTGGCTGGGCACGTCGGAGGCGCTCTACTGTCTGGAGTCGCTTGTCGACCTGGGCGTGTGCCGCGACAGCCTGCGCATGGTGGTGCAGATGCTGCGCCAAAAGTACACGGCCGACATTAACATTCTGCCGCGCATGAGTCTGGCCTGGGGCGGCCACCTGCTGCGTAACCCGACCGCGGCCTTTATGCTGGAGGCCTGTCGCGTGGGTGAGCGGGCGACGTGGCCGAGTCTCTGCCGGATTGAGCAGACGTGTGCCGTCGAGCTGGCCCTGGACCGTGCCGTCCACCAGCTGCGGGAGCGCATCGCGTTTGGGAGTAGCCAGGTGAACCTGCGGCGCTTCTTTGCGGGCAGCCATCCGTTGCGGGTGGGTGGCGACCGTCCAGCTGGCCGCGTCGGTCTGCGGCGAAGTCACTCGGGCGTGGCCCTGCTGTACGAGGCGTGGGACAGGCCGACGACGCTGGCCCCACAACGACGACGCGGATCGGGCAGCAGTCTCCAGCTGCTGGACCGTCGACGACGCAACCGCCACGATCGCGAGACCGAGCGACATGGCACCACCGTCGACAACCGGCCCACGGCCATCCGCCAGAACAGTCTACAGCAGCTGCCGATGCAGTCCAAGACGCCGTCGCCGGGCGCCTCGTTGGCCCGCGCGAGCTACGGCTTCGACAGCGGCAGCAGCGGCGGCACCGGTTTCACGCCGCTGAACATGGGCGGTTGGGACGGCAGTCAGGGCAACAGCTCGGACACGTCGTGCGAGGAGAAGCAAGACCAGAACAGACTGCAGACGCCACCGCGACGTCTACGAGAGGGCAACCCGTCGTGGCAGACCCGGGATGAAGACCGGGACGACGAGGAAGACGACTACGACGACGAGAGCGAGGTCGAGGGAGGGATATGATGTTGATTGTACATGATCACGTGTCGTTCATTTCAAATCACGTGACTCCATTGCATCAAATCACGTGCTCTAATATTCACAAAGGGTATCATCCAGGTATCATCCAGTATCATCTGTCAGGCCATCCTCTCCACCTCTTTCTCCCCATCCTGGCTGGCGACGAGCTCGCCGACAAAGCGGCTGACTGCATCGCGCAAGTCGTACAGCGAGCGGCCCTCGGACCAGAAGTGGCCGGCAGCGGCGACCTCGAGAGCGCGGAAGCCGGGCGTCGTGCGGGCAGTGGTCTGGGATGCGGCCGTCATGCGGGCGGTCCAGTGGCGCATGCGGCGGGTGGAGATGAGGCGGTCGGCGTCGCCGTAGACGGCCAGCGTGGGATGGCGGGCGAGCTTAGCCTCGGACGGCGGCATGGTCGGGCCCTCGGACGGCGGGAAGGTGAAGAGCGTGGCGAGACTGGTAGCGAGGCCCGCCGGCAGTGACACTAGCAGGTAGGCTGGCCGGAACGTCGGCAGGTTGGGGACGGCCGGCAGACAAGACTTGTCGCCGTCGCTGGGAGGGTCACCTTCTTCTCGGATTTCGGCTTGGATCACGTGATGCGATGAAGTGGGTGTTCGTGGTTTGTTGGCGGCGCTGACGGTGCGGGCGACCTCGTGGCTGCGTCGTCGCTGGGGGGCGTTATTGTTTTTGTTGTTGTTGTTGCTGCTGCTGTTGTTGTCCTCGCTGCCGCCGACACGGATGCCCATGCTGAGGCGCGCCCGCAGCGGCGGTGTGTGGGGGATGTCGGCAGCGAGGGCGGCGCGGTGGTCGGCCCAGTCAGCGTTTTGCATAAAGGCCCAGCGGGCGGCACGTCGGCGGACCTCGGCGGCGGGCGAGTGGGTGTCGGGACGGGCGAGGAGGGCGAGGATGTCGGGGAGGGGGGGCAGCAGGCGGGTGACGAGGGCGCCGTACGAGTAGCCGGCAAAGAGGAAGAGGGGGGATGTGTTTGAGGTGTCGGTGGCTGTGTTGTGGGTGGCCGTCGGACGGCCGTCGCCGTTGGGTGCGAGATGGTGGACAAAGTAGACGAGAAAGGCGGCCACGGTCATGTAGTCGCCCGTTTCTGCGCGTGCCGTCCAGGACGTATGGCCGCTCGGACGACGACCAGCACCGCGGAAGTTGAACGTTGCGACCACAAACGGCTGGCGCGGCCGCTGCAGCAGGGTGGCGGCCAGCAGGCGCACGATGCCGTCATTCTGGCTGCCGCCCATCGGCGCATAGGGATGGGCGACGACGGCGGCATGGCCCCGCCAGCACGCTGCTGTGCCGGCGACCGGGGCCAGCAGCGACGGCGGTAGGTACACGCGGCAGTCGAGCACCGTGCCGTCGTGCAGACTCGGCAGCGTCACCGTCAGGCTGGGGTCTGGAAGCATCGAGGAGACGACGGTGGAACTGGCAGAGACAGATGAGACGATAGACAACAAACGATAGACAAACGACAATGACAAACCAACGACAAACCAACGACAACGACACACCAACGTTTGTCAGTCGTCTGGCCTCGCTGGCAACACTCTGACACGCCAGAGCACGCACCGTCGCAGAGTTGGGCGCGAGAATCGTTCGCGCATCCATTTTACAGTTTGGCGATACGTACAGCGGGGCTGCCGTTGTCTGATTGGCTGTCTGGACCTCGGTCCAATTGACGTCATGAGTAAGATGATATGAAAACGAAATGAATAATTCGCAAGATCTTCTTCTCTACTCCCAAAACAATGCAGCTGCCACAGAAACCAGCAACATTCCCACCGACAGACGAACGTCCGAGGCCGAGCTGATCACGGCTGATGTAGACGAGGGCGAGCTTCCAACGGTCGTGCTCGGACTGCTGGCCGCCGTTCCGTTGACACCCCGGAAGGTGGCGTTGGCGCCCAGGCCGCCGACCAGTCTGCTGGCGTTCTGCCGATGCACGAGGTCGGGCACGAGTGCATACGGGTTGTCGATCGTCGCATTGCTGCTGCCGCGACAGGTCGCTGTCCCTTGTGCCACGTATGGCGCGTCGTAGTCGACCGTGAAGACGCTGACCAATGCCTGGCACACGCCGTGGCCGACGACGTCCGTCTCGCCCGGCAGGCTGCAGTCGCCGTTGATGCAGGCATTGACGCCCGTGTCGGCCGCGTCCAGGTCGCCGTACCGGAACAGGCCCGTGGTTGCGTTGTACACGGCCTTGTCGACGTCGGCGCCACCGGACATGCGCGTCAGGACAAACGGCGGGTTCACGCACGAGTCGTTGCGGAAGCTGCTGATGTACGGCAAGTTCACGTTGATGACGTAGCCCACCGGCAGGATGCGCGACCCGGCCGCCTTGTCGATAAAGGCATGGCCAGTGCGGCCGCCAGCCGGCCGGCAATCGTGACCGGATCCTGCAGCCCAGCCGGGGTCGACGCGTTGGTCCAGTAGTACGGCGTCTGCCGGCTGTAGGCGGCTGAGAAGGACATGGCCGGGATGCCACGGTCCACGGCCGCATACGTCGCCCCCATCGTGCCCGAGAGCGTGTAGAGAAACGGGCCCAGGTTGAGACCGACGTTGGGGCTCGCCAGCACCAGGTCCGGCTTCCGGAAGCTGCCAAAGAGTGGCAGCACGTAGTCCAGCGCCACAAACACCTGTGCTGCCGGCGTGCCGTTGTAGTACCAAATGTGGCTGTCATGGGGGTCCTGACCAAGCGAAGGTGCGCCGGCCTTGACGATGCCTGGAGTATGATTAGTGGAAGAGGGAGAGGAGAGAGGAGAGAGAGGAGAGAGAGGAGAGAGAGGAGAGAGGAGAGGAACAGAATATAAACAAAAACACAACCCATTCAGAGTCCGCCGTGAGATTCGCCTCGGTCGTGTAGGCAGATCGACCGCCTTGACCGGACATGTCGCTGCTAGAGGCCACAATGTAGGCATCATGACCCAGATCCTTGACGGCCTTGTACTGGCCCGGATGTTGGCTGAGCCGAACCCATCGTCGTTCTGCACCGGTCAGCAGGCAGACACGTCTTGTCTTGCTGAGTCAGCTCACCGTGATGAGAATGTTGAGGCCCTGAACGGCCGACACAAAGACGGCCGCAGCCGGGAAGAGCGTCTTGAGCTGCATCGTCGCCAGAGTTGCCTGTGCCGGTGCCGTGTGCAGGAGGGCAGACAGCCAACGCTTATATGCTCAGAGAGTCATGTCCAGGTGGTGAGGCCGCAAGGTGGGTAACGGCCGAATGCAGGAACCATTCCGACCTCTACCTGACTGATCGAGAAGGTGTGCTGCCTGGATTTCGCAACTAGGCTTCGAAACGGCAGGTCGATCTGCGAACTTCCGGAGATGGGGCAGAACCAAAGATAAGCTTGTCTGGACCTCCGTGGCTTGTAATCATGGTTTGGACATGTTTTCTTATTTCGGTGCTGTTTGTGAAACTGTCTTGCACTACAGGTCTTAAGGACTGACAGTACGAAACTGTTAGGGAAGGAGCATTGTAGAAAGCATGGTAGACCCCAACACGTGACACCGCGTAGATGCCTAGATCCAACTGCTCCACCCTAAATTCGCGACACTTCGCGACCTCTTCTCGACGACTGTTCACGGCCAGAACAGAAGCCTTTGTCGCCCCCCGTCGCCATGTGGCTTCTCGATAATGTCGGCAACACATTTCAGGGTCGGTACTCCTCTCGAATGAACACAAGCCCTGCAGCTCTTCTGACCCTCTTCACAGGTCGACGGCTATGGCTGCGGCCCGGTAAACGGTATCTCTTTGGTCGGACCAAAGCAGAGCGTGCGTTCATCTCGAATCCCTCGACAGCCTCATAATTAACACTCGTTCACAGCCGGGCAGCTGGTCATATCCGACAGGACGATCTCGCGGAAGCACCTGACGATCGAGGTTGGCCGTATAACCGAAGGAGATACCAACCGAGAGAGTCGGTCCGTCATCACGATCGAAGACCTCAACACCAAGATCGGCACCGTCGTCAACGGCACACAGATACGGGGACAGAGGCTGGTCCTCGGCCAGGCGTCCAACGAGGTCAAAATGGGGCACATGGCCGATCTGTTCCGGTGCGTGCGAGCCGCTGCCAACCTGCCAATGCCTGTCTCTCCGAAGCTGATCAGACATCTGCAGGATCACATGGCACCCGGTCGTGCTGAGCTTCTCGTTTACGACTAAGGAACTCCGTGCCGACCCCTGGATCCGACTGCGGGAACAGCTCGCGCAGCTCGACATCCAGTACATGGCCGAGTACGACAGCGCCCTCACGACCCACGTCGTGGCCAAGAAGCGCAACACGTCCAAGGGCCTGCAGGCCCTGATTAATGGCAAGTACATTGTCACGGAGAGCTTCATCTCGGCCATTGAGGAGGCGGCCGGCTCCAGCGCCCTCGAGCAGGACTTTGACGGCAACTGGCCCAACGCGCTCGCGTTCCTGCCACCGCGCGGCGACGAACCGAGCGATCGTCCCGTCAGCACATACGAGCCGGACGAGCGGCGGAACGACATCTTTGACGGCTACACATTCATCTTTTACGACCAGAAGCAGTACGACAACCTATTTCCGCCCATTGCCAACGGCAAGGGAAAGGCCGTGCTGGCCGAGGTGATCCCCGGCCAGACACAGGTGGACGACTTTGTCCGCTACGTCAAGAGGATAGCCGGCGACCAGAGCCTGGGCGAGTTCGAGGACGGCGGCGAGGGCAAAGGCGTCGTAGTCGTGCGCTACCTGCCGGCCAAGGGCGATCATGTGGAGTGGTTTGGACGGTTCAGCAACGCCGTGTCGTTGCGGCTTGACCATCGCCTCATCGACCAGCGCGAGTTTCTGGACGCCATCCTGGCCGTGGAGCCGGGCATGTTGAGGAGGTCGCTGCAGGAAGCACCGATTGTCCGCTCGGCTTCTGCTGAGGAGTCGACGCAGAGGAGCGCTGGAGCGAGCACGACGGCATCGACTGTTGCGCTGCCCGCTCGAGGGCGGGCGAGGCGAGGCCTGACAAGCCGGTTCAAGGGTTTCGATGCCGACCTGGATCTCGAAAACGACCCGACAGCATTCCCCCTGGTGGCGGAGTCGACGCAAGCGAACGAAGAAGGCATGTTCCTGTCTCAGACACCATGCTCTGAGCCAGAGTCGAGTCGGGCCCAGGGTGCGACAGCCAAGAAGCGGCCAGTCGCAGCAGTGATGGAGGACGAGGACGACGTGATGGGAGACATTGCGCCGACGGCAGCAGCAGTCAAGCGACGGCGTATTGCGGCCGGTGTAGAGCCAGTTCCGCCGCGACAGTCTCCCGAAGCAGTGGCAGACGAAGGTGGAAACGGCGAAGGAAATGGAAATGGAAATGGAGCCAAGGGCAAGGGAAAGAAGACAGAGGATAACGCGATCCTAAACCAGGCAAGGAAGAACCGGGAAGCGGCAGAGAAGCGGGCGGCCGAAGAGCGCGAGCAGCTGGCACAGATCCCGTCGGACGGCATCGACGCAGAGGAAATCCGGAGGCTGACGATCGTGGAGGCGATTTCTGTACGCGGGCCGACGAGGTCGAGAACGCGAGAGCAAGACATTGCGGACGGACGATGGAACCCGCACTGGAACGGGCGACGCAACTACAAAAAGTTCCGCAAGCAAGGCGATGCGGCCGGCCGGCCGATCCAGCGGGTGATTGTCGGGCTGGAGGCGGTCAAGACGAAGGAGTACGGCATTGGGGACGACTACTGGCTGGAAGGTGAGAACAGCGCCTGGAGGAGAGGGCCAGCGGCACAGCCGTCGGTCGGCGGGTATAGCTCCATCGAGGTGGACTCGACAGTGACATCGACGGTGCTGGGGGCACGAGAAGGACGATACGATGTGGTGACTGAAAGCAGCATCGGTTTCAGTAGTGTTGGGCTGGCAGACGGAACAGCCTCATTAGCAGCGATAGCGAGACGAGGGTCCACGGATGTCGAGGTGATACTAGACACGGAGCCGGAGATGGAGATGGACTCGATGGACACTACGACAGCAGCGGCATCTGCCCCGACTCTGGAGGCCGAGCTGCCACGGACAAGGGCCGGCAAGGCGGCGCAGAAGAAGGCGACGCGGCCGCGTCAGACAGCCAGAGCGGCCTCGTTGAGCACACAGTCGGAGCTGGACGGGCAGATGCAGTTGGCCGGCACGGCACAGACACAGACGCAGAGCGGATCGACGCGGGGAAAGCGGACGGCGACCGAGTCAGGACGCGGGTCAGGGGCAGCGCCGGCGAAGAAAGCCAGACGGGGAGCCGCCGGGGCCAAGGCGATGCAGGAGAGCGACAGCGACTCGGATGACGGGCTGCAGTTCAAGTTCCGGAGCAGAGGGTAGCGGCGGCTTTTGTTCAAAGAGAAGGCAAACAAAAGAGCTTGATTCGAAGCAAGTAAGATATGATTCTATGAGTATCGGAGTGCCAACAAGCGAGAATGGGGACACACGCACGTCTTAGTCCATCTCTTCCATCGGATTGGCCATGGACTCGTGTTCCTCGACGAGGATGCCGATGCGACAGGCCGACAGCATGTTGTCGTAGTTGACCCAGGCGTGGACGCTGTGGAAGAGGCGGCTGCCGTCGCGGCCGGCGCAGCGTAGCAGCTCGGGCTCGCCACCGGGGTGGAAGGGCAGGTAGGGCGACAGGTTGTAGACCATGCCGCCGAGGGCGGTCCAGGCATCACGACCACGGCGGCCGTTCATGGTCTTGAGCAGCGACGGAGTGACGCGCAGAAGGGGGGCTTCGGACGGCATATTGCGGAGGTTGGCGTGAGGATCGGCCGTGAGACGAGCCCAGTCGAGAGGGCTGTGGCCGGGAGAGAGATGGACCTTGTTGCGGTGGGAGGGGGAGGGGGAGGGGGAGGAGGAGGAGGAGGGGGTGAGGGAGGAGGAGGGGGAAGAGCCAAGAGAGGTGTTCAGGGAAGAGCCAAGAGAACTCCTAGCCAGTCCACGGTTCGGAATCGGTAGCCTGCTTCGTGTATTCGGACTCATTGAAGGTCGAGGCGAGAGAGACGATATCCGAGGCGGAGGTGCCATGAGGCCCAGAGGAACACCTGCTCGCTGGGCCGAATTTGGAGCGGGAAAGATGGGCGGCGGCATGTTGGCAATGTCGTCGGGCTCGGAGAGCGAGAGGAGAGGCGTCGTGGCCGTGGCCTTTGGTGTTGTCGGTTCGTCTTCATCTAAGTTGGATTGGGTTTGGTTCAATGGTGGAGGCGGTATAGCGATGCTGGGCGAGGATGCTGGCTTGGCTGGTTTGGCAGGTGGCTCAGACAGTGCAGACAGTGATCCAGACTTGGACTCAGTCCCAGACACGGTCCCAGTCCCGGACTCAGTCCCAGACACAGTCCCAGACACAGTCCCAGACACATCCTTCTCGGGGGAGATGGGCGGTCGCTGGCACCACTGCAGCAGGGGCGCGGCCAGGTCCTGCCATATCCTCGGATAGAAGCAGAAACACACAATGGAGGCGACGATGAGGGAGATCCCGATCAGGCCCATCGTCGGCGTCGCGGGCGGCTTTCTGTGCGATGTTGGAGCCGAAAAAAGAAGAAGCAAAGATATTTTTAGCAGAGGCTGATTCGGGGTCACGTGTGGGTCCGACTTAGGGGTCTGGTAATTGCGATAAGCCTGTGGGATTAATATTGCAGCGCTGGAGCAGCGGGAAGTCCGGGTAGTGTACTCCGTAGCTCCGTGCTTGCCGACATTAGCAGTCTGAGACAGGGTGATCTGGGATGCAGCTGGCCAAGACGCAAGCGGATCCGGCGAGCGGTAGCAAGCGTCGTACGAAGGTTGTCTTGTCGACGTCTTACGACTTTTCCCGGTGCAGACGTCACGTGTGACGGACAAAGTTCTCGTACAGGTACTCCGTACATTTCCAACGTGTGGGGTATGTGGCAGTACAGCGTACCCGGTACGCCGCCCCTGTACGCGACCCGTAGTCATCTCGTCGTCGTACATGACCACACCGCCCTCCGGAACAAAAAAAGGAACGAGGGAAGGAACGAGTACGCTACCGCCATAAGCGTTTGAGCCAGCGCCAGGCGGATTAAATAGGGATAGGAAATGCCCCAACAGCGTCTCTCCGTCTCACGATGCGCCAGTCGTTTCCCACCCACACCACCACGCCACGGCCGACCAAGTCCGTGCCGCCGCCGCCAGGAGCCGGAGGAGGAGGATCGAGACCACGTGCAGGCGTCCGCATCGCTGCTGCCGCGCCCTCCAGCGCCAACGACCAGACCGACAGCACGCCTCCCCGACGACCTTTTGTCACGCCCACGCTCGTCGTCACTGCGGCCGATCAGCAAGCCCGTCTCGACCGGCCGTCGGGGCGCACGCCGCTCTATCGGCGCGACCGCGATGCCCGGACACCCCGGATTGCCTCGTTGCCGTCGCCGTCGCCGTCGCCGTCTGCCAACCGACTCGTCGTCTCGACCCGGCCGCTGACCAACCGCTCCACCCAGCCGCCCCGGTCACCACGTCCGTCCGGTCGACCACTGCCGTCGCCGTTGCCGTCGCCGTCGCCGTCTCTGCCGTCTCTGCCGCTACGACGGTCACCACGCTCACCGAGTTCACCGAGGTCACCCACATCGCCACCCGCATCGACCTCACCGAGCTCACCGAGCTCACCGCCCCTCTCGTCCTCCTTTTCGTCTCTCTCGTCCTTTTCCGCCGCCTCGTCCTTTTCCAACGCCTCCACCTCCACCTCCTCCGCTAAACGCACGGCCCAGATGCGCAACCTCCGCGTCGCCCCATCCCCCCCCTCGGCCACCATGGCCTTGGACAACAGCAACACCCCCCGGAAGCCAACCCTGGCCGCTCGCTCCCACCACACCAACACTCCCCTCACCCCCAAAATCGCCGCCGCCTCATCCACCACCGTTGCCGTCTCGACACCACTCGCCCGTCGCAGCACGCTCGGCACCGTCTCCTCATCCTCGTCCCACCGAGAGGACCTGCCTCCCTATCTCGCCGCCCACAACATTACGCCTCGCTCCGGCTCCCGCCAGAACCGCGTCGACGGCACCTACAGCCCGTCCAGCCTTCTGCCCGACCGCAGCAGCATCGCCCCCTCCGTTGCCGGCCTCGACGACCGGCTTCGCCATGGGGCCTCCTCCGCTGCCTCCTCGCCCGGCCTGACAGACTCCAAGTTCTTCTATGCCAGCGACGTCAGGCCCTCTGCCTCTTTACAGCAACAACAGCAGCAGCAACAAAAGCAGCAGCAACAACAACAGCTGCAACAGCAACAACAACAACAACCCCCACATCCACCACAGCCCTTCGCTTCAACACCACGATCCTCCACCTTCTTCTACGCCAACGGCCGCGCCTTGCCCGACCCCCAGCCCGTTCCCCTGCAGCCTCCAACGACGCCGACCTACCATCCGCCAAGTACTGTCGCCCCGTCTGACATCGCGTCCAAGTTCATCCACGCCAATGGCGCCGCCCTCGACCGCCCGCATCCGCCCCCCCTCAAGGCTGCTGCAGGTGCGCCTGCGTCCGTCCAGGCGATCGCCTCGCCTAAGCTGGCCATGTCTCGCTCCAGCAGCACCTACTCGACCGCCGCCTCAGCCTCGCGGCCCCTGTCGCCCGTCAAGCTGCCCCTGGCCTCATCGCCCTATCCCCCACTGCAGAGAAGCGTCAATGTCTCGCCCAGCCCGCGCTCCCAGACCGCGTCCTCTTCAGCCGGCCTGACCTCGTCTTCCGCCTCCTCCGGCCTGGCCCCAGCCAACGCCGTCACCGCCGGCAGCGTCCGCACGCGGAAGCGAAACAGCACCGGCTCTGGCTCCAGCACCATGGCCGCGCACGGCCGCAAGGGCAGTCTTTCTACCGTCGACCCGCCCATTATGCCCCGCCTGCTGCCGTCCTCTGCCCACTCGCGCTCCGAGGCCTCGTCGCCGGCCGCTGCCCAATTCAGTCCCTATCCCTTCCCGGGATTTGGTCTGGCTGCTGGCCACGACCGAAGCACACCGCCGACGGCGGCCACCAGTCTGGCCGCCATCCTGCAGGCCACCGACGAGCTGGTCGACCCGAACGGCGAGGACGACGACGACGAGGACGAGGACGACGACGACGACAAAGACGAGAGCCGCCACAGCCATGTCAGCAACAACAGCAACAGCAGCAGTGCCGTCCAGGAACGGCGTGTCGACAGCCTCGTCGTTACGGCGCGCCGTGAGCGCAAGGTCCAGGACCTCGAAATCACCAACGCCTCGCTCGAGGCCATCAACCGATCACTCGAGCGCCAGCTGCGCAAGCAAACGTCAGAGCTGCGCCAGTTCCGCCGCCTCTCGCGTTCCGGCCGTCTATCGCTGGCCCCCTCGGCTGCCTCTGTCGAGGGGCCACTACAGACGTCCGACCTGAGCGATGACGACGACGCCTTTGCGGATGCCGACGAGTTTCGCACCGACGGCGAGGACGCGGAGACGATGGAGACAATCGACAAGACGGAGACAATCAAGATGGACAAGCCAGAGAAGGAAAAAAGGGAAAAGAAGGAAACAAAGGAGAAAAAGGAAAAAAAGGAAAAAAAGGAGAAGAAAAAGGCCGGGACCAGGACGGCGACGGTCCATGCGGCCGTCGATGAGCTCCACGACGCCAACGAACTCCACGGCGTCAACGAGACGGGCGACCTCGCGTCTGGCTCCGCGACCGAGTCTGAGTCTGAGTCGGCCGACGAACAAGGCAGCCACGAGCAGCGCCGCGACCGTCGCCTGCAGCTGGACCTGTCAAAGCACCGCCAGCTGCTGGTCGACAGCCAGAAGATCAACCAGAGCATCAAGCGCTGTCTCAACTGGACCGACGAGCTGATCCAGGAGGGCCGCAAGGCCTTGGCGTTTCGCGTGCATATGAGCGAGATCCAGCTGGGCGGCCGTGTGCTCATGGCCGACGAGTTGGAGGAGGACGAGGTCGAGATGGAAGTCGAGGATGAGGTCGAGGACGAGGTCGAGGTCGAAACGGACCAGAGGGTCACGGCCATCCGAGCAGACGACGACGAGACTACCAGCAGCCTCGAACCCGTGTCTCTGGCCATCTACGACGCCGACGTCCCCGACAAGACCACAAACCGCAAGAGCAGCGACGCTGTCAGCCTCACCGGAAACCCCCGTCTCGACAGCCGCTTCGTCCGCTTCGACATTGCCGTCGACGTGGGTCCCAAGGCTGTCCCCGACCCAGAGCACGTGACCGGCAGCAGAGACGACAACAGCATCACCACGACGAAACCGCGCAAGCCAGCGATAGCGATTGCACCGACCAGCCAGGACGCCGAACCCGCATGAGCACGTGGCGCTCTCCGTCGGCTGTTGCCTTTTGCCTTTGCCCTTATACCAGCGATAGTCGGCCTCTCGCTTTTTTTTTTCTTTCTCTCCTTCTTCCGTGGGAGTAACGAAATCTGCCGCATTTTCACGCTGCGCTGGGCGTCTGTTTATGAATGCATGACCCGGAACATGGACAAGGAGAATAAAAGAAAGAAAAGAAAAGGGGGCGCTTTTTACAGCGCCCCGGCCCATCCAGTCTCTCTTCACACGCTTCTTCGCCGCCTTCTCTCATGCTCCCTGGGACCAAAGCGAATCGAACACACCCAGCAGATTGTTCTCTTTTTTGGACACCAGATACCCCCCTATTCCCTTTCGTGCCGGTTTCTTTCAACTACAATCCTGTTTCTTTCTTGTCCTTTCTGCTCTCGCATGTTCCCTGTATTTCCGCTGGCGTTTAGTACTCAGTTTGTCAACACAAATCGAAACCACTCCTCATACAACACATCCACCCATTTCCTTGTCGCCCTGTAACAACAACCCGAAGACCCTGCCAGTCTTTTCATCTATAGATCAAGTCATTCCAGGAGGGCCGGGGACCCGGTCAAAGGTAGACCAAAAATACAATGGGGAATGATTTTGTATCGTGACAGAATACACTCCACGACAGCGGACAAGTACGAAGCAGCGAGCACGTAGAGAGGTCGGATACCAGTTGTGGCTGCCTTCCACTACAAATCCATCCTCGACAAGAGCCCTTCTTCTGTTGGCCACCCCAATGTCTATAGAACAGGCGCGCGCGACGACAATATGCTCGAAATTCCCCTCCAACGCTTTGTGTAGGGATCTGGGTTATCAACAGCAGTAAAAAGGAATGAGAAATAAAATACTGAGCAAACAGGACCGACTTGTATGTCGTGGGCGTTTGTGTATGCGCATACTGTCCTAACCATGCTTGCTTCCTCCACTTCCCCGTCCTCTCCCATTATACTTTCGGCACGTTTGGGAGGTCTGCTGCCGTCTCCGCCGCCGACGCCATGTGCGCCTCCGTCCCGGCCTCGCCGCTCGACGTCTCGCCCGTCTTGTGAATCCATTGGCTGCGACGGTCTCGGCTCTTCTCCTTCTTCTTCGACTCCTTGTCCTTCTTAATGGCAGCCTCTGCCACGAGCTGCTCGAAGGCCATGTAGTCGCCCTCTTCTTCTGGGGTTCGTTGTGCCTGAGCGGTTAGTGTGCGAGGAAGAAAGAGAAAAGAAAGAGAAGAGAAAGAGAAGAGAAATGAAACAAAAACTCACCCTGTTGCAAATGTCACCAATCAACACCAAGGCCTCGGCCCGCTCCAGCCGCTTCGACAGGTGCACCTTCTTGTCGTTCAGCACCGCATCGCACACGTCCCGCAGCACGCTCTGGATCTCAAACTTGCTGCCGCGCCACGCCGCCGTCAGAATCTTGCCCGTCACCCGACGCTCGTACTCCGTCTTCTTCTCGTCCGTCCACTCGTCGCCGCCGCGCTCCTCCATCCGCGCCATCTCTTCCATCGTCTGCTGCGCGTCGATAGCCGAGCTGATCGTGTTCCACGTCTCCTTCACCAGCGTGCCCTTGTCACGGATCCGACTGAAGAAGCCGCCCATGCCAAATAGCTTCTGGCTACGAAGCACGGCCGTTGCCTTGCTCACGTACGTGTGGCCGATGGCGTGCAGAATGTCCAGCCCAAACGACTCCATCTTGAGCTCCTCCACCTCCAGCCGGATCTTCTCCTGGAACGACCGGGTCACGTCCCGGCCCTTGTCCGTCTCCGTCCAGAGCGACACCCGGTCCAGCAGCTTGCGCACCAACATGTCCACCCGTTCCTGCCGGATCCGCGCCCGCTCCCGCTCATATGCCGCCAGGTGCTCGCGCTGCTCCTTCGAAAGCCCGGCCTTCTTCTTGTCCTTCTTCTTCATGTCCTTGCCGTCCTCCTCGCTGCCGGCTATCGTGGACGGGCCGCCCGTCTCCTCGTGCGGCCGCTCCGGCAATGCTGGCCGGATCGGGAGCATCTTCCGTCCACCCGGCGTGCTCTGTCCGGAGTTCGTGGCCAGCGGCGACGCCCGCCCCGAAGGAGGCGCCGCTTTGGCTGCAGCCGCTTCGGGCACGAAAGACGGGTGTTCCATGCCCGCTGCCGTCGCTCCGTTGTCCTTGTCGTCCTCCACCACCACGGCGGCCGGCTTGGCCGCGTCTGCATGGCTATCGGTGGCCGATGTGGTCGCAGCCGTGTGCTCTCCCTCGGCCGTCTTTTCGCTCTCCTTCATCGCCTCTTCGGTGCCGGGAAACTCGCCCTCTTCAGCCGTGGTGGAGCCCTCCTCACCCTCCTCGGCCGTCCCGGCAATGTCCATCGTGGCCGTCAGATCCTTCATGAGCGAGATCTCGCCAATCCAGTCGGCAAATGCGTCCCCGCCAAAGATGCTGGTAAAAAACTCCGCCGGGTCGACAAACCCCTCGCTGGGTTGCGATGCATCCTTGCCGTACTTGTCGTACGCTTTCCGCAGGTCGGGGTCCGAGAGCACCTGGTACGCTTCGCCGATAGCCTGGAACTTTTCGTGCGCTGTCGGATCGTTTGGGTTCTTGTCTGTATCCAAAGTGTCAGTGGGGAAGGGAGAAGGCGGAGAAGGCGGCAACAGCCAAGATTCGGCCAAGATTCGCTGAAGTAACACTCGGAGACGCCGCTGCTGACCTGGATGGTGCACAATCGCCTGCTTGCGGTATGCCTTTTTGATCTCGAGCTCCGTCGCCGTCGGCGAAACGCCCAGCTGGTCGTAGTATGCCGTGTCGACCACCATGGTTTCGGTTGCTGGCAATCACAATAGGCGCAGAACTTGGCCGTTGAAACCGAGAAAGAGACGTTCGCCGTCTGGGGTCCTTGGGCCGATCGTCTGAGAGGAGAAACGGGCGGGAGGATGATATACCAAAGAAAATGACAGGAATTGCGGTATTGTGATTGTCCTCCAAAATAAAAAAGATGGCAGTATGCCCAAAATCAGGTGCCTAAACAGATCTTTGAGTTCGTTGTGGCTTCGTCATCGCGCAGAACCGAACTTTTCCTAGGCAGGCGGGGTACTGAGCCACAGCGCCCTTTCCAGGGGTTAGAGAATGTCACGTGATGTCGGGTTTGCTGGAGGGGTATCCTGTTATCTCAACTGCCTCGGGTATGATTACATAATCAGTTACGGTGCACAAACGAATCACAGCCTTGTTGGTATCTTTGATATTGAGTTCTATCAGCCAATGGGCGCATTCGTTCGCCGGTGCAACATTTATAGATCTAAGCAACCTAGCTACAAGAGCAGAGCATGTCTCGGAGAGAACCTAAGAAAGACCGGGAAAATAGAGTCATCTGGTGTTGGACCAGCACATCAGCGCACGAGGCAACGCTTACTGCACGCCGGCAGCCTTCATGCGCTCGAAGCACTTGCGGTAGGCGACGTGGATCTCGGGGACCTCGTAGCCGTACTCCTTGAGCTTGGTAGTGAGCTTGGTGGTGTCCAGCTCGCAGTTGCTGCGGCCGGCCTTGATGACCTTGGCCTGCTCCTCGAGCGAGAAGTTCTTCCAGGTGAAGGCAGGCCGGACGATCTCCTTGAACAGGGCCAGGACCTCGTTGTGCGAGATGGCGCCGGGGTTGGTGAAATTGTACACCCCAGTCTCGCCGTGCTCGGCCAGCAGGACCGAGGCGGGCAGCAGATCGGTCAGAATGGTGTTGCTGTTCGGGATGTCGACGACGCAGTCGTACTTGGAGATCTTGGTGACAAAGTTGCGCGGGTTCAGGTCATCGCTGACCGGCATGCGAAGGCGCAGGATCAGCACGTTCTTGTAGTGCTTCATGACCTGCTCGACGTGGGCCTTGGTCTCCGAGTAGAAGCTGCCGTCAAAGTTGGCCAGGTCGGTCTCCTTGAAGCCGGGGCCACCCCATGGGTGGGTCTCGTCGTACTGGTAGATGCAGCCGGTCGCGTAGACGGTCAGGTGGATACCCTTGAGAAAGCACGCATCGGCCAGGTTCAGCGTGCCGATCACGTTGGACCGCATCGTGGCCTCTTTGTTGTCCTCACACCAGTCGACGTTGGGCCGGCCCGTGCAGCCGGCAGCGTTGAAGACGTGCGTGGGCTTGACGCGCTCCAGCTCGGCAATCACGGCCTCGCGGTCCTCCATCCGGACCGTCGTCGCCGACACCTCTTTTCCAGCCTTCTCGAGCAGCGTCTTGAGGTGGCCGGCAACCCAGCCCTTGCCACCCCAGATGAGGTAGCGGTTGGCAGACGTGTTGGAAGCCATTTTGTTCTGATTGATCTTGGTCTGGAGTAGGAGTGGTGGTAGGTTAGGAGGTGCGTGTCTGGTCCTTTTGTGCGGAAGTGAAGGAGGATGAGGACAGGTTGGAGAAAAGGTGCTTGCTGCCACTATGTACTAATATGCGGTGAGTGGGTGGGAGGAAAGAGCCTTAAGTGGAGCCAAACCCCTCCAGTCCAGCGTGCTGATGCAAGGAACAGGGGGGCAAAGCGCTAAACCACACCAAGAAAAAGAGGTTGCTTAGGTATCTTACTACTCTGTACGGAGTATACATCTTCGCTACGGAGAGTATTTACCAATTACGTGTCTATATCGCAATATATCTATCCACAGAATAGCACTTTGTCTTCGGTTGATTGGACGTTCACAGCGCAAGTGCAGTTTTCCTTATGGAAGTTCAGGCTGTTGGCCTTTAATCTGCTTCGACGTGTAAGGCGAAAGGGTGCCTTTATATCTTACATATGCGAATACTCTACTTTACGATTAGCATTCCTTGAGAAAGTAGCTAGCATTTTGGCCACATTCTTTGAGAGGCGGGGCCAAAGCGCCAGACCACTCGACCAGCTGCAGTGACACTAGTCCAATGGCAGTCGGCCACAAAATCAGTTCGCTATGTAACCAAGGAAACCTCACGCTCGCAGATAGCGCATGCATTCGTATCCCACTACGAGTACGTGTTTTCTTACGAGTGCTCGCAGCCAATGTCTCACGTGAGCAGGCGATGCAGAAAGAATGTCGCAGAATTGCCAATTGTGCCCAATGTGCTATACGGAGTTTATCAATAGCTTAGCTTGCTAATCAGCGGCCGATTACGAATCTTTCAAGCATGGAATCGACGATGTTTTTGCCGGAAAGGAAACACCACTTATTCTGAATTACGACATCCGACTGCCTTATCGAACCACTCCAGATATGGCAGCTGCAACGGCGGCTCGGGTAATAAGATATGTGCCTCAGTCACCAGGCACACCGCTGGTCGCTGCCTGGTTGTGATACATCACGTGACCTGTATCTCCGACGACGGGGCAAAATGTCCGGTCGAAAAGTCCGGTCAGGGGCTCTCACCGCCCGCCATTGGCCAATTGAAACCATGCAGCATTCAGCCCAAGCTCCCCTCCCGAATCATGCAACCTTTGCCGACCTTTTTATTTTTCACTACGACATGCACTTTGTACAGTTCATTCCGAGTAGATGCTGTCCGTGATACGCGGATGCCTCGATAATAGTATGTAAGATTCTTGAAGATCCTTCACGCGACATGCAAAGGTGGCACCACTCTTAGCCGCGTCCCCAATTGGGTGCCTACCCTGCTGCTTGGAATCGACACTGACTGGAAGGAAGCATTATACAGAAAGAGACTCGAAAGTGCCTCAAACATTCATTACCCTTTCCGTCGCTACTCCCTTCTGCCTGCTCCTCCTTCGACTCTCTTTTGATGTCACCAACTCTTCCGATTCACCCACCCCACTGCTGCTGATTTTCAATCCGCCTTCTAATTCCAATTTCTCTTCGTTTCTCTTCTTTTCCTCTACTACTCTCTTCCATAATCACTCTCCTATTTTCACTGTCCACAATGCCTTCCACACGCCAAATTGTGTACCTTCTCTGCCACCCCGACGAACTGCGGGCGGTACTTCAATGGTATGCACGACCATCTCGGGACATGTCGAAGCCCTTGCTAATCCCATCCATAGGAAATTGTGGCATGAGCCCGTCCATCAACGCGACGCAAGCAAGGAGACGCCAACCGAGAAGGCATGCTTCCAGCACCTTGTCTTGACGTCGCGCAGCTTTGCGGCAGTCATCCAGGAGCTGACGCCGGAGCTGCTCATGTCCGTGTGTCTGTTCTACCTGGTGCTGCGTGGCCTCGACACCATTGAAGACGACATGACCATTCCGCTGGAGAAGAAGGTGCCGCTGCTGCGGGGCTTCGACGACCTCATGGAGCAGGACGGCTGGACGTTTACGGAGAACGGTCCGAATGAGAAGGACCGTGAGCTGCTCGTGCACTTTGACGACGTCGTCACTGAGCTGAAGCGCCTCAAGCCAGCCTACTATGCCATCATCCGTGACACCACGACCAAGATGGGTAACGGCATGGCCGACTACGCCCTGAATGCGGAGCAGACGGTGAACGGCATTGCCACAATTGCCGAGTACGAGCTGTACTGCCATTACGTGGCCGGCCTGGTGGGCGAGGGCCTGACGCGGCTCTTTGTGGAGTCAAAGCTGGCCAACCCGCAGCTGATGAACCGGCCGCAGCTGACTGAGTCGATGGGCCAGTTTCTGCAAAAGACCAACATCATCCGCGACATCCATGAGGATTTCGAAGACGGGCGCCGCTTCTGGCCCAAGGACATTTGGAGCAAGTACGTGGACCGGTTCGACGACCTGTTCGACCCGGCCCACCTCCAGCAGGCTCTGTACTGCCAGTCGGAGATGGTGCTCAACGCGCTGAAACACGCCGAGGAGTGCCTCTTCTACATGGCGGCCATTCGTGAGCAGAGCGTGTTCAACTTTGTGGCCATCCCGCAGACCATGGCCATTGCCACGCTGGAGCTGGTCTTCCAGAACCCGGACGTGTTCAAGCGGAACGTCAAGATCACAAAGGGCACGGCTTGCCGGCTCATGCTGGATTCGACCCAGAACCTGCAGGTGGCCTGCGAGGTCTTCCGGCGCTATGCCCGGCGCATACACCAGAGGAACGACCCGCGCGACCCCAACTTTGCCTCTATCAGCCTGCAGTGCGGAAAGGTGGGCGATGCGCTTCCCTCCCGATGCCGTGTAACGAAGGATGAACCATGCTGACACTCGTATCTAGATTGAGCAATTCATCGAGTCGCTCTACCCAACGCAGGATATCAAGAAAGTTGTGCCGAAGCCGGGCCCAATGGAGGAGCAGGTGCGGGCCTCGGACGCCCTCTTGATTGCGGCATGCACTTTCGGCATGCTTCTTGTGGTTGGTGGTCTAATGGTACGTCGCCGTGCAACCGGATGCGTATCGTTCTCGAAGCTGACGTGACGCAGATTGGATCGGCCTGGTTCCTGGGAACGAATTTTGATAAGATCTCGGACATGCTTGGCATTGCCAGCCCATCCAACGCAGCGACCCTTGTGCACGAGGAGCTGTAAATGAAGCAAACCTGGGAGGGCTTGTGCGTTTGTGCGTTATCGTCATATGCCTTTTCTAACCTGTTTTTTCTACATTTTTATCATTTCCTGTCTTTAGCACATACCCCTCCCCGCCTTGTTTATACTTAGCAGAAGCAGTGGTAAGTTCATACCTGCGACAAATCAAGATGTGTAATGTCCTCGTTTAGGCGGACATCTTGAACTGCGCTCTGAGAGGACAGAGCAAAGACGAGACGTTCTATTCCCGACGCAACGTGACATGAAGGCTCGGAGACCCAAAACCCCAAACTAGCACGGATGTCAAATTGCAATTCAGTCTACTTTCCCATGACTGCAGTTGTGCCGAAGATGTGCTGATATCAATGACGAGAGCCGGCTCTTTCGAGGGCTGTGTTCCTCCGAAGTAGCAAGCAGCCTGGAATCCGGGCGCGTCGCGAACGGGGCATCTCAGGATACTCAGCCGCACGAATTGCGCACATTTCATTTCGTAGGGTCATTGTTGGCGATTGTAGACGAGGAAGGTGCCATCCTCGCAGTTTCGGTAGCTGCTTCCTCACAGAATTCGCTAGCAGAGATAGTCCAATTTTAGTGTCAAGATGAAGCCATGATATTATGGTGTTTGATCTATTACAGAAGAAGTGCTACGTCGGATCACTGATTTCCATTATTAGCAATGAGATCGGTGGTAGCGCCTCTATTGCTAGTAACGCCGGCACCAGTCAAGTTGGCCAGGGCTTGGATGCGGGTCTGCACGGCGGACGGGTCGGTGATGTTCTCGAGGGCCATGAGGTAGGCAGCGAGGCCGGCGATATGCGGGGTGGCCATGCTGGTGCCGGACAAGATCTCGGTGGCGGTGGAATTGGCGATGCCGACGGAGAGGACGTCAACGCCGGGCGCGAAGATGTCGACGACCTGGCCAAAGTTGGAAAAGGACGCGCGCACGTCCGAGGTTTGGTCGATGGCGCCGACCGTGATGGCATCGGCGGACGAGGCGGGCGACTCGTTCTTGGCGTCGACGTTGTCGTTGCCAGCGGCGACACAGGCGACAACGCCGGCAGCCTTGATGGCGGACACGGCCGCGTTGACGGCACGACTGCGGGAGCCGCCGAGGGACATGTTCATGACGGCCTTGCCAGCGAGGCCGCTGGTGGTGGCGTTGGCCGCGACCCAGTCCATGCCGGCGATGACGCCGCTGTTGGTGCCGCCACCATTGGCATCGAGCACCTTGACGGCCACCAGCCGGACATTCTTGGCCACGCCAAAGGTGGTCCCGCCAATGGTACCGGCCACATGGGATCCGTGGCCGTTCTCGTCCGTGTCGACGCTGTTGACAAAGTTGGCCCCGAAGACGGCACGGCCGGCAAACTGGCTGTGCGTCACCAGGATGCCGGTGTCGACAACATAGGCCGTGATGCCCTGGCCGGCCGAGGCATCAAAGATATAGCCGGTCGAGCTGTTGGCCGCAGCAGCGTGGCTCAGCCGCACCAAGCCGGACGTGGCATCGGTCTGGGTCGTCAGCGCCTGCGTGCGCACGTACGCGTCCTGCTCGACATAGTGGACCGTGCTCGAGCCGGCAATGGCGACCATGGCGTCGTGTCCGGCCGCCTGCAGCGACAGGGCGCGCCAGCTGCCAATGCGGTGCGTGCTCATGGACATGTCGCTGCTGCTGCTCGTTTCATTGCCGGCCGCCCGTCGTCGCAGGTTGTGCTTGGCCACGGTGGACTGGACGTATTCCTGGTGGGCATCTATGTCGGCATCGCTGGAGTTGGCGTTGTAGACGACAATGTAGCAGTTGGCGACGAGGTTCAGGGCATTGGCGTTGACGATGGGCACGCTGAGCAGCCGGTCTGTCCTCTGGCCAGTGCCATGTCGGGCAGAGATGGGCGAGGGCAGGCCGAGAGCAGTCGTTGCCAGCAGGCCGAGAAGAAAGAGGATATGCACGAATGGGCCCATGGTGAAGAGAAGCGAACAAAAGAACGGAGAGAAGGGAAAGAAAGGGGGAAAGAGAAGGGAAAGGACAGAAGAAGACTTTCTTCGGGACCTGATGTGTGCCTGCCACGGAAAAGATGAGAATGAGTAGAAAGAAGCAGAACAAGGGAAGAAATCAAAAGAAATCAAAAGCCAAGAGAGAGTCGAGTTTTAAGTAGATGCAAAAGCAAAAAAGGGGGAGGGTCCGATCGCATTGTTGCCAAGGACTGCATCTTCAGCGAGGGCGTCTGCGTGTGAGCCTCCCGACCCGTGGCGGACGTTGCTTGCGGGCCAAGCCATCCTGAGGAGGACGCGCAACGAGACCCACGATTTCTCTTGCACGGCTGGGCTTGGCTGGAATGGCAAGGAGCTCTGGGAGCAGCTCTGGCGGCCAGTCAAGCTGTGTCAGTGGCCAGAAGGAGAAATGCCAAGCCGCCAAGTCCTTCAGCCTACGTAACTCTCGTATTAGGAAACCCCGTGTTGTTTCTCTTTTGGATACATGGGAGGGGAGAGTGAGGAGAAGAGTAGAGGGAAAGTTGAGGGGAGAGAGTGAGGAGTAGAGGGAAAGTTGAGAGGGGAGAGTGAGGAGAAGAGGGAAAGTTGAGAGGGGAGAGTGAGGAGAAGAGGGAAAGTTGAGGGGGGAGAGTGCGGAGAAGAGTAGAGGGAAAGTTGAGAGGGTAGAGAGAGAGTAGAGAGAAAGAGGCGTATGTGTGCAAGAGCAAGACGGCACACACATCGGGCTATGTGTCAATGAGAAGGACATTACTCTGTACCTGCAGGCATAAGCCTTGTTGACAAATGCCGTCGTGGATAAACGTAAGCGCTCGCGGATGACTGCATTGGAGAGATTATACCCATTGTTTCAAAAGGCTGTTTCTCGTCGACCGTCAGCTGAAACACGGGTCCGATCTGGCAGATGGCAGCCATGGAGAGGAGGCACGTGAGCAGACGGACAGCCTGTGGCTGACACACGCTAATTTCAATTAACGCGTGTCGGCTACAGAACGGCGGCCATGCTCTCAAGACAAGGAAAGGACGAGTCAGACAAGTGTGGCTTGAATGGACAGGCGCCCATCTTTTCCCTTTTTTTCCCCTTTGGCCTCTCGAAATGAGACTCATTTTAAACAGGACGGGACCGGATACTCCGTGCTGCACACCCTTCGTCTGCTCAGCGCTGCAGCCTCGGCGCCCTTTTGTTTCTCTTTGCGAGCCGGGGCCTGGTCTATCACGGATCGATCGCTCATCGCCCATCGCTCTTTTAACATCTTCATCGACCGCTCCATCTGCTCCATCTACTCCATCTACTCCATCTGCTCCATCCGCTCGCATCCGCCTCCTCTTTGGGATCGCCCGGCTCTCTCGCGCGCCGGCCTGCGTCTTTATCGCTAGCTCGGCCGTCTCTGTCCCAGACGGGCGTCTCGCACTCGTCCAGACGAGCCAATCTGCGCTGGCCAAGTCAGGTCCTCACGCGACCATCGCTAAGCTGCCATCGAGCCTGTGAGGCCACTCTTGCCCAGTCAGACACTGGAGACGGACCCATTCGCCATCCGTACCCGACTAGAAAAGCCGGGTTGCCCACTAGCCCAATCGTGCCACGCCACTCCCTGCATTTCCCTCCTTGTCACACACCGCATCCTGCCTCGCCCTGCCTTGAATGCCGTGACGCCTTGTCGAGCACACCCCAGGAACAGGAACAGGAACGATGGACCCGCGTCTGGAATCGGACGCCGAGGACGCCGAGGACGCCGGCCGCCTCACCGCCTCCTCGCTGCGGCCGCCGCGGCTGCTCTCGGACGCCGGCCACGCCGCGGTCGAGCTGGCGTCCATTATGACCGTCACGTCGAATCCGGTGTCGCCCGGACCCTCGAGCCCACCGCTGGAGCAGGACCACCGATCACAGGACTTCACGCCGCCCGCACGGCCCAGCAGCACGCCCTTTCCACAGCCGGAATACCGCACCGACGACCTACACTGTCTGCGCTGTCCGGCCGTCGATGTGCAGGGCGCGCTGGCGGCCGACAGCCCTGTGTCCGGGGCCGGGGCCACGCCGGACCTGCAACGCCTGCAGCTTGGGCCCGCCCGCACGGTCTTCCTGCACAGCCTGCCGATGGAGCTGCAGGGCCTCATCCTTGACCGGGTCTTTGACGGACGGGTGACGCCCATGACAAAGAGCTCGCCGGAAAAGCGGCTGACACGGCTGGCGTGCATCAGCCCGGTTTGGCGCGTCCTCATCCAGCAGCGGCTCTACTGCCGGATCAAGCTCAAGGCGACGAGCGCGACGCTGAGCGAAGCCCTGATCCACTTTGCGCAGCACCCGCACCTCAGCGCGTACGTCAAGCACGTGGAGCTCTGGTTCCCAGTCTTCCAGCCGAAGCCCAAGCCGCCAGCCGTGTCCGACACGGCGATGCTGCCAACGGTGACGCACGAGGGCCTGTCGAACGCGTCGTACATCCTGCCGTCCGACAATTGCTCGCTCGAGGAGGCTTTTTACTTTGTCAGCTCGACGTTTGCCGACGCCAGCGTGCTGACGCTGGAGGGCGGCGAGCGCAAAAAGGCACCGCCGGTGCGCCACTTCATGCCGGGCATCGCACACCACGAGACGGGGGCCCCACGGACGATGCCGGCCGTCACCACCGTGCGCACGCTGCTGTGCAAGGGCCAGTGGAACCTGATTCGGTCCGAGGACGACTTTTACAACATTGCGTCCGCGCTGCCCAACATGACCGAGTGGCACGCATCCTACAGCAAGCCCAAGTCCAAGAGCTACCTCACCATGGCGGCTATCCTGCCGCATCTGCCGGCCCATCTGACCAGCCTGGACGTCTGTCTCGAGAGCGACTACCGCCAGGAGATCTCCTTTCCGCCCTACTTCCTCAAGGTCTCGGACCGCCTCCACTTCTGCAGCCGTCTGGCCGAAGCCACGCCGGCCCTGCAGCACCTGTCCTACACCGGTCGCGTGTGCCGTTCGTTCTTTGACGTGGCCGCCCGGCTGGCCGATCCACGCACCACCCGTCTGCGGTCCATCGACCTGACCGTCAAGAACTGCTGCCGCCACGTCAGCCACTGGCAGGAGTCGGGGTCTGGCATCACGGACCTCAACTTTATCCGCGCCTTTGAGGCCCTGGTGCTGTCGGCCGTCCGGTCGTTGGGACGGCTGTGCAATCTGGAGCACCTGCGGATCCGTTATGTTGATTTGGGTGAGTTGATTAGTTATTTTTTTTTTTTTCCTTCTCCTTCTCCACTAACCGACTAGACTTCCCGGTGCCACCCCTGAATCCGTTCTTCCTCCTACACAACGGCCGTGCCTCGGGCGTGTGGAGCGACACGATTGTGGCAGAACTCAACCGCGTGCGACCAGAAAGCCAATGGGAGGAGCTGTCGGAGACGTTTGGCGAAATGACCGTCAGCAAAGACGGCCGCATGGTGATCAACGCGGAGTTCCCCAAGAAGCGGGTGGTCTCTCTGAAGCTGAGCAACTACGACTATCTCGCGGCATTGGCCACGATATGATGCGAGGCTCCGCCGAGACAAGAGTCTGTTATTTATAGTATATCTGCAATCTGGTCATCAAGCAAGGCGTTCACCAACTTTGGGGCGGACGCAAGCGGAGGCGAAGGGAGGGTCTGGGTTATCGGCGGCGTTTACGGAAAACTGACTTGACATATTTCTTGGGATACGGCGAAAGAGAAGGATACCACTTGATCTTGGTTGATATTATCTTGGTGCTAGCTAGTTCAGACAAATGGCCTTTGACAGAGGCACTTTTTTGCATTGTAGCACTACACGACGCCGCCAATGATGCGGCCGAGGATCCAGCTGTTGATGGCGAAAAAGGCCAGCGACGACAGCCAGAGTCCGGGCACAAAGGTGCTGCGGCCGAGAAACTCGAGCTGGTATCCCTGCTGAAGCCAGACGGCCTGTCCGGCGACCCAGAGGGTCAGCGTGGCGATGCCGAGCCGCGCGTTCTGGACAAACGGCGAGTGTGGCAGGTAGACGGGTAACAGGACCATGTACCACAGAAAGTACTGGCTGGTGCAGACCTTGTTGAAGGTGACAAAGGCAAACGTCTGTGCCAGCATGGACGTGGCCAGGTCTTTTTTGGCGACGACGAGGGGGATGAGGACGGACGAGAGCAGCAGCTGGGGGAGAAAGGCGAGCGACTCGACGGAGAGAGCAGGGGACGAATGGGCGGTGTCTGGAGGTGATGCAGCCGATGCAGCTGAGGAGAGGTACAGCTGCGTGTTGTACGGGCTAAAGTTGTGGCGATGGTCGATGCGGGTGAGATGGTGCAGAAAGGTGTGCTGCAGAAAGGGGAAGCCGTAACTGGGGGCGTTAGCAATGGACAGATGACGAACAGGACGACGAGGGGGAAAGGACCTACATCGCCATCATGACCCCGTTGAGCCCGAAGAAGGTGGCGAGGCTGGCGAGCGCAAAGCGCCAGCGGTCGGGCGTGCAAAAGGCAGCGATGGGGTTGGTGGGCCGGACGGCAGCCGGCGCTCCCATGCGGTCAGCGTCCATCCACCAGACGATGGCGGGTGCATAGATAAAGGGGTAGATCTTCAGATGGACGCCGAGGCCGAGGAGGACGCCGGCGAGACGCGGTCGCCGGGCCACCTGGACAGCCCAGAGGAGGGCGGCCACGAGGGCGCCGAGGAGGCCTTCGGAGCTGCCACGCGTGCTGATGGTGGCCACCATGGGGTTGAGCAGCCAGGCGCTGGCGTAAAGGCGAGCGCGAGCGTGGATGTGGGGGTGCTTGTGTGGGTGGTGGTTGTGGTTTGGCTGGTTTGGCTGGTCCGAGTGATCTGCCTGGTCCTCCTGCTCCTGCTCCTTCAACACCCCCTCCACCAACACCTCCAACAGTCTGCCGGCCACCAGGTCTGCCACCGCAAACAGCAGCTTGCCCGACGCAAAAAGGGCCACATCCCAGCCGCTGTTCCCATCTCCTGCTCGTCCGGCCGGCGTCAGCAGCCAGGCCAGCAGCGGCGTGTAGCGGTACGTCTCGCGGGCGTACGGCGACTGGCCGCGCACCACGAAGCGCGCCGCGTCTGTGAAGACGAGATAGTCCACGTCCGTGTACTTGACGGGCGCGTGGCCGTCCTGCCAGAGTCCGTAGACCAGCAGCACCAGACGCAGCAGCGCGGCCGCGCCATAGACGGCGCCCGCATGGAAGAAAAAGCCGGGCACGCTGCTGGCCGGTCGGTCGCCCGAGCGCGAAACCAGCTGGTCCCCTGTATCGGCCGCTGGCCGGTCGGATGTCGTGACGGTTCCCATGGCCACCGGTGTGAAGGAAGACAAGACAGAATGGGATTCGTCCAAGGTGTCCACATTTTGTTGGGGTTTACAGTGCGTTTTGCTCTAGTGGGGCGTGTCTGTCAGGACCTGCCTCATCCGCAAAACTCTTTCCTGGCCAACATCGCTCTTTCCCTCGTAGTACTGGTTTCCCAGCGACTAGAGTACACCTTACGATATTCTATTGAGCATTGTAGTACACATTGGTAACACTTCTTCTGGTCAACATCTCCATGCCCCCCGAAGCCAAACGCCCGCGACAGAGCGACAGCGGCCGTGGCGAGCCATCCAAGAGGCCTGCTCGTGCGGCCGCCCCCCGCACCGCCTACACGCCCCTGTTTGACCGGTTCCGCGACCACATGGACGCACAGCAAGACCGTCGTGAACGCGTCGTCAAGGCATCGCGGGACATGACGGCCCTGAGCAAGAAGATGTATGTCGTCCGTCGGCCTGTCCGGTCTGCCCATCGCTGACCGGTCCCAGCATCTTTGCTCTCCAGCGGTACGTCCTGGCTGTTCCTTTTTGGGGAGGGGGCAGCATCGCCTACTGACGGCCAGTGTTCGTCGCATCCATCCAGACCTGCCGGCGGATGTCGACAGGGAGGTGCAGGCGCGTCTCGCCGAGATCAGCCGGCTGCTGGCCTCCATCGCCCCCGAGCTGCAGGGCATCAACCGGGGTCGCTACGGCCGCGTGCTCTTCGGCATGGAAGAGCTGATCGAGGCCCTCACGTTTGCCCATTACCTACGCACGCAGTCGCTCCTCAGCCTGGAGGATGCGCAGGCCCAGGTCGCCCAGCTGTGCCGCAACGGCCACGCAGCAGAGACCAAGGCCGCTGCGTCCGTACAGCCAGACCCTCTCGTCCCCGCCATCGGCCCCGACGGCAACGACTACATCATGGGCGTGTTCGACCTCTCGGGCGAGATGATGCGCTTCGCCACCACCACCGCCGCCCTCCGCGGTGAGCTGGCCAGTGACGGCGGACAGAGCGGCCGCACCATCGTCGGCGATATGCAGGAGCTCGGCAGCTTCTTCAAAATGCTCCCCCAGCGCCACGATAAGTCGTGGACGACAAAGATGCAGGTCATGCAGACCTCGGTCCAAAAGGTGGAGCGTCTGGGCTACGATCTCCGTGTCCGCGGCAGCGAACGACCCAAAGGCTGGGTGCCCGATACCACGGACAACGAGCCCGAGTCGCCGGTGTGAAATCTGCTCGACCTGTTTTGAAAAGCAGCCTGCTTGCAGACCAGCCTCATGCCGAGGGAGACCTCCAACGAGGGTGAGTCCGGGTTGGACCAGCCATCATCATTGTAAGACCGAGCCAATTGCTTCGCTCTAAGGATGTGCTACTCATGTCTGAGGGCGTCGACAATCGACAAGATGCACACAACTAATCCGGTTGCAAATATTACATGCAAACCCGGACTTGCATCCGTGTCTTTTGACGCTTTCTTTTGTTCTCCTCGACACCACAGCATTGATATCAGCTTCAATATACCGTGACTATGTACAATCTTTCGCGGTGAACAACAGTACTACCCAACATGAAATGCGTCCTACCCAGCTCCAGCGAGCTAATCGTCATATTCACCCACCAGCCTCGCAAACGTCTCGTCGTGCTGCAACAAGTCCGCGTAAGGCCCACTGCTCACCACCATGCCGTCCTGCACCACCACCACTCTGTCACAGAGACGCATCATCGTTTTGGAGTGCGTGGCGACCACAATCGATCTCCCGCTTCCAAGGTCTGCGAATCCCCGCAATGCCATCCGTATGATCTGCGCCGACTCCGCGTCCAGCGAGCTAGTCGGCTCGTCGAGCACCAGCAGCTGTGGCCTTCGCAGCAACGCCCGAGCAATGCATATCCGCTGGGCCTGGCCGCCGGAAAGAGACGATATCGACCCATTCGTTGAGCTGCAACGGCCGTTGCTAGTGTCGCTGGCAGTCTCACCGGAGCTCTCCTCCCCCACAACGTCACCCACAACCGTGTCGTATCCCTCGGCGAGGGACGATACAAACGTGTCAATGCTGGCGGCTCGTGCAGCATCGGCCACACAACTGTCCTGGAACAAGGGCGATGCTTCATCCAGGCCATAGGTGATGTTGGCTCGGACCGACGCCGGGAACAGATATGGGTGCTGGGGCACATAGGCCATGCGAGAGCGAATGGCCTTGGTATCCAGCTGGTCTGCGGGCACTCCGTCAAACGTGAGCTGGTTGCCTTGATCGCATTCATATAGGCGCAGAAGCAGCGACAGGATGGTGCTCTTCCCACTGCCTGAGGTCCCCGCAATGGCCACAAACTCGTCGGCCCGTATCTCCAGGTGGATGCCGTGCAGAATGGCTGGCTGCAGAGACTTGGAGTTGGACCTGCCTTCAGGGTATCTGAACACGAGGCCGTCCATTCGAACGGGGAACAGCTTCTTTGGCCGAGCAAGGATTGTGCGCGAGTGCTCATGGCTTGCATGCAGAGAGAGGCTGGCACATTCCAGCATCTGCGCCGCCACAGCCTTGGAGGCTGCAATTTGGGGGACGTTGCTCAAAAGGGAGGCAGCCGAGCCGATGCTGAACAGCAGCAGATTGACGACCTGGATCACGTCCGAGACGGATATCCGGGCGCCAGCGCCAGACGTCAGCAAGGTGACGCCATAGTAGAACACCAGAGCCGTCAGCCAGTCCGAGAGCGCCTGGTTGAGGCCATACAGAATCCCCGTTCGCCAGGCACGCGACAGGCCCGTTCGAAAGGCCTTCTGCACCGTCACAGCCAGTCGTCCAGAGAAATGTGTCTCCAGTGTCAGAGCCCGCACGACTCGGATGTTTGGAAACACCTCACTGAACATGCTGCTGACTGTCTCGGCCGCCCAGTTCGACCGTGACTCCCACTTGTCGCTGACGCGAGACGCCAGCTGCGTGACACTCACAATGATCGGCCCACTAGCCAGAGCGACGAGCGTGAGCCTCCACGACACAGCGAGCGACCAGCCCACCGATGTGACCACCATTCCCGCAGACATGGTCAGGATCGGCACAAACACGCTCACGAGCTTGCGCATCTCCTCTCCGCCTCGGTCGAGACACTCCACAATGCGGCTGGGAGAGGGCGAGTCGCCGGCCTGTCCTGCCTCTGGATGGGGAGCAGACCACCACGACTTGGGCTGCCGCATCAGCCGTGTCAGAGCCTCGCTTCGCAGTGCATTGACCCAGGCCTGGCCGACCCGCTCGCCCAGGTAGAACGACCCAAATACGGCAGAACCGTCGACGACGGAAAGCCCGATCAGAATGAGCGCCCACGGCCTTCCCACCGCTTCCTTGTTGGCTTCGGGAGACCAGAACGACTCGAGCATCCGCGCAAAGACAAACGAGAATCCCGGATTGCTGCCGGCCACGACTATGCAGCACAAAAGGCCCAGAACGGCCTCGATACGCCTGACCTTGCCGAGGAGCGGCCAGACCGTCCGAAGAATGGTCAGAAGCGTTGGCACCGCTGGCTTTGATTTAGGGGACTTTGCGGGATCCAGCACCCGCTTTTTCGTCGATGCCACCGCTGGTCTGCGCCGCTGCCGGGATTCGTTCCAGCTCTGTCGGTCCAGTTGAGCTTGGTGACCTTGACCGCAAATCAAATCGACGCTAGATCGCGATGCGATATATTCCAGGCTCTCTATATCTGTGGCCTCCAAGGTTGGCTCTGGAGCCGGGAGCGGCCAGTTGACCGCATGGCTTGCGTGTGTAGACTGCGTTGAGAGCTGGTGTACGAAGTTTCCATGGGCAGCTGAAGACGCCAGAAACGGCCCTGCGCCAAAGAAGCTGCCTCGCCAGTTTTGTGGTAAAGGCCATGCCGTAATGGCTAGATCGTTGGCTTGCATCTCTCCAACTGCGGCTAACTGACCGTCAATGCCACTTTCAGGGTTATCATGCTCAAATTGACGATGCCCGATCTTTGCGACAGGACTCAGAGATGCATTGGCGGCATCTTCAGTCCCGTTCATGGCTACCGCATTCAGAAGAGTATCCAGTATACCTCCGCTGTCTTTAGCCAGTTGGAAATACGGCCCCTGTTGCACCAAACTGCCCCGGTCCATGACATACACATAGTCTTCCAGGCCGATATTCGAGATGTCGTGAGTGATTATGATCGTTGTCTTCTCCCGCCGCCAGAGGCGTACTGCTTCTAGCACCATCTGTGCACTCTTCGGATCGAGCCCGCTTGTTGTCTCGTCCAACACCAAGACGGCAGGATCACGGATCTTTGCCCGGGCTACAGCCAGCCTCTGTCGCTGACCGCCGCTTAGGGCGATTCCTCGTGGGCCGATAATAGTGTCAAATCCCTGCGGCAATCCGGCGACGGTCGACTGGAGCAGAGCAGTCTGGCAGGCTGTCTTGATACTGAGCTCGTTTACGGAATCGGGCGTGGAACTACCCAAAGACACGTTCCAGCCAAAGGTGCCATTGAAAACGGTGCTGGACTGCTGAATCAAGGAAACGTTCTCGCGGAGCCAGAGAGTATCCAACTCTTCAATGGGGTTGTTATCGACCAGAATGCGGCCGGCTGTGGGATGGTAAAACCTCACCAGAAGATCGGCTATGGTGCTCTTTCCGGATCCACTGCGCCCGACGACAAAGGATACCTGCCCGGATGGAAATAGCATGGAGCAGTCCTTCAAGACGACCTTGGTCGGATTGGAGGGATAAGCAAAGCTGACCTAGAGTACGCCGAAGGAAATCAAATCAGCAAATAATAAGAAAGATTAAGGAGCAAGCCAACTCACATTGGAAAGCGCAACGCCTCTTGGGGCTCTGCTGGGCCGTGACTTTGAGGACGGCGGTGTGGATTGAGAATCGGACAAAATCATGGCCTCCAAGGCCTTTCCGGATACAGTCCCTTTGAGGACGGACACCCATTGGGTGCCCAGCGCCTCGATCGATTGAAATGCAATGAGAACGGCGTAGAACGCCGTCAGAACATTGCCGGCAATGGCCTGGCCCTTGCCAACTAATACCATGCCAAGCCAGAATCCGACAACGAACAGGTTGACCATCCAGAACTTGACGAAGCCCATCTGGGAGCAGGCACTCAGAGCCTGCTTTGTGTAGAAATGGGCTGCGAGTCGGATGCCGCCTAGGTATTGCCACATGACCGTATCGTGGCCGTCATACACCTTGACCAGATCGATGGCTACCAGTGCTGCTGTAGCGTGCTTGGCAGCCTGGTTGAGCATGTCTCGTTGCTTCTCGGCAGCCGGTTTGAGGCCGCGGCCAAGCAGGCCGAGAACGAGGATGGCGATAGGCACGGTTGCGACCAGGCCCAAGGTCAGCTTCCATGATTTGACAAGGGCCACGACGAGACAGGCCACACAGACGACACAGTCGGTAACGAGGACGCCCATGAGCTGTGATGTGGCGACTTGCAAGTCTCGGATTTGGCTAGACGATGCAGGTTAGTACAGAGCTGTCTCTGGAACTTGTTCAACCTGGTTGAGGCTTACGTGTTTTGCTCGGTCATCAGACTCGACATGCCGCCACGTCGTGTATCGAACCACGCCATTTCCTTTGCCAGCAGCGACTGGAACAGCTGTAGCCGCACGTTTCGTGCCCGAGACTCGCCGTGAATGATCCACATCGCCATCATCAAGAAGGATATCAGGGCCTTGCCAGCCCCCAGCCCGACAAGGCCCAGACACCATGTCGAAATGATATGCACGGTGTCATGGACACTCACTTTGCCGCTTCCAAAGTCGCTGATCGCCTGGAATATCTCTCCGAGAATGAGAGCATAGGCAGTCTTTGCACCTGCAACTACAGCCGAAGCTGCAACGGCAGGAAAGAAAACCGACAGCTCGCTGCGTGTCCATGCTATGAAGAGATGTCGCACGCCGGCTGCATGGTCTCCTGCTGTTCCTGCAACGGTGGGACTGTCTGGAGGCAATGACTCTGTGACTGGGCCCATGTCGATTATGTCAGGCTTGTCCTCGATCCCTCGTAACTTTGGAAATCTTGTCTCTGACTGGTCTTGTGGAGGGGCCATGGTATTTGTTAAGCACTCTTTGTTGAGGCTGGCAACACTCAAGTCTGTCATTTCGAACGGTCGCAAAGTATGGAAATTTTTGAATAGGTTGGACACAGGATCCCTGGAGAGAAAGCAGCAATTACCAAAGCAGGACCACACCATCAAATAAGGACGGGCGATTGCCAAAGAGACGCATGCGGCCGGGACAGGAAATTTCCGGCCTCTGCCATGGCGCAAAATGGGAGCGCCTATGGCGTTGTGACTTGTTGGCGAGGTGCAGTGCTTTCAATGAAGCCGGCGATAATTCTTTGGCGCCATGTTGGTATTGTTCCGGACGCTTATTGCCTGATACGGAAGGATAATACCAAAACCTTCGCCACGACCGGGATTCAGCAGTACGTCACAACAAAGGAATGGGAGCGATTAAATAGGCAGGTGCCTAACAAAAAAGAACAAGAAGTGACTTTTAGAAAAAAGGTAAATTCCCAGACAGCAAATCTAATCTGCCCATGTAGCGTTGCCCAAACAGCTCGCAATGTATATACTACAAATGTTTCCTCGTGTCCATGTGGTATATGGCGCTCTATCCGTCTATTTCTTGTCGCTTCCAGACTTGGCGGCCTGCGCCTGTTCGTAAATCCAGTCGTTGAGCCCTTTCCGGTTCCTAGTCTTGTAAGCGACAACGATTGAAAGAGAAGAAAATGAAAGACTTGAAGAGGTGGAGAAAGGCTTTGCACGTTGGAATAGCCCCTTACCTTGCAATCTCGACGGCATAGAACTGCATTCTCGGAACTGGCGGATGTTAGCATACGCGAAACAATCCTTTCCCTCTTTGAGTGCCAACCAACTCACCGAAGATGGTCGTATCCTGGCCGTATTCCCACTTTGCGTTTGACCGGAGCATGGTGCCGAAGTTGTAGTCGTCCACCTTCTTTTCGTAGGCCATCATGAACTTCCGCCACCGTTCTTTGCCTTCCTTGCTCTTCATGTTGTCCTCGTCGACCGTCTCGGTCGGGTCAAAGTCAGGAAAGTCCGTTGTCAGGTGCTCATAGATGTCGTCGTCCATTTTGGTCAAGCGCAGCGTCGAGCCCCGGACGCGCTCCAGAATGGCCCAGTATGTCTCCATGTGTTGGACGGCTGGGCTGGTCAGCAGGGAGGCCCAATCATTCGCACAGACGGTTGCTTGCACTCACCCTTGACAGCAAACTGCTTCTCGATCTAAAAGGGCTGGTCAGTCCTGCTGCAGAACAAAGCAGAGGCGGGGCTCATGTGCACTTACATCCTCGAAATTGTCCGCATTTTCGGCATCGAAGTTTGCCGGTAGTCTTTGTGCCATGGTGTTTCTTTCGTCTTCAGTGTGCCTTTTGTGCACACGATCTGGCTTCTTGGTCTGTTGGCTGCTTGGCTTCTCGTGAAAAAAATTGCCGTCTTAAGCAGCTTAGAGCTCTCTGGGGTAGATGCGGATTTTTAAGGCTATCGCGGGGCACTTTCGTGGCGACAGACGTGGTCCCGTGACTCGTCCCATCTGTTCTTTAATTGGCTGGAGGGATCTAGAAGAAGCTCCCTGTTTCTGTAAGTGACCAGAACCAGTTCTGACTCGTAGAGATTTTTATTTTGACCTCGTCTCCTTTTCCTGGCACCAGTTTGTTTGCATCGGCGTATCAACCACGCATGAATTCGATTATTTCAAAGTAACCGACTTTAGTTTACAGCCCGTTTTATCTCGTTCCAGTTTTCGGCGCGTTCGAAAACAAACAAGGCACCTTCTGCGCTGATGTTTACTCTTTCCGAACAGACGAGAACATGATTACGAGCAGCCGGTTTCAACACAATAGATGCATTGCACCCACATGTCTAGGCGACAGACAGCAATGATAAAGGAGTGAGACGGTGTCTCCCAGTCTCTGATAACACCCACCAACCTTCGGAGAAAAGAAGAGCACATACTGCAGGCTTGTCTTGTTTCACCGCAGCTTTGCCCCACTCGTGTTCATCTGAGGCACTGGATAGTATTGCACGCCCCTCCGGAAGACGAGGTGACACTGCAGCTCCAGGCGCAAAGTAACAGCCCGCTTAATGTATCCAAAACGGCATTAATGATATTATATGCAGAGCACAAGGGGGAGACCTGGAGCCGATTGTGCCGCCTCTGCTGTGTGCCTGCAGGAACATGGTATCAGAAGCGGTCGGTCTTGGCCCATAAAACCGGTCAGGCACGAACGGAAACGGATGAGGAGATGAACGGAGGACAATGGCTTTCTGGCTTTTGATTCCGACCATTTTCGTCATCGTCTTGTCTCCATTGGCCGCAGAGGAATATGTCTTTCTCTGACCGTGCTTTCATCCGCAGCTTTCGACCAGTACGTGTCCCATCTCCAACAGACGCTTCTGCTTCATTTCCAGGCACCATGCTGACGCCAGTGCCAGTGCCATCCCCAAGAGCGGTCTTGACGAAAACGCTGGGCGAGACGAGAGAGCGTCGGCCGGCCCTCACACTATCGACCATACCGGAAACGAAGCCAGGATACAATGGGCACATGGGCACGAAGCCTCCGCCATGGGATCGCATCTGCGACGTTGGATTCCACCATGCGCGAGACCCGCCCTCGCGCGTGGACAAGTTTGCTCGCTCTATCAATCTACTGCGCGCACGGTCTGGACGAGATGGCAAGAGCCTGTCCAGTCCAAGCCGTCTGTTCCAGCTGCCTTTGGCCATCCGCCTCCAGATCTACCGCCACATCATCGGAATGGCCGGCGCAAACAGCGGCTCTCGGCCGATCCGCTTGAATGCCATGGTGCACAACCGGCTGGCTTGGCCCGAGGATGCGTTCGATTCGCTTTCCGATGTTCTCGCGCCTCTCCGAGACATTCTTGTCGCGTCTTCTGCCCTGCGCGCTGAGCTGCTGGCCGCCCTCTTCCTCGAACGTTCCTTCCACGTGACCTTCTCGCCGTACGTGCGACCGGCGACCTCGCCGCTGGCCGTCGCCTTTGCCAATCGATATGGCTGTCTTATGCAGCGCATGACGCTCGAGCTCGACTGCACGCGGCTTGGCTACGGCATGGATGCAGCCGCCGCCGGGCTCGCACCGGGCATGCTGCACATGGACGGTCTCGTGCGTGGCTTTGTGGCTGCCCAGACAGCACGGGCCGGCTACAGTACCATGGACAGTCTGGTGGTGCTGTGTCGCCGATTCTATGGCAACCGACCGTCGATCGACGACCAAGCAACTGTGCCCTACGCCGGCCCAGAGTACGAGCAGGTGGCCCAGCAGCTGGCGGAACTGGGTGGCCTTGTGGACTCGGCACGCATCGTCGGCTTCTCGTCTGCGTTTTCGAACGTCTTGGCTCGGCGTCTCCAAGGCAATGTGTCTGTCTCTCACGTATGGCGCCGCACGCCGTCAAACGCCTACACTCTCCTGCCGGGCCAGCGGGCCTTTCTGGACTATGGGCCGGGAGTTGGCGTGAAACTCAGCCCGCCCATGTCCCTGCCGCCATCTCCTCCGTTGTCTGCGGCTTCGCCGTCGATTTCGACACCGACTCTCCCATATCGCCCGGCCACAGACGTAGACATGTCGCCGGCCTCCAGCCGGCCACCATCTCCCGCCTTGTCGACGCCCAGCAAGCGAACCAGCTTTGTTGGCTCTTTTCTGGACAGGAGCCTCCTGGAAGGAAAGTTGGCCATCGCTGCCAAGCCAAGAAAGCTCCAAAAGAGGAGACCGACAGGCGCAGTCTAGTTCTATGCAACTAAATGGACTATGCAACAACAGGGGCATCGCTGCAACTACGTCGTATGACACCAGCTTCCCCTCAGCTCCGCAGCAACTCACCGTTCAACCTGCGTAAACATCGCAACGATGGCGATCCCGCCACCCCAGGCGTCTTCCCCTGGCTGGAGCAGACTCGAGTCGTATCCGAAAACACCATGGGCGAAGCGGGCTCTGTATGCCTCTACGGCTTACGTCATATATGGCCTTAACATTCTGGTTCACCACATGCAAATGATCGGGTACAAGTTTAGGACATCCAGGAAAGGCCCAGCTGAGGTCCGGTCATATCCGTGCCGGCCGTCGCTGTCTGTGCGGTATGTATCTGATCCCAGGCAACGAACACCAGTGCGAAGAGGCTCTGACCGCGTCCAGTGTCTTCTTTCCGCCCCAGCACGAGTCGGCCTCGACAAAGCTGCCCACCTTGTTCACCATCCATGGCGGTGGTTTCGTACTCGGAAACCCCCAAGACTCGGATGCGTGGAACTATGACTTTGCACACCACCATTCGGTGCTGGTGGTGGCCCTGGACTACCGAAAAGCACCCGTATGGCCGTTCCCATACGCCATCCACGACATCGAGGCGCTCACCTTGGCCGTGCTGGCCGATACTTCGCTGCCCATAGACACATCGCGGGTGGCAATGCTGGGCTGGTCGGCCGGCGGAAACCTCGCACTTGCAGTGTCAACTCTGCCTGGCATGAAGGACAACACCGACGATGCTAGTCCACGCATCCACGCCGTGATTCCCGTATATCCCGTGATCGACTTCTCCGTTCCTGGAGCGTCCAAACTGCGGGCACGCCAGTACAAGCCGTTACCCGGCTTGCGTGGCTCCAAGACGGACCTGCTTCGCCCTATGGCACCCGTGTTCAACTGGGCCTATATGCGCGGCACACAGGACGTGCCCGGGATTCTGCAGAATCCGCTGCTGAGCCCCGCCTACTTGTCGCGCGAGGAGCTGCCGCCGTTTGTTTTCTTTGTCGCCTGCGAGCTGGATATGTTGTCCATGGAGTCCCTGCGCAAGGCGAGCCAGCTTGCCGGCCGACCACCGCCCAGCGACGATGCCGTGGTCGGCCGCAGCGAGATAGGCAAGCCAGGTGAACTGGTCCTAGACGATGAGCGGTTTTCGTTTGAGACTCGCACGGAGAGCAGCAGCTACCGATGGCTCCTCGTCCCCGACGCGGCCCATGGCTTCGACCAGGCCTTTGCAAACTCTGTGGACGCAAAGCAGAAATTGGAGCTGAGCCAGGCTGTCATTGCAGAATGGCTGTTTTCCGGTCCGTTTGCCAAGAGATAGGTGGCTTTGAGGGTGACGTGTTGTCGCTCAAACGCCATATTTTGTCGCAATTATTACTATGACACGTACACATAAGTGGGTGACAGACATGTGAGTGTTGATTTCAATATATTAGGTGTGAGCTACTACTGCCGGCTTGCAGCGATCGGCGTGTACTGGGAATCAGTGAGAGGTATTACTGCAATCGTCCTGAAAGATGGCACCAACGACAGTATGTACATACTTTGTCGACTGAATGAAATTATACTTTGCGTGATTTGTAGCTCGACTATCGCAGTCCGATTGTTTTCAGATATGAGACAGGATCTCGTCTGTTAGCAGATTCTTACTCAGGCATAGACTACAACATGGCAGTGGCCTGTGTTTGACTTCTTCAGGCTTTGGCTCCCACTTGTCCTGGTTATTTTTCCACCCTTCGACAACCGACTCGGAACATGCGCATTCCTGACATCCAACCGTTCATGTGCATAGTCACGTGATATCTACGGCGCGGCAGCACATTTCTCCTCCTCCGACAGCACGGCCCCACAGCTGATTTGGCGCCTAGGTTTTCTTCGAGCCTGTGGTAGACTCGCTTCAGACGACGGGCGAACCTGACCGCGGCGATACAGACTCTCTTCGCTGAGGACCCTACAGACCTTTCCGATTTCTCCAACCACCCCGCCTACTATACAATGACTGGCCGTGGCGGAGGCGGCGGGCGCCGCGTGTTGTTGCCGCCCATGTGAGTTTCTGGCCTCTCCGCCGTTTCGCCCTTGTTGTCGACTGACCGTCGGTGATGCAGCAACATGATCTTTAAGCTTCTGCAGTCGGTATGTCTGGACAGCGCCACTTCCCCGTCTCCCGGCAGCCGGCCCTGGCTTGATTGAACCCTGCTGATGGTAGCTCCCTGTAGCACGCGACCGTGAGCGTGTGGCTGTACGAGCAGCTGTCCTTTCGGATTGAGGGCAAGATCCGGGTAGGTTGCGTTCTGATGCGTGTTTCTTTCGGACGCCCACGTGCTCACATTCGGCAGGGCTTTGACGAGTTCCTGAACCTCGTGCTGGACGACGCGGTGGTGGTTGGCCAAATCACAAAGACGCAAGAGGAAGAGACGCGGAAACCGTTGGGTACGTTTGTTGCCGGTGAAGCGGACAGCACAACGCCCACACCTGCCCGTTTGCCGTACTGACATTGGGACAGGCCGCATCCTGCTAAAGGGCGACAACATCTCGCTCATCCAAGGCGTTTCTTCGTAGACTCGCAAGCAGACGAGCACATCGCCGATACCGCACGCCTTCCCACGCAGGCTGTCACAGGGCGGATGCAAAAGACGGTTGGGCCGTCGTGGGCATGTCACGACGAGGCCGGCATGCGGCTGTACAGGGCCGTGTCGCATCACAAACGAGGCCTTGACTTGGGGGGCACAGAGATCTTTCTGGACACTGTCAGCGCGTGTCTTGTGAGATAAGCTCGGCAAAGAAAAGCGTCCAGCATCTACTTTCGAACACAAGAAATAGAGAGAAACACGTTATACCCATGCCAACCCCGAGAGTGAAGGAGCAGTCCTTTCAATCTTTCAAATTAAGAGCCAATCTGCCGCCCACAAAGTCGAACAGAAACGACCTCGTTGCACTTTCTTTTGCACTCCCAGTGTATAGAGTCCCATTTTGTCCAATCCATAATACATAGAGTGCTCCGGCCGTATTACAGCCGCAAAAACTTCCAAGAAAACCGGCGCCTCCCTCCCAGCAACCCTACAGGTGCACCATAAGCGAGATGAGCTCGTCATCTCTTTGCGGGGAGGGCCACTTCCAAACAGGACAGGACCTGTCGCGAGGTTAGCATGGATCAACAGGGGCTGAAAATAGAAGCGATAGTGTCCTACCTCTTCGCCGATAATGCCCTGATTTCTCAGATAATGGCCGACGCCACGAAGGAGCTCGACCTGCTCCTTGGGCGTCAGTCCGGTGATGGCCAGCTCCAGGACCCTACCAACGCTGGCCTTGTGGGTGGCAATAAAGGAGTGGTAGTATAGGTAGGCAAAAAAGCCCATGATGAACTGGCAGTCCATGCGGTCGGTGATACCGCCGTGGCCGGGGATGGAGTGGCCAAAGTCCTTGATCTTGAAGGTGCGCTTGAGGCCAGAGGCAAAGAAGCCACCAAAGGGCGCAATCAGGGAGGCAAAGGTGGCCAGGATGGCCGAGTGGAAGTGGATGGGCGCAAAGGTGACGCTGGCCAGGTGGTAGCTGTCGGGCAGGAAGAAGAAGTGCGGAAGGGCGTAGGTGTGGGGAAGGAAGACGGGGTTGACGTCGCATTCAAGGCCGGTGAAGATGTTTGCGCCCAGATCCTGGAGCCGGTCAGCAAGAGGGGAGAAAGGGGAAGCAGGGGAGCACGTACGGTGACGGGGCAGATAAAGTATTTGCTCTTAGTGAGGATGTTTGTGGTGATAAAGGAGAAGAGGATGGTCATGATCCAGGCGCCGAGGAAGCCCTCGACGGTCTTCTTGGGCGAGAGCTTGATCAGCTGGGTGCGGCCAAAGGTGATGCCACAGACGTAGGCAAAGATGTCGTTGGTGATGACGAGCGAGGCAGGCAGGAAGAACCAGATCATGCCCTCGAAGATGTTGTTCATGACAAAATGGGCCTGGACGACGATAAGGTAGAGGGCCATGTGTGTCCAAGTGAAGTTTGTGAACTGGAACTTGTAGTGGCCAGCCTGGAGGGAGGCGACAAAGAAGACGAAGCCTGGGGAGTTAGTTGAATAAAAGGGAGATGGCAGACGGCAGATGGCAGAGGGCAGATCCTACCAATGACATAGAGGACAAAGCTGATGAAGCGATGGTGGGTTGCCAGGGGCAGCAGGACCTTGTCGACCAGGACAATGTGCTTGAAGTAGTAGATGACGCTCTCGCCGTAGAGAAAGTACATGGTGGTGGCGAGCCAATACCAGTTGAGGCTCTTGGTCGAGCTCAGCTGGCGGGCTCGACTGGGCACGTTGGCGATGGCGATGACCTCGGAGAAGGAGACGACCTGGACGCCGGTGACGATGATGACCATGTAGATGTGGCCCATGAGGAGGGCGGCGAAGAAGCCGCCGATCATGACAAAGGTCCAGAAGGTGCGGGTGATGAAGTTCTGCTTCTTCTTCTCGTACTCGGCCGCCTGTTCCTGCGCGGCCGTCGGTTTCTGTGGGCGAGCAAGCAGGTCAGCAACACGCTCGGTGGACAGACAGGACACCAGGGCAGGATGGCGTACCTCGACAGTCTTGGGCGACAGGCCGCCGTCTTCACTGACGTCGCTAAAGCTGGAGCGGCGGTCCGCATGGCCGTTTGCGCGGTTCGGAAACCGGACTCCTCTGCGAGGCTTGGCCATTGTGCTGGATCGGAGGGCGGACGGGGGCGCGGAGGCGGCACAGCGTAGCAGAGAGGGCGGGTGAAGGGGAGAGAGGGTGGCGAGACGAGGAGGAGAAGGGCGCCCGGAGAGGAGGCTATGAACAGGTACGACGTTTTTTTTTTCGTCGGGGTTGGAGGGGGGCTGTCGGGCTCAACGGGAATTAGAGGAATTAGAGTGGTGCAGCGAGCTATGGGGAAGCTCGTTGTAGCGCGTTGTAGCGGGTCTAGCTGGAGATGAAGGGGAGCAGCAGACAGCCGGGGCACTGCGATAGGGGGGCGTTGGGGGTGCTGACGGGGGCGGTTTCGTCATGAAAACCCGACGAAATTGGCTATGGATACGTATGTGTTCCTGTGAGTAAGTACGGAGTACTCCGTAGTAATTTGCTAACTAATCCAGCGCATCGCTCCTGCCTTCAAGCACTGGCTACTGGACAGTCCTCTACGACGTATCTTACAAAGACATTCGAGGCCAGCATGCGTCTCTTCGTTTCTTGGTTCCTAATCCGTTGCTGACAACGCCCGGATGTGCCGGCTGCTGACGAAACCTGACCTTTTGCTGGAAAGCTGGCTTTTCACATGCCAAGAACGGTCAAATTGGACGCGCTACTATCAAGGCTGAGTCAGCGGGGACGCGGCCGGACGCCGAGACCCCGATTGGTGTACCCCTCAGCGCGTTGCGGGGCTGCGACGCGTAGTAGCGTGTTCTGAGGAGAGGAAAAAACAGAAACCAAAGTCGACGCCGGACAGTGCAGTATCAAGGCATCGTCAGGCATCTCAGGCATCGTCCATCTCTGGCATTGTCCATCGCAGGCATCGTCCGGCATCAGCCACGTGCGACGTCTTTGCAATGCCTCGACCCTACCAAGCCTGCCATTTCGTCGTCGCCCGCTGCCATGGACGACTTTTCAGACGACGGCTTCGACGAGCTGAACGTGGCCCTGTTGCAGGAGCTTGAGACGAGCGCGCTGGCGTCGCTGCAGTCGCAGCGGACAGGGCCATCGCAGGGTGGTGCCAGCAGCCGGTTCCGCGCGCCGCGGCAACCAGATGGGGTCGAGGTGATCGCCATTGACGACGACGACCATATCGACGCCGAGACGCTGCGGGCACTGGCCGACGTGTCGACGCAGCCTTCGCGGTCGAGCCGCCTGGCTGTGGCAGCTGCCCCGCCGCCGCTGCCGCTGCCGGCCTACGCGCAGCACCGCATTGCCAACATGCCGCTGCCGGCGAGCAGCAGGCCGCCGACACAAGCAGCAACAGCGACACGGCCTCGCGCCGCTTCCAGGACCATGACGGTAGCCCAACGGCCGTCGACAGCGGCCCCATCGACAGGCCTGGTCAACGACGAGACCCTGTCGGCGCTCCAGGCGCGCGTGCGTATCCTGGAGACGGATCTGTACACGGCCTGCGGCAAGGCGTCCATGGTGCAGAAGCTCTACGACAAGGCGCAGGCGCAACACGAGGCCGACATGGCCCGGCTGCGGCGACAAAAGGACGACGCGCTGGATGAGCAGCGCCGGCGGGCTGAGGCGGCCGTGGCAGCCCAGCAGACGGCGGCGACGGAGCTCGCGTTCGTCCAGCAGGACCTCCGGGACGCGGTCGAGAAGAGCAAAAAGGACCGGCGCCGCGAACGGACCGGCGACGGCGACGGCGCACCCACAACGCCGCGCAAAGACCGGTCTGCACGGTCCCACTGGCACGTCGCGGACGGCTTCGACGACGGAGAGCGACAGAGTCCCAGCAGAGGTGCTGGCCGCAGACCAAAAGAGGCGGCCATCCCGGCGCTGAAACGCACGCCAACCAAGGGCAAACGACGCCGGCCGGTGATAGACAGCCCGACGAAACCACTCGAACTGGTCGCCGTCATCGCTCGCGATCCACCGTCGCCACAGCCTGCGCCACCGTCCGAAAAACCACCGCTTCTGGTCAGTACAGCGATCTTAACCTGGTCTCAATTCTGTTCCTGCTGACGTAATCACACACAGTTCCTCCAGCAAGTCTTGGGCCACCAGAGCCACCCGGACGCGCCGTCGACCATTGAGCTGTTTTCCCAGTACAGCTTCCCGTCCAACCGGCGTCAGTCGCTCGCCTTTCTGATGCTGCAGCGGATCCCCAAGCTGGAGGGCACCCAGGGCACAACGCGGCTGATGCTCGACTTCTGCCAGCTGGTCATGGGCATCTGGTCTCAGTGTCTGCGCGAGGCCTACTATTCGCCGGTCCGGGCCCTGGTCGCGCTCCTGTCTTACATCTTGACCGAAAACCCGACCGACCTGGCCGCCCACATCCTGCACTCGCTGCTGCCTCTGGCCCAAGACACCAGCTATCTCGTGGCTGGTCCGGCCTTCAACTGTCCGGGCGACAGCCTCGCCGACCATCCAGACTATGCGGTGCGCCAGCTGGCCGGCGAGATCGACACCGGCGCCATCCTGTCGCTGCTGCGTCTGGCTGCGCTCGGCTGTCTGAGTCCGTCTGTGCCTGACGCGTCCTCGCAGCCGGCCGTCCAGTACGCCTACCCGGATCTGGCTGTGGCCGCGCAGACGCTCTTCTGGAGCCTGATCGAGTTCGAGTTCGTCCTGCTGATGCTGTCGTCCAAACAGCCGCCTGACGCCTTTCTCGGCATGCTCTCGCTGCTGCGGACATCCGCCCTCCCTGACTCCATCGGACCCATCACCAACGATCCCAGCAAGGATGCCGGCGTGGTGGCCTCCATGGTCATCGACCGCATCACCCACCACATTGACGACCCGCCCCGATGGGCGACGTCAGACAAGTACACCGAGTGGGACGTCCGACTGTCGGCCCTCGGCGTGCTCGACTGTTTTGCCCAGAGCTCGTTTGGCCGTCTGAGCCTGGCCGCCAGCAACTGCGCCTTTCCGCGTCTGGTCGCCGTCTCCTTTACGGCCTATGGCGAGCTCCGCGACCGTGACCTGCTGTGCGAGCCGCTGCATCCCGCCGCCAACGACTTGTCGTTGCCAGACGACCGCCTGCGCGCCTATGGCATCGGCGGCTTCGACCTGGCCCAGACGCTCGGCCGTCCCGTCGCTGACACCACCGACAGCGACGATGCCGTCCGCCGTTTTGTCCCGCTGGTTCTGGTCTACATCTCGTCCGTCGTCGACCTGCTGCACAGCATCGTGACCGACCCGTTCACCGCGGCCATTGCCAACATCCCGGCCAAGCTGGCCGAGACCCGTGGCGGAGCCCAGAGCATGTATCTACTCATTATGGCGCGCATGGGCTTCCGCATTGACCCCGTCTTTTCGGTCGGGTTGCGCGATGAGACGCGCCAGCTTGCCCTCGAGCTCTTCAATCTGGCCGCAACGCCAGACGAGCAGAAGGACTACTACGAGTGGGCGGAACAATCGTGCCATTTCGGCCTGGACAGCACAGGCGATCCCTTCTCTGAGGACGCAGACCGCATGGTCTTGTGAACAGCATGATTTCTTGGTTTTACAGTATTTCACACATTCTCACGAGTCTATCTAGATTCTAAAGATCCATTAACAGCAAGTGAACTCAGATGCAGTCATACAAATATACGTGTCGAGATGGCCAATGTGACATGCCTAACAAATAGAAACCAGAATAAACGTCAATGCCGTCACCAGCATGCCCCAGTGTCCGTTCCAGGACCGACTGGCGGCAGACGAGGACGTACTGGTGGGCGACACGCCAGTGGCTTCTTCGCCCAGATACCAGGCACCAATGTCTGTCAGCTTCCCCCCCGCGCTAAGCATGGCAGCATTGGGGCCGACATTGGAGGCTGAAGAACGGAAGGCGCCAAAGTAGGAGTAGCGTTCGATGTAGGTCAAACGGTCGAGGTACTCGGCCGAGGTGTTGTAAAAGGATTGGGTGGACGCCAGGTCCTGATTGTCCAGATTGTACTCGGTGATCCAAAGGGACGCATTCGGAAAACTGGCGAGGTTAGCTGGGATGAGGGAAAGAAGGAAGAAACAAAGCAACGCGAAACGTACGCGGCAGCATATGTGCCAATGTGGCTGGCAAGTCCCTCAAAGTTTCCGTACCAGTGCAGCGGGATGAAGTCGTAGGTGCAATTCGCCGTCTCGTTGGCGGTGCTGATGAGCTGGCTGCAGTTGGCCAGCATCTGGTTCAGCCACGGGACCGCTTCCGTGCCGCCGGTACAGGCCGGCAGACCGACCTTGACGCCCTGCTTCTGCAGCGGGAGGATGTTGGCCACCCAGACCTCGGCGGCCACGGTGGGATCGACATTGCTGCCCCCATTCTGGGTGGAGCCGTCGGGCTCGTTGAAGGTCAGGACATGAGAGATGTTGGTCCCGCCGGACAGCAGACTCTGGACGGCCTGGAGAAAGGCGGTGTCGCTGGTATCCGAGGGAGCGCCCCAGAGCATGGGGACAAACTCAAAGGCATCCTGAGTCACGTTGGAAAAGGCCGGCGACGGCGCGTAGCCGTAGTTGTAGTACCAGGTCAGGTCCGAGGGCGACAGAGCCCAGATGTAGTTGTCCTGCGGATGGGAGGCGTTGGGGGTGAAGACGAGACCACGCTTGGCCGAGGAGGTCGCAATGGCACCTGCGACGAGGCCGGACAACGCAGACGCCGCAGAGAGCGCGAAGAGGGAATGCATCCTGCAGTGGCAGGATAGTCGCGATTCGGCGGTGGACAAGGGAGAAGTCAAAAGAGAAGAAGAAGCGCGATCAAATGCGTTGTCGTGTCGGCAGCTCGTGGCGTTGGTGCGGCTGAAGTGCGTCAAAAGCTCGTATCCGTGCGGACGGCCGGCAGAAGCGAAACACGGCGCCTAAGAAAGAGAGAAACACGAAAGGAGCGAGACAAGCGAGAGAAGGCTGACATCCTGGAAAGCTGTCCTTGTGCAAGGACCTGAGGCTAGTTGAATACGAAAATACCAAGTGAGGCACGCTATTGGACTCCACCCCCGGCTCGACGCTGATCCAAGGCCTGAGCCGCTGTGTGAAAGGACGGTGATGAGTGTTGTGTATTGTGTGTTGTGTGTTGTGTGTTGTGTGTTGTGTGTTGTGTGTTGTGTGTTGTGTATTGTGTGGAGATATGGCTGGTGTCCGTCTTGTGATGCTTCAGTATGCTGTTGTTCTTGTTCACGAAGCAGAGCTGTTTTCTCAAAGTGGAATGGGTCCTCGCATCGTTCCTGCCGCTACTGTGCTGGTGAGGTCTGCGGGGAAGGCACGAGCGGGGAAACTGCCGTCGATCACTAATAACGCTGGCAATCGATCCGCCACAGCTCAAGCCTCGGCAATGGCTGCGGCGTGTCAGATCCGCGGCTGTACGTGGCCGAAGTCACTGTACGGCAGAAGTAGAAAAGTCGAGCCTGCGCCTCTGCCCTCTGATGCCTCCATCTTTCCGCGAGCGTCTCACTTTTGCCAACCACCGCCCATCAGCCCAGTTCACCATGGCCGAACGTCTCGGGTCCATCCTCAAGCACCTGTCGCCGGGCGGCAATGCTGTTTCGTCCTTGTTCGTCTGGCCTCTTCACGATCCTTTTCCTGATCCCGATTCCGTTCCTCTTCTCGATCCTCCTTCCGATTCCCGCTGACACCTCCAGGACATCCAAAAACCCCGACGACATTGTCATCACGCTTGCCATCCGCACACCGCTCACCAGAGCGCGCAAGGGCGGCTTCAAGGACTCGTCACTCGAATACATGGTGTATGCCCTACTAAAGGAAGTCAAGGAGCGCAGCAAGATCGACCCCGGCCTGGTCGAAGATGTCTGCCTGGGCAACGTAAGCGTGCTCTGTGTCTCTGTGTCGTCCTGTCGTCGTCGTCTGCTGACTTTGTCCCGACAGGTGTCCGACAGTAAGGCAGCATACAAGCTGCGGGCGGCCTCGTTGGCAGCAGGTTTCCCCAACACATCCAGCGCCTCGTCGGTGAACCGGTTCTGCTCGTCCGGCCTCAAGGCCACGGCAGACATAGCAAACGCAATCAGCGCGGGCAACATTGCGGTCGGCGTGGCCATCGGGGCTGAGTCCATGTCGGCCGGGGGCGACGCCGTGGACACACCGTTCGACGAGCTGGTGACGGGCAAGAGCCAGGAGGCTGCCGACTGTGTGCAGCCCATGGGCTGGACCAGTGAGAACGTCAGCCGCGACTTTGGCATCACGCGCGCGGAGATGGACCGCTACGCCACGGAGAGCTTCCGCCGCGCTGAGGAGGCGCAGAAGGCCGGGCTCTTTGACGACGAGATCGTGCCCATCAAGACACATGTCAAGGATGCCGACGGGGTCTGGCAGGAGGTCACGCTGACCCGTGACGAGGGCATTCGGCCGGGCACCACCTTTGAGGCGCTGTCCAAGATCCGCACCGCCTTTCCGCAATGGGGCCCGACCACGACGGGCGGAAACGCCAGCCAGGTGACAGACGGAGGTGGGTGAAGACCGGAGGAGTGGCCGTGCATGTGCACCCCATATGCTAACCAGCTAGCTGCGGCTGTGCTTCTTATGAAGCGCTCGACAGCGGCCCGTCTGGGCCAGCCCGTCCTCGCAAAGTATGTGGGCAGCACGACGGCCGGCGTGCCGCCTCGGATTATGGGCGTGGGCCCGACAGCAGCTATCCCGAAGCTGCTCGCCCAGCACGGCCTGACACTGGCCGACATCGACGTCATCGAGATCAACGAAGCCTTTGCCAGCATGGCCGTCTACGCCCGCGACAAGCTCAGCCTCGACTGGGCCAAGATGAACCCACGGGGTGGTGCCATTGCGCTTGGCCACCCGTTGGGCGCCACAGGAGCACGCCAGATCGTCACCGGCCTCAGCGAGCTGCGGCGACAGGGCAAGAAGATCCTGCTCACCAGCATGTGCATCGGCACCGGCATGGGCATGGCGGGGCTATTTGTCAACGAGCAGTAGGGAGAGGTGCAGGATACGGTGTGTCGTCTTGGATATCTATACAAACCAATTTGGCCTGTGCTGTCAGCCGTTGGTTACAAAGCAGGTCAGTCTGCAGCTGTCAATGTTGCATGTGCTAGGTGCAGGGTCCAGTCTGCAATGAACGGTCATTCCGTCCTTTGAGATACGATAAAGACGTATGTACAGAGTACATCAAAGAACCGCCGATCGCAGACGATTCACCTGCCTGTTTTGTCAACAAGAAGCCTAGTAAATGGCACGTGATTGGAGCAAGTCCGATAGGGGTATGGCCGCCTTTGTCCAAGAAAACAGCGCCACAGCACCGAAACAGGACTAGCAGTGCCCCTGGCCGTTCTGGAACACGCCGTCTGTCAGTCTTGATTGGCGCCTAAGAGCATCTTTTAACCTTTTTCGAAATGAGGAGGCAACGTCACCTTCAACCACGACCTGCCACTGGTCGATTCGTTCTGCTCGTTTCAGCTCAATCTCCTTGGACCATCCGGCACAGCGGATGGCTGGCCGGCTGAGTACGACGTATGGCCTCCTCTTGTGGTCTGGCCAGGATGATTGACCTCTGCGCGGCAACGATTTGTACTGTAGAGACCCTCTCAAAGGCCGGCGTCCTTGCATCTGCACCAATCATCGCCGGAGCCGAGCCTGTTGGCCAACTCGCCTCAGCTTTTATATCCCCCATCCTCGAAAGGGCATAGTTCTCGTCTGAATTTTACGGCTGCCAGACGCGTATGCTCTTCCGTCTCTCTCGCCCTTCGAGACCGTGCCGCCATGTTTCAGGCTTAACTTCTTTTCTCGACGTACTAACGAGTACCCAGATCATGCAGGTGCTGCATGTGTCGACCAGCCGCCATGGCCCATCCTTTGGACAGGGGCACACCCGTCCAAGCCGTCCTTTGTCTCCTGGAATCCCTACGAAAAGCCAGCCCAGCGCCCTGGATCTCTCCCATCAGCATGGCCGAGTCCTCTTCATCCTGATGTTGTAACATCGTACACTCCTTTCTATCCTGGCATTCTGCCCCTCAGCTTGTTCGTTGGCAAACAGGCACAACCTACCCTTTCATCACACTCCCTTTTCACCACTTCTACTCTTCTACTCGACATGTATTCCTTCGCTTCTACCACCTCTCTGCTCCTGGCCGGTCTATCAGCTCTCGTGCAGGCATGGGACGCGCCGGCCTACTCTGGCTACAGCTTGGTCTGGCAGGAAACCTTTGCCGGCTATTCAGGCACACTGCCCTCCTCCACGACCTGGAACATCATCACGGACATATCCGTCAATCAAGAGGCAGAGACGTACACCACCTTGACGAGCAACCTTCAACTGTCGGGCGGAAACACCCTCCAGATCATCCCCGTTTGTGACAGCGCCGGCAGCTGGACATCGGGTCGGATCGAGAGCTCATACACCTTCACGCCAGCTGCTGGTAAAATCACCCTTGCCGAGGCAGACATTCGCTTTGGCGGGAACCCCATTGCCAACAAGCAGGGCCTGTGGCCCGCCTTCTGGATGTTGGGCGACAGTCTTCGCCACGGAACCTCCTGGCCTGAGTCGGGCGAGGTCGACGCCCTAGAAACGGTCAATGGACTCCTCACAGGCTACGGTACCTTGCACTGCGGCTCCAACCCCGATGGGCCATGCAACGAGCCCACTGGTCTCCAGGGCTACATCGCCATTCCCGACCAGAGCTGGCACGTATGGCGCGTCAAGTGGGATCGCTCGTCGAACGACTGGGCGTCCGAGTCCATCACGTGGTACATGGACGACCAGCAGTATCATACTGTAACCGGCTCTACACTGGGAAACGAGGATGACTGGTCTTCCGTCTGTCATGACCCCTTGTACTTCATCCTCAATGTGGCTGTCGGCGGCTCATGGGTAGGTCCACATCTCGCCACACCTGACTTACACTCGTGCTAACCTCCGTCATCCTCAGCCTGGCGACCCAAACTCATCTACCGAAGATAGTTATGGCAGCATGATGGTACGTTCGCTTCTCAACCCATGCCCATATGTGATTAGGACCTAACCAAAAACAGGAGGTTGCCTACGTCGCTGTTTACTCAAACTAAAAGGCGCACGTAATGATTTCTTTGTTACTTTTCTTCTTGGATCTATCTGTTGCCATCCGGCCTTTATATACCTGCTTTCCGTACCAGCTTGTTCGGCTGGTAGTCTACTATATTATCAGGCCTGGTCAATACAGGGCAATTTCAGAGGCATTCGTGTAATTACTCTTGTCCTATATATATATCGCCCGTATAAATCACTCACCTAAATAGAACAAAACACGCATGCAAACACGCAAAGTTAAAGGCCACAGGTATAGATCCCATAACTCGTCCCACAACCAGTCCCAAAGTAATATAAAACACTGGTTAGTCCAGTTGCTAGAGAATCAACAACAAAGCAGACAAAAGAACAAAGGAAAATAGGTAAAAGGACATAAAGAAATAACCAGCTAATCTCGCTGTACCAGTCTGCATAAATGAAAAGAGCATATCGGAATCTATAAAAACTTTAGCCGACAATGAGAAAGGTAAGAAATTATGAAGAAATGGAGGAGAAATGAAAATCCCAAGATAAGGAAATAAGCGAAGCACAACATCGGGTCAAACCCGTCTTGTGACCACTGGCGATGCATTCAGAGCGAATGCGTCAATCTCTGCCAAGGATACGACAGACATGCGGCCCATCCCGTTGAGATGTACCGAACCGCCCAGTGATGGATTTCCCCCATAGCGAGGTTGGCTAAGGAAGCAGCCCAACTTGATGCCCAATGACTCAAAGGTCAAAAGACCTGCATCATGCAGGCTACCAGAACCGCTTTTTCTCGGTTGGGGGGGACAGGAAAGGCAGTGATTTGACCGTCAGCCAGCCTAACGCGGCACTGCGCCTCGACTTCGGCAGCCGACAGCGACCGTCCATCAGGTGATTCGGCCGAGATAGCGTGCAAGGGCAAAAAGGCGTGGAGCCGAATCGTGATAGGCTGATACCAAGGAAAACCCGTGTCGTATAGCCCTGATGGAGGGGAGTGCAAACGCAAATTGAGGAGGTGTGCGCATATACGGCAAGCTTGCAAGGCTCCCAAGCCAACGTTACAACTAGTTGCCGTTGATAGGCTGACAGCCATATGCAATCGAGCTCGAATTGCGCCTCATTGATTCGCTGCATGGTGTTCCGCCTTGTATCGCAATTGGTCAGCTCAAGACACCTGACCAAACGACGCCCACCCCTCCTATCCGACGTCTCGTGAATGTGTTGCTGCCTGGCCAAGCTTGATCTTCGCTGTCACCTCCAAATATAGACCCGCTCCAGGAAGAGCCCTTATCGTGTTTAGCGCTGCTGCGTCATTCTTCTTGTCCGCAAGTGAGCCAGCCACTCCGGTGTGGTCCTTCTCTTTCCTATCATGGCTGCAAGAGGTCAAGATGCCCATTTCCGATTGCAAACCCCTTGAAAGGCCTCTTTCGGCGAACCTGTGTTGCCGTCGTATTGCTGGTCGTCTTTGGAACCCCCACGGAAGGGGACCACCCACACTAGTCGTGATCAGCCTACCACAAAACCCTGTTTATCCTAGCTACCTCATGGATGATCTCGCTGATAAAACGCCCCACATGGGCGAACGATGCCTAGGCACGTTGACCGCCGTCTCCATAATGCCCGGCATACAGCTGGGAGTGATGACCGTGCTGATGATGGCCACTGGAATAGGAATGTCCCGAGCTGGTCAAATCGTATGTGTCCCAGCGGCCATTATTGTTGTGCACACCGTGACTAGAGGCAGCAGATGTCTGCGTTGCAGTCGAACCGCCAGAGGCTGTGGTCACTGGAAGAGGCGAATTGAAATTGTGTGTCTGGTGGTGGTGCATACCATAGGCTTGCGAAGCAGGGGGCATTCCATGTGCCACATTCGCCGTCCCCCTGCTGTCATACGCCGTGGCCAAAGCACTCATGCGCAGACCCACGGCTGATGGGGATTGCGGCTTTGGTATTGTCGTTCCAGGAGAGATAGGACGGCCAGATGGCCCCTGGGCATAGGACATCCACGTCGCCGAAGTCCCCGATAGTGATCTTGGACTAGCGAGACTCTCAGACGGGGTTGGGCCAGTAGCAACAGTCATGTAACCAACGTTGGATGTGCCATCTGTTCCTGCTGACACGGATCCCGGCGTAGGGGGGAGGCCCGCGTACGACGGGCTCATCGTGACCGGTGTAAGCATGTGGTGGTTGGAAGCCGATCCCGAGTTGGAGGGTGGTAAAATCGATGAAGGACTCGCGCTATACTTGGAAATGATCTTTTTGAGCGCCTGACTCAAAATCTTCCATGGGAACACCTTCACATCCTTCTCGATGGTGCGTGGCTTTGGCGCACCAAAGGCCATGATCAGCTTGAAGAACTCCTCACTCTCGGCCTTTGCCTTGCTGACAGTCACGGGCTTGAACCCCTCCAGATTGCGGCGAATCCGGTTTTTCTCCTCCACGGAAAACCGAGAGGGTTGAGCAACAAGCTGCTCCAGCAGGTTGATTGTGTCAACAGACGTGACAAAGCACTCCTGCTTCTCTGCCCAGTAGATGCAGCTGATGCATATGCTGTTTGGCGGCCGCTCGTTAATCGGCACTGCACGGAATGTGGCTTCCAAGTGACAGCCGTTCTGCTTCTTGTGGAACAGTACGATACGTCGTCGGTTATTCCACTCTTCTGGAGTCCAGTCCTGCGCCATAGAGTCGAGGTTGCCCAAGATAGACAAGACAGCCTTCGCCGGGTAGCTTCCCCAATGACCATTTCCATAGCCGCCAGCACTCCCGATTCCCGATCCTGGCGAGCCGCTCTGTATAGTGCTGGTTCGGATCAATTGAGGCACGTTGGAGCTCCCGGGTGCTGGAAGTGCTCCATGGAGCGACGGTCGAGTGATAGACGCCGTGCTGTGTGCGTGTGTGATGGAGTCATTGCGTGTGATGCTACCGTAACGGTCGTGCGGGTGATGTCCTTGGTGGCTGATGCTGTTGCTGTAGCCATTCCAGACGGGATTTCGCAGCGGAGGCGGGCCCGCATGGCGTTGGAATCCGTCCGAGAACGACGCGCTGCGGTATGCTCCGAGCATGTTGCTGTTGTCTTGGCTGTAGCTGGATGCGGCAGCAGCAGCCGCTACAAAGCTTGTTTGAACTTGTTGGGCCTGTTGTGCTGCGGCGGCAGCGGCAGCAGCGGCGTCGACGGTAGTGTGTGGGTAGGAATACGTATTTGTATTCGAATCTGTTGATAGCGGGTTGTGCCCCTCGTGTGGGCTGTTTGTTGTCGACGTTCGTGCTGTTAGCTGTGATGGACTCTCGCCGTGTCCAGGTGACTCGGCTGGCGACTTTCGCGTCATGTCTTCAGGTACTCCAGCTGTGGCTGCATCACCTGCCGTCCCTCCCATGGAAGAAGTCGTTGTGACGGAAGCGCCATGGTAAGAAAATGACTGTGCCACAGGAACACGTGCCATCTCGTCACCATTGGTATTCTCAATGATGAGTGTCAGTGGCACATTACTCTTCGAGGCGCAGCCGGTCATCCCGAACTGGGGTGCCTCTGCCGCAACAATGTAAGAAACGGACACGCCATCATGCGTTATGCCTTCCTTGTCAGCTTCTGCGTGACGCTTCTCCGAGCCGAAGGATAGCCAAACGTATGGTGCCTGTGCTGACATAGCCATGAGGTCATATTGACTGGTAACCTTGAGCTCCACGCGCGTCCCAGCTGGCCCGGCGGTAGGGGAACATGAAATGATGTTCACAGGTGATGAATTTGTCTCCGAGTTCAAGTACTGCGTAGCAGCCCCATTTGCTGCGAAGGCTAGGCTGTCAAGCTGTGATACCGTATTGTCTGTTTGTTGTGGCTGAAAGGACTGTGAGCTGTAAGGCGTGTACGCGGCATCTGTGAAGCCTACAGGGAAATAGTGAGTTTTATCCTGTAAAAGCTGTGAGAATTTGCCCCGAGACGTACTATGAAGCTGCGCCGGTTGGGTCTTGTAGGCTGCCATCGGTAAGAGATCTGGCGAAGTCTGCGCGCGAAGCTGTCCTCCGCTTGCTCTCGCTGCCTCTTCTTCGTATCTGAGGGTGACCGTCTCTGGCGATTCGATGCCTTCGTCAACGATTATTGGTCTTTGTGTATGGTAACTTGGCTACTTTTGGTCAGCGCACACATTTCTCTCGCAGATTCAAAACGGTCAGGATGTTGGGCTCACCTCGAACACCTTGTAGAGAGGCTGCTGATACTTGGTAGTCGACATGAAGAAAAGACCGGGACCCTGCAAGAAGTCTCTGGTGTAAAAGAGTAAAGGAGGATGGGGAGAGGATGAGGGTCCGGCCTGGGGCCAATATCAGTGGCGGAGAGGGCTATTTTAGAGAACTCTGCGACAATGTTTCAACTCTAGAGGTGTGAGTTGAAAGACTACAGGTTCATGAAAGAAGACGCGCGTGGGAGATAACGGGTATTGGCAGGGAGAGCAAAGCCATGAAACCGTAGACTGGTGGTATAACAGTCCCGCGGTTGCCTGGAGAAGGAAGCACATCAAAAGGAATTGGGCTACATACCAAAACCTGTCAAAACTCGGTTGGACCAAAGTAGTTCAGCCGGGGTTAGGCTCGACAGGGTGTGTGGAATGGGCGGTCAATTAGAATACCGAGGGAGCTGCGCTGGAATGATGCAGGGAATCCGCAGTCGCTTCGGCAGATATGTTGAGGGTGTGCGAATCAGATCCACATGCAGACGTAAATATTGACAATTTCTCCGTGAGCAAACCCTCGCCTGGTTGAGTGATGCAATGGGAATGCACTCTTTGATTCGACAGAAGCGGGTTAGTAGGAAGTCCGTAGGAAAGAGGAGTGGAAACCGCCTTCGCCTTGACGTCAACATACATCTGCCGCGGGTTGAGTTGTTCAGGGCGCCAGAGTTGCAGCAAAGCCGATAATATGTGTGCCAAAAATTAATGCCGTCGGACTAGTTGGGCGATAGATTAGGATACCGTTCAAGCTACCGCCAAGTAAAAGCGTCCAAGATGAAAGAAAAATAAAAACGGTTTCTCTCGGGAGTTTGACAGGCTTGTCAATCTAACCGTCTGGCCATGAGACTTGGGGAAGGTAGATCGACCGAGCGGGAGCAACAACGGCCGGCAATGGTCTGATAATAGGGAGACGGTGCAAATGTAAGTAGTAAGCGAATTAAAGCAAGCCAGTTGGGTAGCTTGTTGTCGACCAAGGCGCTCAAGGGAGAGGGGAGGTGTCTAGAAAGTAGGGATGGTAGAGGAAGAAATAGAATACGGAGAATGTGCGAGATAGCCTTCGAAATAAAAGGTGGTCTCAGAGGGAGTGGGCTTCAAACCACGGCGAGGAATGTAAAGCGGAAAGGGCAGGTATAGAGAAAGATAGGAGGGAAGGTGGCCACGCAAATAGAAGAGAGACAGTAGACAGTAGACAAGGGAGGGTGACGGACGGGAGAGTAATATGAGCAGAGGGAATGGAGGAGGGAGCGGGCGATGGGGCACGTTTTGTTTGTTGGAGGAAAGGAGCTATTGAACAATGAAAATCCGAGTGGGGAGAAGGTGGTCAGGACCAACGAATTGGATATAATGAGGAGGCAATTCCGGGTTTGCAACTGCCCCTTTTGGTGACCCTTTAGCAGAGCAGGGAAAGATTGAATTTGGAAGAGAAAGAGCCCATGTACCTGGCTACTCGATGTTGCCTTCGGCGGTTGAGATGAATTTCATGTCTTCTTCACTTGTCTAATGAACTCTGCTCCACTCGGCTTCGCTCCTTTGATATTGCTTCTGAATCAGGATTGTACTCGTCGATGGGAAAGTAGATGGGGGGGTGTAGGTGGAAATGTGGGATGAGAGAAAATAAGGTATGCAAGAGAGCGGATACACGAGGAACGAGTAGGAGAGGTACGAACGAATGGGTCCAGCCGTTGAAGGTGGGATACCGATGTCTCTGACTGCACAAGGTTCATGCAGGTATGGATGTAAAGAGGGAAGAAAAGAGGATCGTTTGGGAAGGAGTGGACATAAGAGATACGGCCAAGGTATGAGGACACAGGTTTCACACCCGAGGAGAGCTGGGGGTGTGAGCGGAAGAGAGGCCTCGAGAGGGGTGGGTATGTACAAGTGTTCGACGTAAGGGCGACTCTGTCTTCAGTCTCACCGTTGATTGTCTTCTTTGGGCTATTTGGGTAGTGCAGCTTGTACAAACCGGAGCTAGTCATGGCAAACCGATCGAAAGGCAGGTGGTTATTTTCGCAATCTGGGAGGCTAGGCAAACGGGCAGAAAGGCGAGAGGTCCCAGTGACAGTGAAATATACACAGCTGGCTGGGCTGGACGCGGAGTGAAGGGGACTTACGGAAGAAACGATCTGATAGAAGAGCAGTGTGGGCCGTCTCTGTAGTGCAAACAAGTTGGAGGAGGCGTGTGGGAGTACGTCGTATGGTGGGGTGTGAATGTATCAACCGCAAGGTAAACGCGATGGTTGGGTGGGGTCCGCTGGGAATTCCTTGCAGCCAAAAAGGGCCCCGGTTGTTTTCTCTCGCTCGATCGACGGCAAGGAAGGGGGGAGGGGTAAGCAGCTGTGCAGTTGATCGTCGACCAGGGTAGGCCTGGTTTCCCCAGTCAGTATTGCACACTTCCGTGGTGGTGGCCTGTGCTATGGTCCGCCATACGAACGAGGTAGTTAATTACCCAATGCAGGGCAAACAGATGTAACTCTCACCAGATGAGATCGAGCACGACGGTGGTCCGTACGCATAGCGTTTCCGCCTATCGGCAGACGGCCGTCGGGAAGGTTGTCAGTTGGTTGAGCCAGTGTTTGTCGTGTTGGCTAGGGCTTGTGTGGGTAGACGGCGCCGCCCGGTTGTGTCTGTTGGGCAGGCCGTTGGCTGAATGTCTTTCGTGTTGTCGCGCGCGACTTCGTGTGCTTTTGACTATTCGTTGTATCGTCTCTGGTTTGTCCGTGGAAGTGGACCCGTCTCTTTTGGATCGCCGTACCAGCCTATTCCGGTGGTTTATCACGGCTCTTCGTATCTTACTTTGAAGTAACGCCGATTAGCCGTTGCGTATAATTGCTCGCGGGCGATCATGGAAGCTCACCTTTCTGCCACCCCCAGCGGGCTGCAGCGACCTTACGTAGATTGGCTCACGGGAACCAAAGGCAAGCTGCTCGCTTGGATGTCTCACCGTCGTAGTGTAAAAGATGGGGACTCGGAGGCCTGCGATTATTGGTCAGTGAACAGCGTCGCATGAGCGTTCTATTGGCTGGAAGCTTAATTTCAGCCTATAACTGGGAATGGGAGGCTGTGGAATATGGACTGTGGACAACGGAGAGTACGGGCAGGATGCAAGATAGGCTGGGTGAGCGAGTGTGAGGGATGAGGTCATGGCGGTTGCCGGCTGTCCATACGGCCAACGCCTTCGTATGTTCTCTGCCCCTTTCGCAATTTGGAGACCCGTCCCTAGTGTCCAAGGCGGATTGCACCTCCACAGATGTGCACTCGCCAACTGCAAGGGGTCGGTGTTGGCACATAGTAGATGGGAGGCGTACGGTCCTGGCGAATGGTATCCAAGGTTCTGGGGCAGTAAGATGTGTGTGGCTCTGATGTGGTTCTGTATTTGTTTTTTTGGTTTGTTTTTGGAGGCCATTGTTCCGTTGGCCATCATTCTCTTCCGCTGTTTCTTTTTCTTTTTTTCTAATAGTCTTTCCATCTCGTTTCATTTTCCTCGGAGAGACGGACAGCAAGAACAGCGGATTTCCATTGTGCTGCTTCTGTTGTAGGTGTCTGATTCTGGCTGGTTGCGCCTTCCCGAGCGTTTATACTCCAGGTAACTGTCCCTCTTGTTCTAGCCACGGAGGGAGCCGCAATCCAGGCAAAGAGAAAGAGCCACGGTGTTTTCTCACAGATAGAAACGGCGAGTGAGAATTGCACGCACGGAAAACAAACAACAAATAAAACAAAGAGGCAAGGACAGACACTTCGACTCTCGCAAACCCACCCAAACCCACCCAAACCCACCGCCCCTCCCTTCCCTTGTAAGGGCCCAGCTTAGGAGGCCATGGCAGCATGGATCGGGGTGAGCTAGGCAATTATAAGGGGGTATTTGGCGCGTTTGGAAGGGGCTTGGCGGGGACGATGGTGCTATGGCCCGCTAAGGTCGCCACATAACTGGGGCATGGAACGCCCGTCCCCTCTCCCTCGCGTTGCTCACACCCCATTTTTACACAGGGATGGGGAATAGGCAGGGTGAAGGGCAGGGCCGGAAGTCGAAGCTTGGCATACCGAAGAAAAGAAGAAACGAAGCTGAGTGGACTTACTCGTACTCCGGCGACAACAAAGGGCTTTCCCAGCGGCAGATGTGCGCGTCGGCAATGGAGCCCGTCGTGTTCTCACAGCAGGTAGTTTGCGACGCTCGTCATTTGCCCGATTCTTGCGGGAGGGCGGTGGCGCACAGGGCAGGCAAGGGATGCGACAGAGAAGGAGAAGCAAGCTTATGGCTGGTCGGACCTGAGGATTCGGCCTGATGACGATGCAAGGGCGAGTAGAGGAAGAGGCCGAGAACCGGTCGACGTGGCATGCGACGTACGCGGTACTAAATATGAATGGGAACGAAATGGCACTTCGTTCACGATACACACACATTGGTGGCAAGGAAAACGGCAGCATCTTCGGCCGCGGATAGCGACGGCGAGAAGCACCACAGCCAGATGGGACGGTGTGACAGGAGTTCGTCTTCCGTGTATGGACAGTCCTGTACGGAATAGCGGCGAGATGCTCGCTGACGAGCTTTTACGGCCGGCGCTGTGCAGGCCTGTCGGTCTTCCCTTCGTTTCCACCTTTCCCTTCTGCCGTTCTTCCCTGGCAACGTACTCCGTACTATCCTCCCGTCCTCACATCCTAGGCCGAACGTTAGCGAGGCGACAGACGCCTGCTGTCTGTAGTGTACCCGACAAGGATCAGTCTCTTTCAGAGTTGATATCGTGGCGTTGGAAAGGGGGGGGGAAGGATCAGGGATGTAGGTCGGGCAGAGGCGAAGCCGCAAAGGATAAGTACGTCGTAGCCTCACCTTGCACCCCCAAAGCGGGGGGATGGGCCGTAATCTCAAGTACATGCCTATGCACCCATATGATTGCATCTCGCACGTCGTGCGTCCAGTCGAGGTGTGGTCTGACAAGCCAATTGGATACGGGGGTTTAATATTGGGAGAATACAAATACGATGACAATAAAAGCGCGTCGCGTTGGACGATACGTCCGTAGTTTGCCATCGCCGAACGTGTATTCAGGCCGGCTGGCAAAGAGACGACAGCGAGGCTGCACGGGCGCCAGAATGCAATGCGAGAATGCGCAGAAGGCGACGAGATGGCAGGCGATTGCAGGGGGCAGATGGCAGAGGAAGCCAAAGGGCAAAGCAGCAGCCACAAGAGACAGACGATGCACAACAGACGTGCAGCGCTTCCCCAGCATTCAGAGCCAGAGGGAAAAAAGCAAAGGCCGGCCCAAGAAGAAGGATGAATTGCAGAGAAGAAAGGAGGAAAAGGAGGTTGCGAGACACAAGAGGCAGCTACGAAGCCAGGGCGCACCTTCTCGGCCTGGCCAAGGCGACGGTGGGGCAGGTCAGCCAGCCAGCTGCGTCAGCCCAGCGCAACGCGGCGGCCTAATGCATTTAACCGATGCTACTTCGGCTCTAGGGGACGCTAGGTGTAACTCGGGATGCAGCCTCCTGCTTAAGCGACATATCCATAAAAAGGATATCGGGGTGGCCTGCTCACCGCAGACGTTTTCTCTGTGCAACCGGTCAGAACCTGGCAGTGCGATGGGCTCCTGCCGACATCCAGAGCTCTTCGATGGCGAGGCGATGCAGCAGATCGACCGCGAAAAGGGGGAGGTGAGCTATCTCGAGAGGACTTGACGTGAGACAAAGAAAACGGTTATACGGGGTATACGGGGTATACGGATTAACGGCAGAAGAAGCAGCCCTGTCCATCTCCCACAGCTTCCATTGCTAAGCGAGTCCTTACGGCACACAAGAGGCCTCACGGCGCGTGGGGGGATGGAAAGGGGGCACGAGAGAAGAGCAGCCCGACGTGGAAGAAGAGCCGAGGAGGCATTGCGTTCCAATAGCTGAACTTCTGTCAGCACTTCGTTACGGACACCCAGTGGCGAAATAGTAGGATGAAAAGGCAAAAGGACAAGAGGGCCTCCCGCAAAAGTGACCGGGGAAGGCTTTCAGAAGAAGCCCCAGCAGCATGATCGGTGCGACTTGATAGCAGGCATTGCCCTGCGGTCGAGGCAGATTAGCCAAGGGCCAGGATACATGCACCAGGCCATAGCAGATCATGCATCGACGGTCGCCTGGACCGGCTGCTTCCTCGTATCTCGGCGTGCACACGCGATCGTGCAGCCAAGGGTCGCCTAGAGCGAGCCACAATACGCTCGGTCTGATCCGAGAGGTCTGCTCGGACTGCTGGTAGGCCTACAAAGCCGTCTGTGAAAGCACAGGTACAGAGAGACCGAGAAGGGCACAGGAGAACGGAAGCCAGCAGTGATTGGATACAGAATACAGATACAGAATTCGAATACAATTACAATTACAATTACAAATACAGCAGGGTCCGGGGCCTACGAAAACAGCTCTTACCAGGAACGGCAACAGGAAACGAAGCCGTGGCTACACAGCGTGGCAAAGGTTCGAGATCATGCAGTTGGCTTGGTGAAGAGTGAAGCAGATCTCGCACTCCTGGCCACTGGTCCTCCCCCTTCCTCCGAGAGAAGGACGACGACGAGGCGTCCCCGAGTCCGAGGACATTGGGGCCACTAGACAAAAGCTGGCTCTGGTGGACTGGCACCCCTCGCCGAAAGAGGCCAACGGTTTGTCTTGGACGCTCGCTGCTGGCCATATTGGGGTCAACTGTCGATCGTGTCGAGACAGAGAGGTCGTCTGAGACGGTTTGGAGCTGTGGTCGAGCCCTCTCTCACAGCCGACAGCGACTGGCAGCACAGTTTCGTTTTGCCAGCGGAAAGACCCAAACGCAGCCGTTTGCCTCCATGGCCTCGTATCGGCTTCCACGCTCGTTTAGGCTCAGACAGGGGGGCCGGGAGCAGCCTAGCTGACGCCATGGAACGATGCGATTGGCCGGACAGAGACGACCCAACGTAGTGTCGGCACCGATGGAAATGAGCAGGGCCGTCGGCTGATCAAACGGCAGGCTCCATGCGCCGGGATGGAGGTTGGATGACGACACCCGGCCACGGCGGACGGCCAGCGAACGCGATCGGAAACGTGCCACAAAGGGCAGCTCCCTGGGACGGCGCGTGTGTGTGACGTCTCGTCAATGGTCGAGAGCGAAGAGGCCTGCACTGCCGATAGCCGCTGGCGGACAGCATCGGTGCACGAATCTCCCCTCGATCCTGCAGCAGGGCGTGCGCCTCGTCTGTGCAAGGAAGGGCCTCGAGCCTTACGTCCGTAGGTGTGGATGTGGTGCAACCGCAGCCTCAGCATGCCATGCGTGAGCGTGAGCGTGAGCATGAGCCAGCGTGAGTGAGCGTGAGTGAGCGTGATGCCGGCTCTGCGAGCCGTCGCACATGCCGATGGCTATACCAGGACACGACGCTCGCAATGTGCCCTGTCTCAGCACACGAGCGCATGGGTCGAGGATGGCACAAGGTCGCCAGAGGGCCATCACTCACGTGGAGACGAGACGCAGGCCGAAACCGGTTCAGACAGCAAACAGACCAGCGAAACAGGCCATCTGCTCTCACCGACACGATCGTACGCGAGGGGACACATCTCCAGCGATCTATCGCCGCCTGGACCGTGGGCGAACAGAAGACGGGCCGTGATAATGATCGACGGCAGGGGGTGTGTGCTGAATGCAGGTGAGACGCGACTGTTTATGTCCGCTAGTCCCGGCAGAAGGAAGAAGAAAGCAAGTCGCGGTGGGCGAGCTTCTCCCTGCGGCAGCCCAGAGCAAGCAGACGTCTGTCTCACACGATCGATACGAGGCAAGCGAGGCATGGTGCAGGTGATAAGTCAGTGCAGTTGAAGTCAGTGCAGTCGAAGTCAGTCGAAGCAGTCAGTCGAAGTAGTTAGTCGAAGGAGTTAGTCGGTCCATCGCAGTCAACCGCAGTCCCTCAGTCCCTACATCACTCAACCACAATCACACCCACCCACACACACTCACACCACCGAGAATGTCTTGCCCCCTCTCATTGCGTACATACTCGGTGGCGAGAGGCCTTGCCCGAGACGATCACAAGTTTCGACCTCTGGCCGCGTATAGTCGCCGACGAGCCCAATTTCCTATTCGGGTGGCAACACTGGACCAAAGAGGCAAGTTGTGTGTCGGTGGATCAAGAGTAAAACATATAGAGCATCTATGTGCCTTTTCATTCCAGTCACTTCCCATCCCTGGCCAACGGCCTCGCTTCTCCGAATGTTGCGCGCCGTCAACTGAACGTAGCCTATTTCCGCTCTATAGTCGCATGTCTTCCCATCCTTCCCTACTTCAGTCCTTCTAGCAGTCCTTCGAGCGTAGACCATCCGGCACTGCCCTCCCACGGATCCCTCCCCTTGCTCATAACGCTTCGTAGGGCACTCCGCGCCTTGATCTTCCACCGGCTGCCGACTGTCGCCACATCGGGGCCGTAGTTCTCCAGAATCGACACCAGCTCATCTGTCCGGGCCACGACGCTCTCCCACGCCTCCGCGTTCTCGAGCCAGTTCCGGGCCTCATCGCTGCTGCTGCCTCTGTCGCCTCCCGTTCCCACTGCTGCCGCTCCCAGACTGCTGCCCACGCTGACTCCTCCCGTTGCTGTCCGCCAGCCCTTCTCGGCCGCCTCGATGGCCCCGGCCAGATCGCCTCGCCACACCCTCTCGCGCGTCACCAGCTCCCACAGCTCGCTTCGCCTCGTGATCAGAGGCACAATGTTGCTCTCCACCAGCTCGCATACGGCCTTCTCCATCGTCCCCCGTCCCGGCTGCCCGCCCGCTGGCTTTGGCTTTGGCAGCACTGCCTCGTGCAGCAGAAGCCGCACCACGTCTGCATCCACTGCCTCCTCCGATGCCCGGATCGACACTATGTTCCGCACGGCGATCACAATGTCGCCCACTGCTGGAGGCCGCACTCGTGATGCCAGCGTCACCACGTTATCCCAGATCCGCCAGTTTTCCCGTGCGATCGCCGCTCCTCTCTTGTATGCCGAAAGTGCCTGCAGCAGGAAAACAGACGGGTCTCTCTTGCCCTTTGCTTCTCCACTGTCTGTCTCCTCCTCCTCTTCGTCGTCTCGCTTCGCTTCCGGCTGCTTCGTATCTTCGGTCTGCTCCTTGATCCCCTCCGTATACAAGCTGTACAGGGCGCTGCCCAGATTGCTCCACGTCCTCGCGTCCTCGCCGCCGACAGCTTCCCCGGCCGCTGCAATCGCCCGGTTAAACGCCTCTGCTGCTTCTGAGAACACGCCCATCCGGAGGTGGATGTCGCCCAGACGACTCCACATCTGCGGGTTCAGCCGGTTGACAGACACCGCATCTTTGTACGCATCTCGTGCCCTCTCCCAGTCGTGCTGCTGCAGGTAGTGCTCGCCCAGAGATCGCTTCGCTCGCGAGTAGTGGCCTTTCGACAGCTCCCACCCCCGTTCGTAGTGTCGAGGCTCCACCTCGATGTCGCCCAGGATGCAGAACAGCCGCGGTGCATTGACTGGTGCCGGGTGGCGCTCTGGTCCGTAAAAATCTGCTGCTCGCAGGGCCAGAACATCTACATCCTTGCCGTCTTCTCCCCCGGCCGGCTCGCGTGCTGCATCAGACGCCTCGAACAGCTGCCATCGAATTAGCGCCCTCGCCTTCTCCTCGCCCCCAGAGCCCCTGCCACCCTCGTCGTCAAAGGCACTGTTGCTCGCCAGGCAAAGGGCAACCTCGGCCCAGAGCCGTAGCCGTTTGAAGATCTCGAGTGCCGACACCAGAGAGCCCACACCAGCCCAAGAAAACGCCAGCTCAGACTCGAGATGCCATCGTGGTGGCGTCGACAGCATGCTGATGTACCGTAGCCGTTCCTGTGGGGGGGCCTGCTCCGACCGCTTCGCTGCCGGGAAGAAGCTCGTCGGCTTGTTGCTGTGTGTATCGCCGGCTGGTGTGCTGATTTCGATGGCCGGAACAGGCGCTTCAGGAGGTGCCGTCTCAGCTTCGGCGCTCGTGTCCACAACCACCTGGTCGACCACCGCCTGCATCTGCAGCACACCCCGTTCGACCGTCCGGCTGCGGTGCATCTCGATGCGAGACCGCACAATGAGGGCCTGTGAGTAGATCTGCCAGTTGGTGGCCTTGTCCAGAAGAACCCGGGACGCATACGGCAGGATTTCCTCCAGCGTGAGCGAATCTGCTGGGGAAAAGGCGTCCTTCAGAGTGGCAGCCGAAAGCAGGATGATCTGGTCGAGAGGCGACAGTGGTGGCTGGTTGTCGGGGGACAGATCGCGCAAGGCGGCCGGGATGTCTGCTGCCGCCTCTCTGTCGCCATCTGTGGCCCCAGAAAAGTCTATGCTCTCCAGCAGAGTGTCGTTGTTGAGCTGCAGCGCCTGTGGAACGGTTGTCGCGGCTTCTGTGCCATCCACTCCTTCTGAGACCTGTTCGCCTGCGCTCGCTTCGTAGCTCCGTGCAAGAACGACCAGCTGGCTGGTGCTCTTGCCTTGGAATCGTGTCCGTTTTCCCAGTGCTCCGGTCAGAACATATTCAAACCGGTGCAGTTTCGCCGCCGCATCCAACGCCTCCTGTGCCTGTGTATCCAGCCCTATCATGGCGTAGACGTTCATCTTTTCCAACAGGAATTGCACTTGGGACTTCCTGCTCCAGGCCGTCTTGTCGTCTCCGCCCAGAACCACTTTCTCGACCGCATCCAAACACGTCAGGATCTGCTCCTGCAGACTCGGCAGCTCACTCCACTGTGTCATCTTGTTGAACACAGAGCCCGGCCCCTGGTTTGGCTCCGTCAGTAGCTTGTAGTGCCATGTATGAATGCGCAGCCTCATCCACGCCAGGCTCTGCCCTGCCGGATCAGAATCGGTCTCCTGTCTTGGCTCGCTTGGGGTGGAGGCGTTTTCGCCCGACATGTGTGCAACAAAGACCCATCTGGCCAGACAGAACAGCTCAATATGTTGTATGTATTGGTACACGGAGATGCCGTCCACATCTAGAGATGACAGACATGATCGTCGCAGAGACGTCGCTGCTCCATCAACTGTCTTGTTGGTGCTATCTTCCAGCGCACGCAACAGCTTCTCAACCTTTTGCGCAGATTCCAGCACCGGACCCGTAACGTTGGACTGCAGGAATGCATTCAAAGCGGCAATACCAACGTACAAGACTGCTGAGCCAGCGTCCGGATTTTGCTTTTTCGGTGCCTCGCTTTGAACAGAGCTCAGCTGCGAAGTAACAAAATCTTGGAGGAGAGCCCTTGTGTCCTCGCAAACAAGGACCTCAGCGTACTGGCCGTTCGAGACGAGCGCTTCAAGCTCCATATTCAGAGCACTCGTTGTTTCCTGGCTTTGCAACGGACGTGCAGTCGTCCTCTTCTTGGAAGCGAAATCTTTTTTTTGGTTGCTGTCGGCGATTAGATAAGGCAACAGAACCCCTCCAAACTTTGAAGAAATTTCGTCGCAACAGTCAGCGCTGTTTGCGCGGCGCTGTTTGCGCAGAAAGAACGGCCGTCTTACAACATATATTCTCGTAACGGTGGATATTGTGACAGAAAACAGCAGCTATGTCTTACAGCAGCGTACATGTGCCAACCCCTCTACTTCTTGCCCTTCTTCCGGCTTGGGACTACCCTAAAGCCAGCCGGCATGCTTTCCTCCTTCTGGTGACTGCTGCTGCTGCTGCTTCCCTTCTTTGCCACCTCGTTCCAGCCACCGCTGCTCTTGCTGTCGCCCGAAGTCAACGGCACCGCTTGCTTTTCCACCACGCCCTTTTCGGCCAGCTTCTTCCGCCGGATGAACTCCTCGGCAAAATGGCGTCCATCCATCGTCTTTGAGCTGGCATACACGGCCTCCGAAATAATGGTCAGGTCCAGGGGCAGCTGCAGGAGACTATCCACAAAGCCATCAACTGTGCATAGCGTTAGCGATTCGCACGGATATTCAACAGGAAGCTCCTACTTACGGTCGATTCCGCTCGTGATGCCACGGCCCAGCTCGCGATGTAGCCATTTGTTGAACTCCTCCATCGCCACGCCACCGACGTCCAGCTTGGCACTCGCTGTGCCAGACACCTGCTTGGCTGCGGCTCGGGGCGTTGCTGGCAATGCGGGAGCAGGCTTCACGGCCGAAGACGAGGTGCTTGCCGAGCGGCTGACCGATGGCCCAGAGGGTGTCTTTACTTTGCCACCTGCGCCGACCGTGGCCCAGCCGCTGCCGACAGGGGCAGCAGGAACAGGCGAGGCACTGGCAGGAGTCTGGCTGGTTGGCGTCGTGGCCTGGACTTTGCTGGCAAGGTCGGCATAGCGCTTGCCCGTTCCACTGTGTGCTGGAGACGAGGGGGACAGAGACGCAAGCTCCTTGCTCTTCTGCTTGCGCGCCTCTTCTTCGCGCTGGATATCGGCCAGCGTCTTTTTCTTTTCGGCTGCGCTGTGCGTGGAGCTTCCGCTGGCCACGCCATGTGCAGCCGGCTTGCTGGCTGCGCCGGGCTTCGACCACGGGCTGCTGGACCCCGCAACCGTCGGCGAGCTGGCCGCCCAGGTCGACGAGGTAGGCAGTCCAGGCGCGACGGTGGCCGCGACCTTCTCGCGTTCTCGCAACAGAGCGGCTTCCTGTTCGGCAACGGCCTTGCGAGCAGCCAGAGCAGCCTCCTCGGCCTTGGCGGCCTTCTTGGCCTCGGCTTCTTGGATTTCCTTCAGGCTCGGGCCCTTGTGGCTCTCAGGCCCATGATCACGGGCCCACGGCGCCAGAGGCGGCGGCTGGACGGTTGAACTCTCCGGCGTCTCCGACTGGGAACGGCTGGTGGCATACTGATCGGGGAGTGTCGATCGCGACCGCTGCGCCGTGGGCGCCGCAATCAGCGTTCCAGCCTGGCCCTGTGGCGGGGGGAAAGGCATCGGCAGGTCGGGGTGCGATTCGGCCGGCTCAACGATCTCGTCCTCCTCGTCTTCCTTTTCGGCCAGACGTTTGGCGGCCTGGGCCTGTTGCACTTGCTGCGTCAGAGACAGACCGGCCATCAGCAACGCGGCCGACTCGACTGCCGATGCCGTCCCTCTCGTGTGTTCCAGTGCTGCTTCGTCCACGGCTGCAGCAGCCGGTGCTTGTTGGGGGTCATGGTGCGTCACGGGCTCCCGCGCCAAGTCGAGCGCGTCGGACGACGAGGCACCCACGCCAAGCAGGCCGTCCTCAGTACCAAAGTTCTCGCGGAGCTGCTGGAACTCTTTCAGGCGTTCGCTGAATCCTTGCGGATCCTTTTTGAGCTGGTCAATCGTCGGCAGGTTGCTGCGGGTTGTCATCTCGTTCGGGATCGAAGTCGTTTGCTGGCCTGTAAACGGTCCTGGCACGGCTCCTGTTGGCTGCAGGCCAGACAGCATCTGCCGGTCTTGTGCGCCGATGTCGTCTCGAAGAAGGTCCGAGCCGGACGAGACACCAGCCAGGCTAGACGGTGGGAGCATGCCTGGATGGTCGAAAAAGACCGGTCCACCACCCAATCCACCTGGGATAGCAGGCGGGCCCGCACCAATCGGAGCAGTCATGCTGCCAAAGCTCGGTTGGCTCTGCAGGCTGTGGACACTGGAGTGGTGGTGGAGAGCGCCGGTCGCAGTTGTGGGAGGCACACGGCCGCCAGGAAACGGGTGGTGCTGCACGGATAGCATCTCCCGCTGGCGGGCTAGCATGTACTGCTCCTCCTGCTTCCGCCGCTCCAGGTTGTTCTGTTCCTCGGCCGTCAGGGTCCTCCCGTAGCTTGGGAAAGCACCGACCAAAGGGGGAATGACGGTGCCGCGGTCGCCATGAGCAAACGTGCCGCTCAGGGACGGCTGTCCGTGAGCGACACCCATCTGAGGAACAAGAAACGGTTCACGGGAGTTACCAATTCGCCGGATAAGCTGGCCCAGAGGTTCGAACTCGGTGTCCTCCACCTTTTTGACGCGAAGGTCGGCCGTGAAGAAGTTGGCCTTGTACCAGTCGTTCATCTCCAGACCCGTGAACGGGCCTTGGGTCTGGCCTTGCGGATCGAGGTACACCCAGCGCATCCGGTCAGGCATGACCATGATCCGGGGCTGATTTGGGGGGGTCTCGGCGCTTGGACGCCCCGACATCGAGTCGTACACCTGTGACTGCAGCATGGGCGACGAGGTCGAGCCAAGAATGCCGGCTGGTCCTGCTTGCTCACTGCTCGAAAAGACACTGCCTCCAGCCCTCGTCGGGTCCATGAGGTCGTCGAAAAAGCCGCCACGGCCTGGCCTGGCCGATGCCATATCCGTGTCTCGCCCTTGTATTCCAATGGCCTCCCGGCCAATCGCTCCGAGCGGGTTTGTCTGTCGAAGATCAGGGACGGAGTCACTCAAGCTCCCGTCCTGGTCTTGGCTACCGACCATCTGAGATTGCATGCTTGGCGGGAACAGCGATCCCAGCTTGCTTGTACCACGCAGAGACCCCGTCGCACCCATCCCACCCCCTCCACCAGGGGGTCCAAACACACCAGGAACGCCGCCGCCGAAGCCAGGCGACTGGAGTTCGCCCGTGACCGGACTGAACAATGAGCTTCCAAAGGCGCTGGAAAACACGGTACGCTCACGGTCCGGGGTGCTCGTGTTCAACGCGTTGCCCCAGCCAGCAATGCTGCCGAGCCCGGTAAATCCCTTTGCGCCTACACTCGAAGTCTGGCTGCGATCGCTGCCGTCAAAGGCGTTGCCGGGGTATCCACGAATGGAGCCGAAATTGGACGAGTGGTCAGGCACGCCTCCGCCCATCGCGGCCATGCCCTTGTCGGGCCCGCTCGAGACAGTCGCTGTCTGGTAATGGTCCGTGTCGCCACGTTCCGCAGGCGGGCTGCGGAACGGATTCGTCTCCGGGCTTGCCGCGCCATCGTTGTTCATCGACGAGCCCATATTCAGTCCGGACACGCCAAAGTCGCCACCTGTGTTCTTCATCGGCGTGCCAAAGTCCGCATTGGTGTTCTGCTGGCTGCTGTCCAGAGCAGCGCCGCCAACCGGGGCAGTGTCCTCGCCAAACGGATCGGTGTCAGTCCTCGGGCGCAACCGCCAGGATTCCTTGGCATTCGTGCCGCCAGCTGCACTGTTGTTTGGCTTCGCCCCCGGGCCACCAGTCTCGGAGCCATCCAGCTTGGGAAGCAGATGAGCAAGCCGGCTCTCGCCACGCGTGCTGCTGAAGCGCTTGTCGCCAACGGTAGGCAGCGCAAAACTGCCAAAGGCACCCACGGCGGCCGTCGAAGCAGCAGCCGCTGTCGAAGCGCCCCACATCGAAGACGTGCCACCAACCGGATTGCTTCGTCCACCGGTGCCCAAGCCGGCGGCCTTGGCCGCCGAGAGGCTGGCATCTTCTTCAGGCTCTTCGAACTGCTGAGGTTCTTTTAGATCGATCCCTTTCCGTCCAAACCACGACGAATCGTCGCGGGGCGCTCGACTGGTCAGGGGAGACGTTAGGCCCGCACCACTCGGAAACGGATTGGTGTCGGATGTCTCCCTTCGTCGTGCGGTCGGGCGGGAAGCAGACAGAGGAGATGACACGTTGAAGCCGCTTCCGTTTCCGTGGGACACGGAGGTCGAGATCTTTCTTCCGTTGGCGCCGCCAGGTCCTTGACTGCCATCTTTCTGCGGCTGTGGCTTCAGGGTCGAATTGATATCAGCAAACATCTAGCGAAGTCAGTCTTCATCGTACATGTAGGGACAGAGAACGCAAGACGGGGATTGGCGTAAAGGCTTGTTATGGCACGTACCTCCCTGTCCTCTGCAGACAGATCCTGAAGACCGATCGGCTTCACACTGCCGGCAGCATCCCAACAGACAGTAGGATCCTGGGGTACAGTGCCTTCTGAGCTCTTACCCCAACCTCTAGCCGTCCCGTTGACCTGTGTCGGGTTCCACCCGCTGACGAATAAATTTGACGCGTCAGCAGGCTCGTTTCCGTTGGCCTGGAACAGGCTGAGCAAGTGGTCGCGCGAATAGCGGAGTGATCGGTCCGTCGGGTGGGAGGGGCTTTGCGCCGGCAGGGTCTCGGTTACGAGCGGTGGAAGGGCAGATGACACATCGGAGGCTGTCTGTGGTGCCTGGCTGGAAGGCGTGGTGATGGGGCGGCGAAATGTCAAGGTCCCGTTTGTGGAGCGGCCCTCTCGTCGCGACCTGCGAACGCATGACATGTCAGCAGGAGTCACCGACACTGTGATTCGTCTCGAAAGAGGCGGCCAGAGCGGGGATCAAGGGAGAGAGGCCATACCAGTCACCAGTACCATCGCCGGACCGTGACCCTCGAGACTGGCCTGCTGCGGCAGACGCGAAGCTGGTGGGTGTCAAGTTCGAAGACATGATTTATGTGTGTTTCTCGGCACAGTGGGTGCTCCTGGAAATGGATATACGGCTGGTGGGCTGGCTGGTTGCAACACAAGGCTGGCTGCACCGCTGGGACGTGGGCGGGGAGGAGGACGTAGGGACTCGGTGCGGGCTAGGGCTCGGAACGTTCTTTGGACTCCTTGACGATTTTCGTGATTTTCGTCTTCGAGTGATTGGCGACGCACAATCCGACACGCGATTACAGCAAGATGCAAAGAGCAAAATAGACCGAGGCGGGCGTAGATGGTTCGGAAATGAATGCGAGGGGAGCAGGCTGTTGTGTTCCAGGCGGCAGAAACGCTTTTTGGAGGCAGGGATGATTGTTGATGGCTGACGTCGGCAGCTGAAAACTTGTTTGTCTGTTTGTTTGTGGTTGGAGAAAAGAGGGAGGAAGCTTCGGCTGCTTGAATTTTTCCTTCTCGACTGCTTTAGCGCGGAGCTTCCCCATCCCACATATACATAACTTTAAGGGCCCATGTGCCTGGCACATGACGAGTCCCGTGACCGTAAACATGGCGTAGCCACCGCGCGACCGCCCGTTTGCAGGCCGTTGCAAGGCTGTCGAGTGATGCTTTCCCTTGCGCCCTCGCGTGTTCTTGTGTTTATATTGATCTCGTCCCATAAACCTGCTCATTGAATGTTCTGCCCGACCGTCGAGGCCCTATTTCAATTTGAAATTTCTCTCGGGTACAAACAAATAAACAAACATATCTCTGTTCTCTCAAACAATAAAAACTTGCACCCAACCCCATTAACTGATGCGAGATCACATACCTTGCACATTGTTCGTGCTCGTCTATCATCCAAGGTTTCATTTTTTATCTAACCCGTCTCATTCCTGCCACTCCCTATATTGACAACCTAATCGCCGGCTCATCATGGCGTCGCCAAAGGTTGAAGACCAGGACGTGCCCGCCATCGGCCCATCCTCGAATGCCTTGAATCTGAGTCTCAAGCAGCGAGAGCAAGAGGTTCTCATGGCCGCATGGCTCTCGATCAAGGGAGCCGAGCCACAAGTGTGTCCTCCATGCGCAGCTCTGCTCGGCAAATGTGCATTTAGAACTGACAATTGTATTTTCCACAGGTGGACTATGATAGTATGGCCAGCATTCTGGGACTCAAGAACGGGCATACGGCCAGCACTGTATTCTACAATCTGAAGAAGAAGATCAAGCAGTTCCGCAGCCAGTCGGGTGGGGCTGGCGAGTTGCCGGCATCTCCCATACACAAAAAACCATCTACGCCCCGCAAGCGTGCGTCTGAGAATACAGGTACCCCCAAGTCGGGCAGATCTGCCAAGCGAGTCAAAAGTCTGGTATCTACTCCACAGACTCCGGGCTTGGCCGAAGGTGAGATCTAGGTGTGCAGAGATGGCAGAAGAGAACTAGGTGTATGGCCGTTGTTACATTGCCAAAGGTTGGCAGATTTGAGCCAAAACAAACTCTGTTTTTTTACATCGATGGGCCTTCTTCTCAGCATATCTGATGGAGAAGAGACAGACTACTTTCCGCTCCTTGCCTTGACAGTTGCTTTAATTATTATCTACAATTTCCACAAAGAAGTTTGTTTCGAACCGAATTACAAGTGAAGAGAAAGTGAATGCACTCTGGCAGTTGTCTGAAATATTTTTGCCCCAATATTCACTGAACAGTTCGTATGACGCCGAGGACAGAACGTTCATCCTCCGTCTCAGCGTTTCCTGCTCTGCCATCTTGACCATCTGCAGAACAGAATTCGGCTACATTCTCCAATCGTGCCCCAGTCACAAAATAGAAACCACAAGACAATACCTCAGATACACTTTATTATACTCTTTATTATGGACGGCTCATCTTCCGTCAAGCCACTGGCAGAGGCCAATCTCACAGAGCGAGAGCTGCGCCACCTTGCAGCGGCATGGCTATCATGCTCGACCAAAGAAAGTGTTAGTTTTCCCTCTTTCGCTTCCCCACGCTCAGCCATATCTTCTCTCCTTGTCATACTCTGGTTAACAGATAACTCTAGATCGACTTTGATATGTTTACAATCCTGACTGGGCATCCGAACTCGGCCAACGCTCGCAAGCGCTTTGGGGAAATCAAAAAGAGAGTTCGGGAGCAGGTTTTCGTTGAGGGTACTGGGAACCCAATCTCGGTCCCATCTACACCTCGCAAGAGGAAGCCAAAGGAAAATGGCGACTCTACATCACCGACTAAAAAAGCCAGGGCCGGAAAACAGAAGGCTGGGGACTCGGGGGAATTGGATGGATCTGTGAAGGCCGGACCTGTCGACGCGTGAAGGGGGCTGGACAATAAAGCACAGGATCTCACTAGTTAACGTCATATTTTATCGTGTGTATGTAGGACTCGAGTAACGGGAAGGAAGAATTACCATCAGAGGCCATAAGAGAAAATTTTATGTAAAGATTCTGTTTTCATGATTCACTACTTAATCGGTGCTGTTTCTCTCAATCTAAAGCTCCATCTTCACTCCTTACTTCACTTGCCGTCTCTTAATTCTTAGCATACAGCATCGACCATATGCTCTTCATCTTAACCCTTTTCGTTCAAAAGTAATTCTATTATCAGAACAAAGTCCTTCTGTGCTTGCCCATTCCACTTTCTACACCGCATACTCTCTTCTCAGTCTGCGTGTAACGTTAGATAGGGCGGCGCTCGGCGGCTTTCTCACCTAGTCAACGTCATTCACTTTCTTTGTTTATCTGACTGTCTCTCCACTCTTACTTCATATCTTTCATCCATTTCAGCAGAAAGTCTCCGCTGCGTTCAGAAAAAGATCAGGCATCATCAGATTTCGGCACCGCATTGCCACATCGAGGGTTTACATACTCGGCAAAATGTCGGCAAGACTGCAGTCTATTCCTGTTTTGAAGGCGGGACTGACTGAGCGCGAGCTTCTGTCCGTCGTCGCCGCGTACATGTCTCTCAAAGAGGGAGAAGGCGCTGTAAGTTACCGCTCACTGGCCCACTGTCGCTGGATATTTCAAACTGATTTGGGGTGGAAGATCGACTGGGACAAATTTATCCAGCTGGCCGGTTATTCGAGCGTCCAGTCAGCTCGCATCTGCTTCCGCCCGGTGCAAAAGAAACTCAGGGCATTTGCCGAGAGTGGAAGCGGCCTTGCAGGCCGTGGAGAGGATCCTGATGATGGAGATGACGGCGGCGGAGGCACTGCCTCGCCGTTCGGGACACCCAAGACACCGAAGATGAACAAGACTCCGAAGACGCCCAAGAATCCCAGCAGCAAGCCCAGGGGCCGACCCAAGAAGAGAAAGGCAGAAGATGAGGAAACAGACGGTGTAGTCCCCATTGATTTCACCGGGGCCACGATGGGACGCCCGACCGATATGCAGAACGGCGAGGTCAAGGTGGAAAAGGGAATGAATGTGGCAGTCAAGACGGAATCGTCAGGTCACATGGATGCGAGTTTCGGAGCCTCTGTAGGTGTCCAGGGCGATAGCCGCGCAGGCGCCGAGGTGTTTTATGGCCTCGGGACGGGATTTGAGACGTGTATGGGGCAAGAGGATGTGGTGGCCTTCAGAACAGACCATTACGAGGAGCTTGACGTTGTGTCGTTGTTGGACGACAACTAAGACGTTTGATGGATTGGCTTGGCATCGACCTGGAAAGAGAAAGTGGTCAGTGCATGGCTTCTCCTATTCATCTCGAGTCAAGGAATGAGGTTAGCCACAGAGGGTCCGTTGTTGTTTTGGGCCCACCCGATATATGGCTTGAAAAAGCAAATATGCCGATGTTTCTGCATCTCCTGTTTGTCGTGGTTGAAAATGCGGTTTCCTAGATACAAAAGAGCATCTATCAGCCGTTCTCGTGAAACAACAGTGCGGCTCTCTTGCCTGTTCGCCTGAAAGGAGAAGGTGCTATCCACTCAGCCTAATACCGTTCCACTCTTTCCATTTACAACGTACGGAGCTATATGTGTTTTACTTATTTTCATTGTCTCTCGTTTCTTGTTCTTCGTCTTATGTGCTCCATGTTTGTCCAATTTGACAGCCTCGTGCCGATCCCTGGAACTGTCTCATACTACCAATAAAGTTCCCGCAGCTGCAACTTTCCAAATTCGGTCTCGCGAGACACACGGTTTGATTGCGCCCCGTTTTAGCTGGAATACATAACAATAACAGAGCGCACACGCCTGTCTCACCTGAGCGTGTTTTGACATGTATTTACCATATAAATATGGCGGTTCTCGTCTTATGCGAGAACGTCTGTTTGCCATTACACGCTGATTATTCTCCTTTCCTAGACTTCTCTCCCAGTTCTATCACAAGGCTATACTCTTTCCCCAATACCAGCCACAATGTCTAGATCCTTCCTGAACTCGGTCAAGCCAGTCCTGAGCCTTCTCTTGGCCAGCGCAGCCATTGCCTCGGCCGATTGTGAGCCAGGCTCAGCTACGTTCTGCCAAGGCACGGCACAAAACCAGAATCTATCCTCGACATACGTCTGCGGAGACTACCGTCTTGGTCCCGTACAGATTCCAAGCCACCCACCCTCTGACTCTCTTCTCGAGGTCTACGATCGCTTTGGCGGCCTGTGTCCCGGTCAGTTTCTGGCCACGTACTACGACTCGACTGCCAAGAGCTGGAAGTACCCCGACTTCGAGGGCTTTCAGCTGGACACGGCTGGCGAACCGATTTCAGCTGAAATGACATTGCAGGCCGGCTTTCTGATTGACCGTTTTGGATCCGAGTACGGCAGCTACGCAAGTCCTGCATCTGCGCCTTACATGCAGAGGGCTCTGCCTCCTAGCAACCTTGATACACCGGCGAGCAACCCTGTGTGAGTGGCCGACGTCCTCTGCTGTGCGTACACAAAAGATGCCCTGTCTGGCTAACCCACCCCAAAGCTTCCCGTACAACTACCACGTATACCGTGTCATCCAGCCTTTCGAGGTGGAGGCAGGGCCCATCGCCCCATGGTTCGGACAGCCCGGTCAGGGCGTGCAGTACAAGCTGAATGGGACCATCCTATCATTGATCAACACCGGCTTTGTGGAGAGGGTAAACATTACCTTGGGTTGAACCGGCAATAGTGTCAAACTGGTGTTGGGCCGAGAGGCGTGATCGCCTCTTAGGGCAATTTGTTCAGCAGGCAAATGTGTAGATACAACTTTTAATCAACCGCCTTCTGTCGCAGGAGCTATGTTTCATTTTCTTCTAAAAGGCACATGCTATTCCAAATATACCGTTGTGGAGGTAATGACCGCGCTGCTTGTACTTAAAAAAGAAAAACACGCCAAAAGATGGGAAAACGCCAGGACGCATGCAGAACTCGCCCTTTTCGATGGGAAACACACCGACAGCAGAGGCCTACTGGGCCGAGCCCTCACGAACTCCCAGCTCGCTTCCCTCCTCCACTTCCGTCATTTTCAGAGCCTCTTCCACGTCGTCGACAAAATGGCCATCTCCACCGACAAGAGCAGTGATCCCAGACAGGTCCATGAGATGCATGACCTCATGGCCCCTAGGAGGGCCGCGGCTGAAAAAGACCCGAACACCACGCTCACGATAGCTGCGGACGATCTCCTCGAGCACCTGCGTGCCTGAGCCGTCCATGCTGCTGACTCCATGGATGTCAAAAACAACGTTCCTGTTGAGCTCCTCCCCTCTGAGCCGAGGCAGGGCGGGATGGGCCCTGCTGGTGCCGTACAGCTCCAGTCGACGCAACCTCGTCTTCAGCTCTCCGGTGTTGGCAAAAGTCAGTGGCTCTGGAATCTTTACAATCAGACAGCCCTCGATAAATTCCAGACGCTCCGGGTGATCCTCGGCGTTCTCGAACTTGTTCGTGCCTGGGATGCGCCCAAGAATCTGGATGCGAGGTCTGGTGGCGTGTCGGATCACCTGCAAGAGGGACAAGCCGATGCCAATGGCAATGCCCAGGTTCAGTGAGTAAAAGATGGTAGCAAGGACGATAACCAGCATGAGGCCCATCTCGGGCCAGGCGTGGATGCGGAGGAAGAATGAGATGTCGGAAGGGGCCTCCTCGATCAGAGACCAGGCGACCACGCTGATCATGGAGCAGAGCACCGGTTTCTGAAAAAGTTAGCTTTCTGGATACAGCCGCGGCAGCGTCAATCGAGTGTGGCCTACTTACAGGAAGGTAGTAGAAGTAGGGGAGGAGGAACACAATGGATACCAGGGTGATCAGGCTCAAGAAGACAGAGCTCATGGGGCTCTTTCCGCCGGTGGACTTGTTCACCTTGCTCCTCCCATAGCCACCAAAGGCCGGCAGCGACATGAAACAGCCGCCGACAAAGTTGGCGACGCCCAGGGCGACGAGTTCCCGGTTGGCACTGAGTTGAACGCCTGGGAAGGTCTCCTGTCCGCCAAGGCTCTTTGCAGCCACGGACGACTCGAAGAAGCCGAGGAGGGCGATGAGGAACGAAGTGCTCATAGAGTCTCGGATGTGGAGCATGTGGGACGACTGGAAGGGCCAGCGGAAGGCGAAGATGTGGCCAGAGGCGGCCTTGACGGTGCCCAGGATCTCCACGCCCTCCTTCTCCCAGTCGAGACGCCAAGCCAAGTACGCCGACAGGATGACAACGACCAGCCGGTCCGGCACGTAGGCCACACCTGGGTAGCGCGGCTGCAGCCGGCGCTTGATCTCCCTGCAGACCATGATGACGGTGAAGCTGACGGCGGTGATGGACAGCGTGAGCGTATGGGCCTGGTCGATGTTGTTAACCAGGAAGCGGAGCTTGTCGACTGTGCTTCCATGCATGACGCCAGGCGTCTCGCCGGCCAGCTTGGCGAGGCCGAGCTCGGGCACGAGCTGATCGACAAAGATGACGAAGCCGATGGCAGAGATGAAGCCGCGCAGAAAAGGGCGCGACAGGACGCTGTCGAGAAAGCCGAGTCGGGCGAGGCCAGCCAGCAAAACGGTGGCGCCGGCGATGCCTGCAACAACACCGCAGATCTTGGCATGCAAAAGGTCGTCGTCTTCGCCGCCATAGCCCTGATCCACGGATGAGCGGACAACAGTGCCGACGAGGAGAGAGCCGGCCGCCTCGGGTCCCAGGACCATCTGTGGACAGCTGCCCAAGAAGGCATAGACGAGGGGTGCGAAGAAGAACGAGTACAGGCCATTGATGGCCGGGACGTGGGCCAGGTTGCTAGCGAGAGACAGGGCCATGGGAAGATAGATTCCGGCAACGGTCACGGCAGCAATAAAGTCGCCCTTGAGGTAGGACAGCTTGTACTGGCTGATCCAGGTCACGGATGGGATGTAGTAGGCGACATACCTAATAGAGGAGAGGGCATGGATCAGTATGGATGAGAGAGAGAGAAAGGGGGAAAGACGCATACATCAGCCCAGTGTCCGACAGGCCGTGCCTCTCGGCGAGCTCGCTGGATGTGCTCATCTTCTTGCTGCGCATTCTGTGCACCAAGCTTCGCCGCCAGCCAGAGTTGTTACTGATCAGGCGGTCGAGGATGGGTATGGGCTCAGTCGAGCTGCCAGCAATTGAGTCAGGCCCAGAGCCAGAGCTGTTCATGCTGGCAACAGGGCTGCAGGGCCGGGGCGAGAAGGTGCCGTGGTTGCAGCGGCCAGGATGCACGCATTGACCGTCGTTGAGGCCATTCCGCAGAAGCGAGGCTCTCTCTGTCGGCTGGAGGAGCGGGTCCTGCTCGCTGGGACCGGAACGGACGAGGTCCAGGTCGTCAACCGTGCTACTGTCGAAACGGATGGCAGGATGCGAGTGTGGCGAGTGCTGGGGACTCGTGGATCGGCTGCGTTGTGACGTCTCAATCTCGTGTGGCGGGGAAGGTGACCCGAGCGTGAAGCTCTGCCGCAGGCCGCTGGGGTTCACCGGCAGATGCGTGTTGCGGGCGCTAGTTCCGGCCATGGCTGTGACGGGCACACCGTCGCGTTTGGGTGTTGGGTCAGGCTCCAGCAAAAGAGAGAGAGAAGAAGCACGAAAACGAGACGAAAACGAGACGAAAACGAGACGAGAACAGATGCAGAAACAGAAACGGAAACAGAAACAGAACGGAGACACAAAAAGGGGCGTTGGCAGCTCGGCCACACAAGCCTGAACAGAGCAGGCCGAACGAGGAAGACCGAGGATTACGCGAGAAAGGCGACGAGGAAGAGGCACAGGGCAAATCACGTTGGAGGATGTGCTATTATCACAGGTTCGAAAAGCGAGAAGCGGCCGCCGAATCCCCAATGCTGAATCAGCACGTGCTCTGGCAGGGAAACTGCACCTAACCCGCTAAGCGTAAACAGACTTGATTGTGACTGGTTAATCTAGTGTCTAGCAATGCTAGGTTAATTGTTAATTGAATAAGCATTCTCTCAAGCCGCTAGTAATGCAATTCGGAAATACGCCATCCGCAATCTTACGTAACGCCATGCTTCGCCTTCGCCTCACTGTCCTACAATCCGGATGCGTCCCTCAATGCGCGGCGCAATGGCCTTGGTCCACTTAGCGTGATACTCGTCCTCTGTCAACGTGTCGCACTGGTGGCTGTGCACGCCGGCCAGACGACACCACTTGCGGGCAATCCGCCGCATTACCTGCAGCTGTCGGTCGATCCGGCAGACTTCGTCAGCGTCTGGCTGGCTGCTCGCTCCGTCCACGACGTGCTCGTCGAACGGCGCGACGCTGGCCCACCACTCGCGAAGTTCGGCCGCCGACCTCCGGGCTGCTCCGCCGTCACCGTGTCCGGGCGAGGGTGGTGCCGACGCGCTGGGCGACAGGTGTGGATGGCGACGATCGATGCTCGACACCACGCTGCCCCAGCGCTGCTGCATGTTCTCGTTCCAGCCCCCCCACTGGTCGAGCACCTTTAGGGCCATAAAGTACTGCCGAAGCAGCATGGAGATGAGTATCCCGCTTTCCTCGTCAATGATCTCCTCGACGGACCCGCCTTCGGATTGGGCCAGCAGGCTTGTATATCCATCTGGACGGCTTTTGTCAGTATGCTGTGAATGGGAGAAAGGGGATGGGAGGCTTTCGTACCCTTGCCGCGGACCATGTATCCTCTGGTGCACAGAACGTACACCTTGTTCGGATCGGCAGGCTTCCCGTCGATCTGCACCGTTGTGATGCGGGAGTGTGGTGGCTGGCTCGGATCGAACTCGTACTTGATATTGGAGACTTGCGGAAATCGCCCTGCAGCATTGTCAGCCCGTCTTGCTCTTGTTTTCTGTCTCTTGCATCTTCGCCTCCGTGGCTTACCTTCGAGCGCCGGGTACAGCGACACCCCGTTCTCCAGGGCCTCCGTGATCGCCTGTCCTGTGGCCCGCACCACGACCACCGGGTCCTCGAACGGGAAGCAGTCCGTGATGTCTTTGACCCGCAGCGGTCCTGGTGGATAGATCTGGTCGCCGCGCACAGTGCCGGCTGCCATGATCACGCAGTCGGCCTGGTAGTAGTGGCGCATAATGTCGCACACAAAGTTGCCCAGGTTACTCTCCTTCATCCTCACCGTGGTGAAGCGGGCATCGAGAGGCGCTGCCGTCCACCCGACCAACTTTTCCAGGCTCTGCTTGAGCTTGGAAGTCAGCTGGTCGACCAGTTCCGTCGTTGGCTCGTCCGGCTCGATCCAGGAGCCGATCTCACGCCTCGTGATGGCAAAGTCCCACTTGGGCCTGACGCCAGCCACGTCATCGGTCTCAGGCCGTCGCCACGCCTCGATGTAGCTGAGCTGCTTGAAGTCGCTGCCCGACCGGAGCACATGGGTCCCCTGGATCAGGCTGTGCGAGTAGTAGTGATCGTGGCCACCGAGGATGAGGTCCGCCTCGCCCGCCAAGTTCTCAGCCAGCTTGTTGTCGTTTGGCTCGCGGGCATGGGACAAGATGACGATGATGTCGGCACCCGCACGGCGCATCTGCGGAATCAGCGCCTTGGCCGTCTCTGTCGCCGACTTGTACACAATGTTCGGCGGCAACACGTTGACCGTCTCCAGCCACTCGCGCTCGCCCAGGCCGATCAGGCCTATCTTGATGCCGTTGGACGCCGTCAGCATGTGCGTGGGCAGACAGTGGCCGATAGACACACCCTCACCGGCTGCCGGATCGAGGACGTTGGCAACGAGCCACGGAAACGTGCACTTGGCCGTGAGATACTGGAACTGCGCCACCCCAAAGTCCAGGTCATGGTTCCCGACACACGCACAGTCCGTGCCAAAACTGTTGAGCACCGGGACCATGTGGCTGCCCTTGGTCACCGAGCTCTCCAGACTCGGGTTGAAGGCATCGCCGGAGAAGAGAGTGATGAGCCCGGGCTGGCCATTGTACTTTGGCGAGCGGTACTCGTTGATGACAGTCTGAAACCGAGCAGCGCCGCCCACTGGCTCAGCCGACGAGGGATCTAGATGGTAGACGTCGTTGAAATGCACAATACGCAGAGCTGGGGGCGAAGACGGGACCTCCTCTGGCTGAAAGGTGACGGTTTCGGCGTCCGCCGGTGGCGTTGCTCTCGGTGCCATCTTGCGTTGACCGCCTCCTTCGAGCTGGTAGAAATATAGAGCAACAGAGCGGGAAGGACTGCAGGAGCAGGTCGAAGTGCATATATCTTATGCCACCGTTGAGTTCGCTCGCGTATCCGGTTTCGAGCCTTGGTCTGGGCCCGCGTTTTATATGTTTTGTACAAGGTCAATCTGTTCTTCTCTTGATCTTCTTCTGTGCTCCTGCATCTGCTGTCCAAAGTGGATTCGGGCATTACGAGCATCTGTAAGAAGTGTTGTGTGCCAAGTGTTGGTCATGTGATCGATCATGCGTATTCCGTACCCAACCGAGAGCGGATTAGCCCCACGTATACTATGTACTCCCTTTAGCTACAACCGACTCCCCAAGTTCACATGCACTGCCTTGATCTGGGAATACGCCTCCAGGCCAGCCTCTCCGAGCTCCCGGCCAATGCCACTCTGCTTCACGCCTCCAAAGGGCACCCTTGGATCGCAGTCCTGGCTACTGTTGATCCACACCATGCCAGCCTCAATCTCGCTGGCAACACGATGTGCCCGCTCAATGTTCATGGTGAAGACAGCGGCAGCGAGGCCGTAGACGGTGTCGTTGGCTCTTCTCACGGCCTCCTCCTCGTCCGAGAACTTGCTGATAACAACGACCGGACCAAAGATCTCCTGCTGCCAGATGGGCATGTCGCTAGTGACGTTTGTGAAGACGGTGGGGGCGATAAAGTATCCCTTTCCGTTGCCAATGGTCTTAACCGCATGGCCGCCGGTAGCGAGCGTTGCGCCGCACGTACGGCCGGCTTCGATGTGCGCGAGCACGCTGTCGTACTGGTTCTTGGACACCTGTGGTCCCTGGAACGTGTCGGCATCAAACGGGAGGCCCATCTTGCTGCTCTTCTGGACTTCCTCGACAAAGAGCTTCACAAACTTGTCGTGGACGGCGTCCTGCACCAGGATGCGCGACGTGGCCGTGCAGATCTGGCCCTGGTTAGACATGATGCCGAGATGCGACCACTTGACCGCCTGTTCCAGGTCGCAGTCGTCAAACACCAGCAGGGGCGACTTGCCACCGGTCTCGAGCGTGATGTTCTTTAGCGTGCCGGCAGCCATCTTCATGATCTGCGTGGCGGTGGCCGTGGAGCCGGTGAAGGCGATCTTGTCGACCAGCTTATGCTGCACCAGAGCAGCGCCGGCCACCTTGCCCAGACCGTTAATGATGTTGATAACACCAGGCGGGAAGCCGACATCCTTGGCCAGCTTGGCCAGCACCAGGATGCTGAGGGGCGTCTGCTCAGCGGGCTTCAGCACTACCGTGTTGCCGCAGGCGAGTGCCGGCCCGAGCTTCCATGTCGCCATGGACAGGGGGTAGTTCCACGGGATGATCTGTCCGACAACGCCAATGGGCTGCCGGAGAGTGTAGGCGAGCTTGTTTGGCACGGGAATGGTCTGCCCGTGGACCTTGTCGCACCAGCCAGCGTAGTAGCGAATGACGCCGGCGGCCTCGACCAGGTCGACGCTGAGAGCATCGCTGTACGCCTTGCCTGTGTCCACGTTAGTCGTCTGGTGCACCGCAATGGCCGAGACGGGTCTCACCGTTGTCCCAGGCATCAACAGTGGCAAGCAGCTCCTTGTTGGCCTCGATTTCCTCCGCCAGCTTCATCATCAGGATGCCCCTGTCTGAAGCCGCCATCTTCTTCCACGCCGGGTTGCGGAGCGCAGCATACGCAGCCTGAACAGCCAAGTCCACATCTTCAGCCGAACCCGACTGGATAGTGACAATCTCCTCCTCGGTCCTGGTCTGGAGTCAGCACAATGGATACATTGGGTTCGCTGGACTGGACATACGCCGGGTCAATCGCGGTGATGGTTTCCCCGGACCGAGACTTGACAAACTCATTGTTGATGAACAGGCCGGTCGGCTGGGAGTATTTGAAGCCGTTTGGCGCCGTGAGCGTAACAGCGAGGTCACCCATCTTCCTGGTAGTCGGGCCTGCGATGGCCAACGATAAAAAGCCGGGGTAGTACAAATGGTTCGTCTGGGCCTGTCGTGAACGTAGCAGTGCAGGGATGGCGGATGCTTTGCAAAGAGGTAAACGAAACATGGCGGCACCGATTATGTCGGGTATGCGCATTTAAATCGAAAATGCGGGCAGTCCGACAAATTGCTAACGGCGATAACGCTGCACTTTTTTGCCGAATTAGGGAGGCATAGCCGGATTTAACTCTGGTGAAGCTGCATCCCAGAATGATTCATGATTGCCCGAGCGGGGCCACGGCCAATTACGTTTGTAAGACACATAAACCTTTGGCCGCGGCGTGATACCTTGTATCTTATCTTGCTACCGTTTTGTGTATGTATCTATAGAGTAATCAGGTGCATAATCTCCTAGCGGCTATTGCGGTGGTAGATCAACTATAAAATCACAGCTCGCCGCTTACAAAGTGCCTTTGGACTCAATTATCTATACTCAGCTGTTTCGTCGTTGTCCGCGTGGCGATCCGGGAAGTATAGTTCTGCGGATGTATCCGTTTCATTTCTAAGTATATAATGAGAAGGGTCTAGCAGGTGAAGCAACTTGTTCGCGTTGCGTTGAGCTAGCCCCCACAGCATTATACTCGTTGTTAGACGTGCCGTTTATCTTTCAATACCGCCCCAGTATATTTCCCCAGGAAAGTGGTCAAGCACGGACAAGAAGGCTGGGGATATGCACACTTAGCCAGGGGAACCGCCCACACGTATTTTCGCTAAGCATGCTGGCAACATGTGATGTGTGCATTTCGCCGCATGTTTGACTGCATTGCGGCGACTCCCCACCTAGTTATTTTGTCTATACAGAGTACGAGTTCTCGTTTAGCATATGTTTCTTCGTCACTTACAGATAACGTTATCTACTCATGTTTATACGGGGTATACGGAGTATACGCAGTATATGGAGTAGGAATTAACTTCCCTAATGCAGTGCTTTACTTTATCTCTCATATTGTACATAAGGCTCGAATATTTCAAAGTAAATAATACTATCTGAAAACAACCCCATACCCGGCGAAGCATCCATCATACAAGCACGGAATATATTCATATAACACCCTTCTCCTATCGCCAAGCTCTATCCCACCAATAAGATACTGAAAGAGGAAGGCGGAGACGCTTACCGAGTCTGGCAACTTTGTCCCGTCTTCAGCCCACTATTTGTCATCAAACGCGGGGCACATTGTTCTCTACGACACACGGAAGTCTTTGACGGCGATCTTCACACATTGTCCGTCAACCTAATTAATCGGTTCTACAAAATCTGCTGCCATGGCACTCGAGAAACCGGTCGTCCGTTTTGCACGGCGGGAAGGTTTGCCTCTGTCTCTGTGCTGCGACGGGCCAGACTGACGGAATCCTGACAGACGTACCGACCATCCTGCAGCTGATCTTTGAGCTCGCCGAATACGAACACGAGGTCGACAGCGTGAAAGCCACAGAGGAAAAGCTTCTCCAGACAATCGCATTTGCCCCGTCTGCGACCGAGGCCACCGCTGGCCACCAGGAGCCCACAGAACCTACGACTTCCAGCCGGCCAGCACGTTGTCTGCTGGTGGTCGCGTCCGACGGAGACGTTGCAGGGCTTGCGTTGTACTTTTACAACTACAGCACATGGCACGCGCGCCCGGGAATCTACCTCGAAGACCTGTTTGTACGGCCGGTGCACCGCAAGAAGGGCTACGGCCACGTGCTGCTCGAGACACTGGCCAAGGAGGTCGTGACCATGGGCGGCGGGCGGTTGGAGTGGAGCGTGCTCAAGTGGAATGCGCCGAGCATCAAGTTCTACGAGAGTCTGGGCGCCAAAACGATGAGCGAGTGGTCGGTGATGCGCGTGGATGGGGAAAGCCTAGTGAAGTTGGCCGGTGCCAGCAGCTGAGTGCGCAGACCAGTCAGGTGCAGACAATGCCAGTGATTTTTATATTCAGCTCGTGGCTTCTCGGCGCGGTGTTTTGCTCTCCGGCTTCGGCACATTGCCCTTGCTATCGACGCCTTCAAAGAAGGCAAACTCGGCCGCCGTAGGCCAAAGCAGCTTCGGCGCCACTCCGCCCCATGCAATAGTCCAGCCACCCCCCGCGCGCGGCTCCATCGTCGCGCTCATCTGCCAAATCTCTGCGTACAGCCTTCGCCAGAGCCGTGGGGTGTATTGGTGGATGCCAATGGCCGGGCCGTCGTAGGGACCCGGCGCATCCTGGGAAGCCCCAGAGGAGACGCGAAAGCGTCTAGAGCGTGGGCGTTCGACAGCACGGATAGGACGCGTGGCATACTTCTCCCAGTCCCAGACGGAAAGCGAGCCGTCTTTAGGGCCTGTGCTTGCTTGTACCACAGCTCGCCGGGGGGGCGCCATCCATTCGGCACCGGCCTGGCCCGTGGCAAGCTTGCGCAGCAGCTCCCAGTCCCCCCGAGGCAGAGGTGGCAGGATGCGGTGGGCAAGGCTCTTCCACCACTTTTTCAGCTTGGTGCGAGCCACTTTTGGCACAAACGGCCGTCCCCAGGCATTGACCGGAGGCACGGCATCCGCCGGGTCGAGTCGTTTCGGATTGACCTGCGGCCGTGGCGAGTTGTGTAGTATGTGCTGGCTCTGGCTCTTGGCAAAGACGAGCAGTTTGTCCGTGTTCCAATTGTCCAGCCAGTCGGTTTCCGGCCGGACATCTGCCAGCCGCTCCTCCAACTCGGCCGAACTGTTTGGCTGGTCGATGAGTCGCAGGCCAGCCATCAGCTCCTGGCGTCTCCAGCCGATGCGCCCAAAGGCAGCCATCACGATTCTGCGCATGCGCACGAGGTCGCCACCGTTTGCAGCGCGGAGGTAGCGGAGGTTGTGGCTCGCCCGTTTGAGCCGCATGTCTGCTTGAGGATCATGTCGGTGGTGGTCGAACCGGAGGCGAATTCGCGACTCGATTTGCTTCCTGCATGTTGGGGGCAGATACGTTGCTTCCCGGCGGAGGCTTCGGTACAGATGGATGGGATTGGGGAGCTTCACTAGACCCGGGGAAAGAGGCATGGCGGCTGTTGGCAGATGTTCGCATCGCAAAGAGTCGAGATCAAAAACTTGCAGAGTGGAATACATGTGTATGCTTAGTCATCGCTATGAACTGCGACAAATACGGAGTCGGAGAGTGCTGTCCAATCATAGCGCTGGACGGACTTCGATTTACGGCGACGTAAGATAGACGGACACAGTAAGCTGGGGTCCACCGGGTCGTTTGGCAATCAAGTGATTTTTTCACTGTGCGCAGTACTTACCTGCGGAGGAACTCGCCCCAAACAACGCACTATTTCCGGGCGCCCTTTCCTTACTGGATGGGGTTAGCGCAAAATCTGGCCAATAAATGCCAACAGATTACTCCGTACTTTGCAAGATGGATGTTAAGTGGGACATTGAATACTACATAGATTCTCTAGAAGGCGGTGAGCTAAAGATTCACGTGGACGTACGGAGTAAACAGCTATAATTCTGGCCTAGCAATCCGCACTATTGCCGACGTCTAGCCGAAGCACCCGCAACGAAGCAATACTCTTCCGAGAGCTGCGCATCGGACAGATTGTAGGCCCAAAGCAAGGCACATGGGACTGTGTGGCGTAGGATGCCCTACCCCACCTATTAGTAAGGGTTTCTTGGGAGATCCGTCGGCATAGCTCGGAGGCACTCTCCTACAACATACACACACGCAGACCAATCATGGCTTGGCTTTCTGCCGCACCTACTCCGCAATGTATCTTCTTTAATTTAGCGTAACCTTGGCCGGATTAGCACCTCTCTTTTTTCCTCCCATATGAACATTACCCGCACCGATACAATCAACCTGCGGTTACATCTCAGACCTCCACCGCTTCTGTTGCATGATTAGACCCTGCCCAGACACTCCAATTCGATCCTGCGGATAAAGTGCACAATGTTGCGGTCATTCTCCCAGGCCAGCGGCCTGGCCGGCCGGATGGCCTCGCCTGCATCGCGGTGTGCCATGGCCGGGCTGACGCGGTCGTTTGCCTCCAAGGCGCTCGCGGCTGGCCGTCGGCCACTGGCGCTGACGGCCTACCAGCAGCAGCAGCAGCAGCGGTATGCCAGCGCGGCGTCGTCGGCCCCGGATCCAAATGACAGCTTTCTCTCGGGCAACACAGCCAACTACATGGACGAGATGTACCTGCAGTGGAAGCAGGATCCCACGAGCGTGCACGTGTCGTGGCAGGTGTACTTCCGGAACATTGAGAGCGGCGACATGCCCATCTCGCAGGCGTTCATCCCGCCGCCATCGCTGGTGCCGAGCTCCTCAGCCGGAGTGCCTGGACTGGGTGCCGGGACCGGTCTCGGACTGGCGGACGACTCGGCGGTGACGAACCACCTAAAGGTGCAGCTGCTGGTGCGCGCGTACCAGGCGCGTGGCCACCTCAAGGCCGACCTCGACCCGCTCGGGATTCGCAACGAGTCCAAGGCGCTCGAGCACGGCACGCCCAAGGAGCTCACGCTCGAGCACTACCAGTTCAGCGAGAAGGACCTGGACACGGAGTACAGCCTCGGGCCCGGGATTCTGCCGCGCTTCAAGAAGGACGGGCGCGAGAAGATGACGCTGCGCGAGATTGTGGCGGCGTGCGAGAATATCTACTGCGGCTCGTACGGCGTGGAGTTTATCCACATTCCGGACCGCGAAAAGTGCGACTGGCTACGGGCACGGCTCGAGGTGCCGCAGCCGTTCAAGTACTCGATTGACGAGAAGCGGCGGATCCTCGACCGGCTCATCTGGAGCTCCAGCTTCGAGAGCTTTCTCGCGACCAAGTACCCCAACGACAAGCGGTTCGGGCTCGAGGGCTGCGAGACGCTCGTGCCCGGGATGAAGGCGTTGATCGACCGCAGCGTCGACTACGGCGTCAAGGACATTGTGATTGGCATGCCGCACCGCGGCCGGCTCAACGTGCTGAGCAACGTGGTGCGTAAGCCAAACGAGTCCATCTTCAGCGAGTTTGCCGGCACGGCTGCTGCTGAGGACGAGGGCTCGGGCGATGTCAAGTACCATCTTGGCATGAACTTTGAGCGGCCCACGCCGTCAGGCAAGCGGGTGCAGCTCTCGCTCGTGGCCAACCCGTCGCATCTCGAGGCCGAGGACCCTGTCGTGCTCGGCAAGACTCGCGCGATCCAGCACTACAACAACGACGAGGCCACGCACAACACGGCCATGGCGGTGCTGCTGCACGGCGACGCCGCACTGGCCGCCCAGGGCGTTGTGTACGAGTGTCTTGGCTTCCGCTCGCTGCCGGCCTTCTCGACCGGCGGCACCATCCACCTGGTGGTCAACAACCAGATCGGTTTCACGACAGACCCGCGTTTTGCCCGCTCGACGCCCTACTGCACCGACATTGCCAAGGCCAACGACGCGCCCGTGTTCCACGTCAACGCCGACGACGTCGAGGCTGTCAACTTTGTGTCGCAGCTTGCGGCCGACTGGCGCGCCGAGTTCAAGCAGGACGTCATCATTGACCTCGTGTGCTACCGCAAGTACGGTCACAACGAGACGGACCAGCCGTCCTTCACGCAGCCGCTGATGTACAAGCGCATCCAGGTGCACGAGCCGCAGATCGACATCTACGTCGACCAGCTGCTCAAGGAGGGCACCTTTACCAAGGAGGACATTGAGGAGCACAAGAAATGGGTCTGGGGCATGCTTGAGGACAGCTTCTCGCAGTCCAAGGAGTACCAGCCGCACTCCAAGGAGTGGACCACGTCTGCCTGGAACGGCTTCAAGTCGCCCAAGGAGCTGGCCACGGAGATCCTGCCGCACAATCCGACCGGCGTCGACCAGAAGACGCTCGAGCACATTGGCGAGGTTATTGGCAGCGCGCCCGATGGCTTCCACCTGCATCGCAACCTGAAGCGCATCCTGGGCGCCCGCACCAAGTCGGTCGTCGAGGGCGCCAACATCGACTGGTCCACGGCCGAGGCTCTGGCCTTTGGTTCGCTCGTCACCGAGGGCCACCACGTCCGTGTGTCCGGCCAAGACGTTGAGCGTGGCACCTTTTCGCAGCGCCACTCCGTCTTCCACGACCAGGAGACCGAGGACACGTACACGCCGCTGCAGCACATCAGCAAGGACCAGGGCAAGTTTGTCATCTCCAACTCGTCGCTGAGCGAGTTTGGTGCCCTCGGCTTCGAGTATGGCTACTCGCTCACCTCGCCCAACGCGCTCGTTATGTGGGAGGCCCAGTTTGGCGACTTTGCCAACAATGCCCAGTGCATCATCGACCAGTTCATCGCGTCCGGTGAGGTCAAGTGGATGCAGCGCACCGGCCTCGTCATGTCTCTACCGCACGGCTACGACGGCCAGGGCCCCGAGCACTCGTCCGGCCGTCTCGAGCGCTACCTGCAGCTCTGCAACGAGGACCCGCGCCAGTTTCCCACTCCCGACAAGCTGGACCGCCAGCACCAGGATTGCAACATGCAGATCGCCTACATGACCAGCCCGTCCAACCTCTTCCACATTCTGCGTCGCCAAATGAACCGCCAGTTCCGCAAACGTGTGTATCCTGGTCGCTTTCCCCTCCTGTTGCCTTGTAACTGCTAACCACTCCAGCCCTGATCATCTTCTTCTCCAAGTCGCTCCTGCGCCACCCGATCGCTCGCTCCAGCATTGACGAGTTCACCGGCGAGTCCCAGTTCCACTGGATCATCCCAGACACTGCCCACCAGGACGGCTCCATCAAGGCGCCCGAGGAGATCAGCCGCGTTATCCTGTGCTCAGGCCAGGTGTACGCCGCTCTGCAAAAGTACCGTGCCGACAACCAGATCACCGACGTGGCCATCACGCGCGTCGAGCAGCTGCACCCCTTCCCGTGGCAGCAGCTGAAGGAGAACCTGGACCAGTACCCGAACGCGCAGACGGTCGTCTGGGCCCAAGAGGAGCCGCTCAATGCCGGCGCCTGGACCTTCACCCAGCCCCGCATTGAGACCATCCTGAACCAGACCCAGTACCACGACCGCAAGCACGTCATGTATGCTGGCCGGAACCCGAGCGCCTCCGTCGCCACCGGCACCAAGGCGACACACAACAAGGAGGAGCAGGACCTGCTGGAGATGGCCTTTACCGTCAAGCAGAGCAAGCTCAAAGGGGAGTAGAGCGGTCGTCTCTTGTATTAGCCTTTCCAGTATGTCCATCTTTGTTTTGTCGTATTTCCTTGGCCTCCAGCTGGTTGTACAAGTAGAGCGGTAGGGAAGCAATGACGCACTTGGAGGCAAAGGCGGAAGGGGTGGCAAACCTGCATATAGACGGAAGCACCATTGGAAGCATCGCTGTTTCGCAAACCGAGTATTGCTACCTAGGCTACGTATCGTGGTCACGTGACAATCTGCCACGGCCGGACCACGCCGTCGTCTCCGGTGGTGACGAGCATCTCCTCCCGGCCGCCCGGCTGTGCGCCAGCATCAAAGCGGTGGCACCAGGTGATGTTGTTGATCTCGTAGGGTCCGTGGGCATTGGTGACGCTGGCCAGGACCCGCCACAGCTTTGTCGGGCTGCTGTCGTTGTGGTTGGCCATGGGGATGTCGCCATCGAGCTCTGCTGCGGCCTCGTCCTCGCTCATAGGCCCGTCTATGCGATCCTGCTTCGCATGCTCCGCATACAGAGCGACGACGCCGTCGCTGCCCGTGCTGGCCACCAGGCCCGAGGCCCCGCTCCACGCGGCCGAGTAAATGTCGCGCGAGTGCGCCCGGGGAAGAACGGCCGTGCAGGACCACTCCTCGCGCAGAGAGCGACGCATGGTGTTGGGCAGACCACCCAGGCTGTTGTGGAACTGGTGGACGCCGTGGCCGGAGGAGGAGGTGGTCGTGGCTGCCGCATCTGCGACGTCGTCTTCCCGCAACGTCCAGATGCGCAGAGTCTGGTCGGCCGACCAGGTCAGAAGGCGCGGGAAGCGTTCCCGTTGGGGATCAGCCTCCCACTGCACGCCCCAGACCGTTCCCTCGTGGCCCTCCAGTACGGCCACGCACACCCACTCGCCGTCGCCGTCCTCGCGCCAGATGCGGACGGTGTTGTCGTAGCTGGTGCTGGCCAGCACGTCGAGGCCGTAATGACGGCCGCTGCTGCTGCGGCGGCCCGGCACGTCTGGACACCAGGCCACGCACTTGACGTCACCGTCGTGCTCGTTCAGCACGGCGACGGTCTCCCACTCGTCCTCGTCGTCGCCGCCCACGTCCTCCCAGATCCAGACGGACTTGTCGCGGCTGCATGTAGCCAGATACTGGCCGGATGGCGAGAAGGCCACGCTCTTGATCTCGTGCTCCTGGCCCTCGAGCACGAGCGTAAACTCCCAGCCCTCGTCCGTCTCGCCGTCGGTCTTGGCGTCTTCTCGCACCTCCACCTCCGAGGCATTGCTGCCAGCCAAAGGCGTGTCCTGCTCCCATCGCCACAGGCCGGCCGTCGAGTCGAAGCTGCCGGAGACAAGACACAGCTTGTGCGGAGGCAAGCCCGGCCTCCACGTGACAGAGCGGACAGAGCGGCTGTGGCCGCCGGTCAGGGAGCTGTGGGACGTGAAATCGACGAGTGAAAAGACAGTCACAGACTTGTTGTGGGCTGTGGCCAGAAGCGGAAGGGTGGGGTGGGGGGTGGACGACCAGCCTCGCTGGTACAGATCAGGTTGGAAGGGGGGCAGGGGTTGGATCGAAGTCGCCAGAGGCTCCGCAGAGGACGGTGTGGTGGACGCCATTCTTCCAGCAGCAGGATTGCGAGCGCAGAAGTCGGACGAAGCCAAATTGGCAGCGCATTTTCTGCACTGTGGCTTACCACAGCATCCGTCGCTAGCAGACTGCTTGTGGCCCCACTAATCCGCGAGGCGCGTCGTGTGGCGTTCACGAAACCGACACGTCTTCAGCGCCTCCAACTTTAATTGGGTTTTCTCGTCACGTCGAGATCCATTCGCTCGCAGTCGCAAATCCACGCCGTCACTTCCAGCTGCCGGCCTTCCATCCTCCGGTTTTGTTTTTCAGCCTCCCGGCCTGCTGACTCTGCCGTCCGGTTTGACGCGATCGGCTCCGGCCATCCGATCTTGCTGCCTACATTTCGTTACTATTCCTTTCGTTTTCCTCTCTCCTCTCTGTCTCTCGTCTCTCCTCTTCTCTCTCGTCTTTCCTCTGTCTCTCCTTTCCTCTGTCTCTCCTCTCCTCTCTCTCTTCCCCTCTCTCTCTTCCCCTCTCTGTCCTCTCTCTCTCCTTCCCTCTCTCTCTCTCTCTCCTTAACCCTCTCTCTCCTCCCTCTCTCCTCAACGTCTATGCCTGGCTTTGTTTTTGCACTGTTCGTCACCAGCTAGCACGGGCCAGGCCTCACCCTCCAACTCTGCCCTGCATGGCTTCATCCATAGTCACGACAGCCTTGCATTCCCATCGCGCATCCTTTTCTGCTGCGCCCCTCTCGCCGTCGCCCGCTCCTCCGTCCCAGCTGCCGCCGACAGGCCTGAATGTGGCCACAATCACGTCTGCCGGTCATCCCTCCTTCCACATGCCTTCCGCATCACAACCAGGCCCGCCGTCGTCCCAGCAGTCGTTCGCCATGAATCAGCCGTCGTCCCAGCCAAACCCCGCTCTCTCGGCCTCTGCCTATCACCCTTTCGCCGAGTCGTCCCAGCCAAAGCTGGAGCATGACGATCCGATGAAGATCTACTCGGTAAGCCTTCCTCTCGTCTGGCTCCGTCTGCCATTGCCGCCGCTGACCAGGTGCTCTCTCCCAGGCTGTGTATTCGGGCACCAATGTGTACGAGATGGACGTGAACGGCATTGCGGTCATGCGTCGACGCCACGACTCGTGGCTCAATGCCACGCAGATCCTAAAGGTCGCCGGTGTCGACAAGGGCAAGCGCACCAAAATCCTCGAAAAGGAGATCCAGACCGGCGAGCACGAAAAGATCCAGGGCGGCTACGGCAAATACCAGGGCACGTGGATCGGCTTCGAGCGAGGCGTCGAGGTGTGCCGCCAGTACGGCGTCGAGGAGATTCTGCGCCCGCTCTTGACATATGACATGGGCCAGGATGGCGGTATTGCTGGCCAGGGCAACTTCAACACGCCGACGAAAGAACAGGCCATGGCCGCCCAGCGCAAGCGCATGTACAATGCCAGCAACGACAGCCGTCCCAACGGCGCGTCCGGGACCTTTTTCCGGGGCATCTCCAACACGGCCTCCAACATGGTGGGCATCATCAGCAAGGCTCGTTTCGATTCGCCTGGCCCGCGACACCGGGCTGTCGGCGCACAGGCAGACCGCAACGGCCTTGCCCGGGCGCCGAGCTTCACGCGACAGCCGTCGATGCAGGCCGACGAGCTGCCCAACTCGCAGCAGAGCTTCGCGTCCGACTATGGCCGCGACAGCGACACGGCCGTCTATCTCTCGCAGCCGCAGAGCACACAGCCGTCCGGTGGCGACGGTGCTGAGCCTCCGCGCAAACGGGCCAGAATGGGTGCCACGCTGGGCGACAGCTTTGCCCTTGCTGGTGCTGCCGATGTCTATGCCAATGCGAGTGCCTTTCCCGGCTCGCCGACAGAGCCCAACGAGTCGTTTGTCTACAGCCAGGCCGGTCTCCACGCATCCCTGGCGCCCTCCATCGATGGCCAGGTGCCGCTGCCTCCGCTGCCCTTTGAGGTCTCGCCCGACGCCGAGGCCAAGCGCAACACGCTCATGTCCCTCTTCATGGACGCCGGGGGCGACGACCACACCCGCCACGACACCTTGCACCGCATGACTCCCGCAGAGCTGGACATGCCCATTGATGCCCAGAGCCACACGGCGCTGCACTGGGCCGCCACCCTGTCACGCATGCCGCTGCTGCGCGCCTTGATTGCCAGCGGGGCGAACCCGTTCCGTGTCAACGCCGTTGGCGAGACCGCGTTGATGCGGGCTTGTCTCGTCACCAACTCCCACGAGCACAGCTCCATGCCGGACCTGCTCGACGTGCTCGGCAGCACCATCGAAGTGCGGGACGCCAAGGGTCGAACGGTCCTGCACCACATTGCCGTCACCAGCTCGGTCAAGGGCCGCAGTGCCGCCAGTCGCTACTATCTGCAGTGTCTTCTCGAATGGGTCGTCCGCCAGGGCAGCGCGCCGAGCAGCCAGACCATGCAGCCAGGCCTGCACGGCGGCCCTCCTTCTGCCCCGGCCAAGCTTGGCCTGGCACGCTTCATGAGCGAGATTGTGAATGCGCAGGACAAGGCCGGCGACACGGCTCTCAACATTGCAGCCAAGATTGGCAACCGCAGCATCATCTCCCAGCTCCTCGAAGTATGCGCCGACCCCAACCTGCCGAACCGCCAGGGCTTGCGGCCACTGGACTTTGGCGTGGGCACCGACGCGGCCATTGATGCTGCCGGCGGCGAGGCTGCAGATGGCGATCCTAACGGAACCGTTGGCAGCAGCCAGAAGAGCCGAGAGAGCAGCGACGACATCGTTTCCTGTACGTCGCCCTTGTATCTCACAGGCTTTTAAATGCTGACAAAGACGCAGCAATAACACACCTCCTCACCGAGACCGCGTCAGTCTTCCAGTCCGAGATGAAGGCAAAGCAACAGGCCGTCGAGGCGCTGCACAGCTCCCTGCGCACCGCGTCCGCCCAGCTCGGTGAGGCCCGGCGCACGCTGGACACGCTGCAGGACAAGGTCAAGAATCAGCAGCAGGCCCGCCAGCGCGTCCTCAACCTGTCGCGGGCCCGCGACGAGGAACAGTACCGTCTCGTCGACCTGGAACGAGCACACGGACGGACCATGGCAGAGCTCGACAGTCTGTCCAGCTGGGCGACCGAGCCAGACGGCCCTGTCGAGTCGGATGTCGCAACATTGCCGTCAGCAGCCGTGATGCGGGCTCGAATTCGCGCGCTGCACCAACGTACAGCCGAAACACGGCGGGCTGAACAGGCGCTCAAGAGCCGCAGCCGGGACATTGAGCTCAAGTTCCGCCGTCTCGTGGCCTTGGCCACCCGCTGCTCCGACACCGACGTGGACAGCCATCTGGACGGTCTGATGCGTGCTGTGGAAAGCGAAAAAGGCGACCTGGAGATCGGCCGGGTGCGTCGCTTCTTGGGCGGTGTGGAAGGGCTGGTGCACTGAACCACTGGCTTCTTTGGTCTGCTTGCATTTCTGGCCTGTATTTCTCGTGTACAAGTGGTGTTCTTCGTCTGGTGCCGGTTGGGTTCTTGTCTCTGTTTATATGGTGCCAAGGGAGCATATGGGTGGGTCTTCCGTCTGGCTGCTGCTGCATGCCTCTTCACGTCGGCGTCTCTGGTTGTTCCGAGTGTGTAATATACGTTTCGGCCATGTGTGAATGTGTGCGATGCAATATGTGGCTCAATATACGTGACTGTCACACTGAACTGGGCCATCCGATCCCAAACGCCTGGCGCCATGCTGTCTCTTGCTCTTGTCCTGCTTCCTGTCTCGATTCTTGTCTCGATTCCTGTCTCGATTCCTGTCGCATCTCCTGTCGCATCTCCTGTCGCATCTCCTGTCGCATCTCCTGTCGTATCTCATGTCGTATCTCTCGTCTCCTCTCACGAAGCGCCAGCTGCATAAAGACCCTCCCATCTGTCCTCCACGCCGCCGACCTGCTGTTTCAGCCGTACAATCTCCCGGTCCAGCTCTTCGACGTTGCGGCTCAAGGCGCCCACCTCCTCAAACCGCTGCGAGCCGCGGGCGTTGTCCGCCATCTGCTGCACCAAAAAGCGCTGCTCTTCCAGCACAACCAGCTTCTCCCGCACCTCCTTCTCCTCCGTCTCCAGCGCCGACACCGCCGTGCTCACCTCGCTGCCGGCCAGGCTGGCCGTGTCTCCGTCGCCGAGCAGCTCGCCATTGCGCAGAGGCGAGAGGTGCAGCCCGCCGCCATGAAGCGAAGAGGGCGCCTTCCGCTGCGGCTTCAACGCCTGGCCAGTGCCGGACTGACTCGCACGCAGCATCTTCGGCACGTGCTTCAGCGGCACCATGTTGGCATGCAGAAACGTCGACGCCGCCGTGTATACGGCCCGTTGCAGCCGCTTCTGCGCCACGCTCTGCGTGCTCAGGTCGCGTAGCCTCACCGCCGCCAGGTTGTACTTGGCGAAGCTGTCCATCAGCCGCTTGCGAACCTTAGCCGCCTCCTGGATCTGGCCGTGTGTCGGTGGCGGCTTGTCCGGCCCATCCGCCTGTAGCGACTGCAAGGCGCGTTGAAACAGCGGCATCATCTGCCGGATGCCCCATTCGAACTGCCTCAGTGTCTCGTACGCACGCTGATCGGCTGGCTTCCGCGCCATCTCCTCTTCAAAGTCTCGCTTCGAGAAGATCGTGGCCTTGCAGTCGCGGCACATCCGCACGTCCATACTGACCTGGCCTGCCGTCTCGCCTGCATGTGCATGCATCTTCTCTGACGCTGAAGGCCTTGTCGTCCGCTCCGCAGTCTCCCTGTGGGCAGCCACACTCAGCCCAACCTCGGTCGAGCACCCTGTCTGCGAGTCCGCACACACAACCCTGCCGCATATTCGGCAGTGGTGTCTCCGAAACGTCCACGTCCCAAACTCTTGCTGGCAAAACGGACATCGGATCACCGCCGCATCCTCTTCCCACGTCACCACAGACTGCTCAATGGCCTTCCTGGCCTTATTGTGGCCCGCCAGAGTCCCCCCTGCCGCTATCGCCAGATCTGGGGCCGCGTCTGCGATCAGCTGTGTCAGCTTGGTAAGCCGCTTTTCCAGCCTCCCCATCTCCAGGTTCTGCCGCTCCATCCGCTTCTGGCGTGTCGCCAAGAACATGCTTGTCAGGTTCAGCTCCGCTCCCCTGTGTTCGTTGTAGCCCGGTCGCGATTTGTAGCACGTTTCACACACACGAACCCAGTAGCCACGTACCGGGTCGTATTTCGCTGACCTCGACAGCTTCATCTGGTACATTGTGTGCGTTTCGCAGAACAGTTTGCCACAATTCCGGCAATGGACAGTCCCGTTCAACGGTCCCAGGCCCTTGGCACAGGTTGGATCCGTGCATACATCGTGTCCCGTCGGCCGCTGCCAATGATTTCGTACGATCAGCTCATCCGGGTCAATGGATGCCTCAGTCGGTCGCTGCATGCCAAAGCCTTCGTTCGGTCCGGCAAGAGGGGGGACAGATTCGTTCGACTCAAACACGTCCAGTCCACGCAGCTTCTGGTTGATCAAAGAAAGAGGTTGGAACTTTTTGGCCTTTAGGACCTGCTTGTCGAACCATGTCTTCACCTCATCCTGCTGGATCTCGGGGAGTTCTTGGTGTATATCGTCGATGTGTCTACAACATGCCGGTCTGTTAGTTGGAGTCAGGCGACTCTGCCAGAGCAAGATACTTGCCTGTTTAGCTGAAGCAGTGTAACCTGGCAATCGGTTTGTTTGTCAGCGATACATAAACGACTTGACAGAAATTCCGGCGTGTTACACACCATTTCCTCGCCACATATTGGACAGACAAGCCCGGTCCCTGCATTCCGAGTCGATGACTCCCCGTGGCTGATGTTCGACGTAAGGTCTTGTCTCGTATCTGCCAGTGTCGACGGTGGTGATATCCCGGGAACATTACGGGAGCCCCGCGAGACTGAGCTGGCATCTGACGCCGCAAACGGACTAGAGGATCTGGCAGTCCTGACTGGTGTACTCCGTACCTCCGGTGCCGCGAGCCCCTTTCCGTTTCCCAGTATTCTGCCTCCTCCAAGCTTTCGAGCGGACATCGAAGGCTATCAGCGGCGACTCCGGCCGTAGTTAGTCTGGTCGAATCGGAGTCGCCACAGCGACGGGGCCGACGACCCGCGATGAGAAGCGTGGCCGTGAGTGGAATTCCCGTATAAGGCCGAGCCTTAGATCGTTCACACGGCCGGTGCTCCGAGGAAGCCGCTAGAGCGAATGTTCGTTGTGCTATGAGGCCTACCAGAGAAAACGGTTGGAACAAAGGAGGTGTGAGTTTCTTGTCGTGAAATGTTACGTAATTCAGTATGGGTCCGGCTGAGGCACGGCTGACCAATAATATAATCAGTGCCCACTATAGCTCCTATCGAAACCGTTTAAGTGGTTGGCGCGAATGGCTGTCGTCTTTCGTCATAATAACGTGCGGCGCATAGAGGAAAAAATCGCCGGCCCACAATGTAAAGGCATCCTCAGGTAGCATTTCCATACCTCTCGCCAGTAGCCGCAGGAATGGACTCCCAATTTCCCGAAGTTCAGGGTGGCGGCAGCCTAATGGTTGCTTGGCAGATAAAAGGAAAGAGAATTCTCGTTGTGGGCGGTGGCGAGGTAATTGGCTCTCTATTCGCCCTCATCCATAGGTTGCTAATTCAACAGCTGTAGGTTGCTGCTGGTCGCATTCTCCACTGCCTCAATGCCGACGCTGCAGTTACTGTCGTCGCGCCAGCCTCGGGACTCAACCCCGAGGTAGCCTACCGTGTGCACCAGAAGCAGGTTGTCCATATCGATCGCACGTTCGAGCCAGATGATCTCGATGGCGTCAACATGGTTCTCACGGCCGTGGACGATCCAGAGGCCTCTACCCGGGTGTGGAAGCTATGCAAGGAGAGGCGCATTCCCGTCAATGTAGCCGATGTGCCGCCAGAGTGTGATTTTTACTTTGGCAGTGTCCATCGCGATGGGCCACTACAAATCATGGTCAGCACAAACGGCAAGGGTCCACGGCTGGCCCAAGCCATCCGGAAGTACATCGCCAAACTGCTGCCAAAGGAGGCAGGCAAGGCCATCAACTCTGTTGGTGAGCTGAGGGTGAAGCTACGTCGAATGGCACCGAACCCAGAGGACGGACCCAAGAGGATGGCTTGGTAAGCCTTTTCCCATCCCTTTTTCAATCCCCTGTCCTTCCTGGAAGGTGCAACTGATGACAGCAGGATGACCAAAGTCAGCGATGCCTACTCTTTCGAAGAACTTTGCAGTCTGACCGACGAAGACGTCAACAATCTGTTGCGGTTTTACATGTCAGGTACAGTGCCGGCCCTCGATATATTGTTCTCTATGCGCGGCAACAGCGACATTAGCAGAATTGATGTCTTTGATGGTTCGTTTGGCTTCAGCGTAGGCGTGTGACCGCTATAGCGTGTGGTCAATTCAAGTATGGGGTGAACAGGGACGTTCTGAGCATTCAAGGCGCTATTTTGATTGATTGCCCGGTTTCGAACCAAGTTGGGTTTTTGTATGAAATGTATCAACACTGTATGTATTTTCCTGCTATTTTCTGTAAGGCGACTCCTAATTCCCACTTAACACGTACAGTGTTTTTCCTGTGTGTCCGTGCGCGTACTGTGCTGTGATCTGAATCGCGTCTTGACATCCCGGCAACCTAGCTTATTGTGTAGGAGGGCATAACAAGACGAAAGACGGTGGCTAGCTCAGCATGGCCAGACTAAATGGCAGTGGAAGTCGTGACAAAAACGGCTCATTGACATCTCAACGGAGCCCAGGCACTGACGATAGTTCCACAGCTGACACCTCCCAGCCGCAATGCGACATCTTCAACACAACGTTCTCCTTGTATCGAGCTTCGCCGCTGTTTCTAGGTCCAGACCCACTCTCATATGCGCGACTTGCCACTCTCAGCCAACGGCTCCGAGATGTGCTTGTGGGCGATGTCGTGCGAGGCGTGGAGGTCGGCCTTGACAACGCATCCAACGCAACGATGGGCAGCGCGGGTAGTTTGGAGGGTGTGACGATCGAATGGGTCGCTTCTGATGATGCTCTGGGCATATCTAATCGAGCTCTTCAGGTTTCTCTACAGTATGAGAATGCCATCTGCTCCGCGCTGCTTCTGCCAGCACCACCAGCGAACGCTGCCGGAGACGACACTCCCAAGGGACAATTTTTGCACCTACCCCTTCTTCTTCTCCGGATGCCCACCCCATTAAAGTCTGCTGTCGTCTCTTTTCTTTCGAGCACGTTTGACTGCCGAATTGGCCCCCTGCGTCTGAGCAGCGAATACATGATCCAGCGGTGGGAAGCATGGGCAGAAGGTACAGCACTTCCGACGACTGGTCCTCTGGCGAAAGACGTCGTTCTCACGCTCGGCTTTTGTCTTCCTGGAGAACCGAGAGAGGCCGCCGTTGGCATAGACGAGGGCGAGGCACCGAGTGAGACAGTGTCCAATGCCACATCAGGCCTCAGGGCAGTCGACATTATTGTTCACTTTCGGGATCTGCCGCAATTCTTCGAGGCCGGTAAAACACACGCTGAAGGGGGCGACAGGGTCAACAAGCCGCTCACGAAAGCTCTCAATCACTACGTGAAGCACCATCTTGCACTAGACATGTCGCATCCGGCCGTCAACTTGGTGCGCATTGCTTGTGGAGGCTTTGTGCTCGCTGCAAGCCGCATCAAGGTGTTCAGCGCGCCTGACGCCATCATAGGTGCTGCATCGCATGCGACCGCAGTGCAAGACCTTCTTTTACAACTCGTAATGAGGGCCGCAACTACAATGTAGATCCCTGCAGCGAGTTTGGATTGAATCGCTGTCAACACCTATACTGCAGATCTACTGAAGGCCATCTCTCAGCCGGGCTTGTCGCCTCTGCTCTGTTATATGCCAGTTGAGGCTTCTGGTACAATAATCAGGACGGGCCCTTCTACGAATTCCAGTGGAGAGATCTGGCAATTAGCTGCAAGTTTCGCTCCGTGAACATCTCCTGGTTTTCGCAGGTTCTATTATATATGTGTCTGTGCATATGTATGGTTTTATTTTGGATATCATTGCTGACCCAAGGAGGGTGAACATTTCTAGACAGGATATAAAGAAACGTACTCCGTACTCCGCGTACAATATGTTCTCTGCTGGAGAGGGGACGGGGCTGGGGTATTGAAGACGGATATATCCACGGCCGGACGTAAAGCATAAAGTCATAGTACCACTCCAGAGGCCAACATCTACTCGCACTGAGCCCACCAGACACTTAAAACAACACAGCTATACGGACTTGCACATGTGGTTGCACCGGTGTAGCCGGTTCCTCCGCACTGGCCCCATTGCGATACTGGGTTTGCGGTCTGGGTAGCCGATGTTGTTTTGGTTGTAAAAGTAGTATTGGCGGGAGTAGCCGGGGTTGTGGCACTGTCGTCCGTCACGGTGACTGTAACTGTTGCTGTCGAAGTGATGGTGGACAGGGTGCAAAGCCCGGATGTGGTGGCTGTCTGGGTTGCTGTTGGTATGGTCTTGGTCAGTGTCGTTTTTGTTAGTGTCGTTTCTGTTGGTGTCGTTTCTGTTGGTGTCGTTTCTGTTGGTGTCGTTTCTGTTGGTGTCGTTTCTATCGGTGTCGTTTCTGCTGATGTAGTCGCAGTGCTCGGGAAAGTTGAGGGTTCTTTAGTCGGTGTTACAGATGCCGTAGTCGGTTTGGTTGCAGACGTGATGGTCGATGTAGTCAAGGCAGCCGTTGGTGTGGTTGTCAGAACGGTTGTTGGACTGGTCGTTTTTGTGGTCAAAGGGGCGGTTGTCGCAGTTGTTGTAGAGGCCGCCGATTCCAGATCTGCCACAACCTCGTCCAGAAACCCGGAGTTGGCGTAGACCTGAGACATATCCCAGATCATGATGCCTCCGAAACTGGAAAACTGCTTCAAATACGTCACAATGGATGCCAGGGTACTTCCAGACTCGTAGCCAGAGCCAGCAGCAGTAGAGCTTCCCGGAATGCCGACAAGGATGCGCACGTCGGGGTTTTTGCTGGTGGATTGCGCCCAGGTGTCCCATGTGCTGAAGTCGAAGTTACTCTGCGACGACGACCCAGAGACAAAAGACTGGGATCCGCAGTAGTTGTTGTAAAACTGCACCATGATGAAGTCGAAATACACGGCACCAGACAGCATGTCGTTGTCGGCAACGTCTGGAAACGGACACTGAGGTGCTGCTGACAGATAGTACTCCTTTCCACCAGCAGCGGTAGCCGCATCCATGCTGGTCCGAAGCTGTTCTGCAAAGGGCGCCATATTTGACGTGGAGGACTCAAAGTCAAAATCGAAGCCATCCACCACGGCGTTTCCAAATGGCCGGTTCACGCTGCTGGAGGTCTGGACAGGGCCAAACATGGCCCATATATTGTCCGCAGCTCCAGAAGCCACAGTCGATGTGCTGAAGCCGCCCTCCGTGTACGTTGCTCCCCCGATGGAGAGGAGAATAGTCTTGCCGTAAGTGGACTGGCAAGACTGGATGTCTTCCCTGCAGGTAGCGGCCGTTAATAGCACGAGCTAATAGGAGGAGGTACGTCGAACAACTTACTCTAGCTGTGAGCAGCTCAACAAGGTAGTCCCCGAAAATGCGGTACAATTGTCACCAGCATTCGCAAAGTTGACAACGGGTGTTGATATAGCATCCAGGAAAGCAAGGGGGATGATCTGTATTGCAAGGTTAGTTGAAAAAAGCATCGCGACTTTCTCCCTCGGTGGCATACATCGATATCAGTGTCTAGACAAAATCAATCAGCACTCCCATCATTGCATAGTAACAGAGCAACAGGTCCAGCAAGGCTTACTAGAGCAGTAGTACGAGAGCCTCTGTTGAGAGTTAAGGCTTCCTGTAGGCTGCTGGTACGAGTTCTGCCCCCAGTAGACTGCCACATTGTCCGCAGATGAAGAGCTGAAGCCAGCATTGGCCAGAGCCGCGAAGCCGACGGAGGCTCCCATAGCCGTGGCAATTTTTCTCGGGGTAGAAAGCATGATGAGGGGGGGGGGGGGGGGGGTAAGTGAGCACAAGCCTGCAAAAGGGCCGATTTTGTTCAGATACAGGTGAATGGGACTCTGGTGAGACGTAGAAACATGAAGACAGAAAACAAAATACACCGAGGACACGGCTTATCAGCCATGTCTACCATGTTATATACAAGAGAAAGCACACATTACGCGCCAGAACACTGCCAGCCCTCCGAGCACATGCGTATCCACCACCCAGCTCATGTGGTCGGATCTGGCCCTCGAAAGAGACAAGAAGGCTGGTGTGAGGCAAATTACCAGGCACACAAGGGCCAGATTCAGATATAGTCTAGCATATGGCACGCGTACTCAGGTACGCGAACAAGAAAGGGGGTGGCAGCATTCTATCCATGATTGGTGGAAGCTTCGATTCTCTCAATGACAAGGAGCAGACATAGATAAACGGGGGGAGAGGTAAATTTGGCGGATCTCAACATCTGGAATGAGAACTCAAGCAAGGCTGAATGACATAACTTCAGGGGATTCGCGGGCTCCGAAAAACGGGAAAATAACAAGGTGCACTAAGTGACAGTCCAGACAGGTACAGAGTGATATCGAGAGATGTATTCTAGGTGGAATGTAGATCGATCAGCAGGCGCCATCTGCTGGCATGCTAGCATGCTGGAATGTCGATGGCATTCCAGATCCAATCGAGGCACAAAAAGGTGGGACGAGCCACATGGCACAATGCACGAATAAAGGCACGCGAGTCTTGATGTGCCAAATGGATCACGACCCTGTCGGTAACGGGGACTCGCAGTGAAGGGGCAATCGATCGTGGCCGTCGCCGTCGCCGTCGCCGTGGCAGTTTGTGTGTATCAAGCGACGCGGTGGAAGATAAAGGGCGTACATAGCACAAGCGAAAGTCACCCCTGTCTTTCTCCAAGACTGGAATGTTGCAGCTTGACGCATGCCTGTGAGGGGGGGACAGCGATAGGGAAATTTGAGACAACAGGAAGCATCACAAGACGCGGACTGGCCATATGCGCCACCCACGCAGCATGCCAAACGAAAAGGCTTCTGCACTTGAGCAGAGTCTTCGACATGGCCATCTTGAAACCCACAACGAAGCAGTCGCAACGCGGCCAGAACTACATAGCATGCGTGGGCCCGTCCTTCATCAAGCCTTTTTTGCAAGGCCGGTCCCGGGAGTATCAGAGGGGGTCGTCCGGTAATGCCAAGCGAATTGTAACAAGTCTCGCAACTGCCTCCTCCTCATTCGAAGTTCAGATTGCCATCGGTAAGCTGGAAACCTACCGGAATACTCGTACGAGTCGGGTAATCGACGATGGAGGAGCAAGTTGGATGATAAAATGTCATTGGATAAATAAGTGCCGTCAAGGCTCCAATGGCTTCACGCCCTTCGTCTTCAGGGTCGAGTCCCGAGACGCTCGCATGCACGCCATCCCGGCATCACGATAGATCTTCAGGTCCTTCCGCTTCTTTCGCACCCCTGGCCATCGCTCAGGCGGGTGGATCCCATTGGAAACCATCATCGTCGGCACAGTTGCCGGGCGGATCTGATGAACCGGCTGCTCTAAGCCAATCGGAGATTTTCTTTGGCGACCCGGCCTTTCGTCACAATGTGGCGATGCTGTCGAATCGAATGGAACTGGAACCGTTGAAGTCGAACGAGAACGAAAGGACACATCAGACAGTCGTTCCTGCGGCTGGCCAATGAGCCCCAATATCGATTCTCGAGTGGAGCACCATCACGCGGAGTCGCCCGAAAAGCACTCCACCCCCGCTAAATCCCCCCAGTCGACAACCCACAATGAAGCCATTGCCGGCTCATAAATCCAGTCTCTCGCGTGTTAGCCGTTCCATACCCGACATGGCCGGCTTGCCTCGGGACTGCTGCATCCCCTGTCATATACTTAAGCCTCCCCTTCCCAGATGGTAGACGTGTCTGTCGATTGTACTCGAATCTGCACATGCTTCAGCTTTTCGGCTCCAATAACGCAGCCCCCCAAGTCTCACCAGTATCGGCACAATGCCCGTATCAGTCCATCCCATATTTGCCAGGCGCCTGACCACGTCGGCTCAAGTTCATCCACGCTTCCTTCCATACATGCACGGCAGCAGACCCCTACTCCGGGCCCCCCCAATGCGCCGGTGAGTTTAGCTGAACCCCCACGGTTTGAAACCCGTAAATGTTGGGCAAAGCATCTAGCGGCTGACATTGTCTTTTCCCCACAGGTTGCCTGCTTATATGGCCGTTGCTTGTATCGGATATGCTGCTGTCAAATACAGCAACAGAAAGTCAGAAAATGTGTCCGCCCAAGACACCCGTCTATCCGAAGATCGCGTTGCCCTTCTGGATGCGTATGGCGGTCGCGAAAGCCTCGAGGAACTAGAAATGGCTTCTCGTATCTACAGCTTGCAACAAGAGAAACAACAACAAAAACAGAACCGCAAATAGTCGTTGGGTAGTGATGAGATGGCATATGGGCTTTGTTCCCTGTAACACACGGCGCACCGGTGGTTTTGATTTGTATGGCATCCAAGCGTTTTGTATCTCATCGTGGCACTTCCAAAGCCACGAACGACTAGAATAGTCACAAATAAGCATAAATATTCCTTTGTTTAGCGTATGGGAGCTGTTTCAAGGCATCCAATGATGTAACTGAGACAACATCTCGTAGCTTCGCATCGCAGACTTCATCACTGCCGGACGAAATCTGCATCCAGCGTGTATGTAGTGGTGCCCATGGTCTCAGCTGCCTAGATTTTGGCACTGGCATCTTTATCCTCCTGCAAAACAAGCGAGATGCTATCACGAACTCTGTCTGCTAGTTTCGCGGCATCTTGCTCGTCCAAATCCGTTCGCTGGCCACGCCCAAACATTGTAAATTTTTCGGCCCATCGTCCTTGTCTGCGAATATCTGGCCGAGGAATGATATGGAAGTGCGTGTGCGGCACAACTTGTGCAGCAGCCGCTCCGTTGTTCTGTACTATATTCCAGTCATGCACGCCTGTAGCATGCATAAGCGCAGCAGAGAGAACACGAAGCCAACGTCCCAGCTCAGTAGCCTCCGTCTCACTGACTGCCGACATTTTCTCTCGGTGTTGTCTTGGGCAAAGCAGCAGATGACCTTCTGCCAGAGGTGCGATGTCGAGAAAGGCCACCACAAGCGGTGTTGAGAGCACTACAAATGTCTCAGTGTGTGGATGGGTCCGTGTCGAGGCCAAGCTTGCATGCGATGCAGGAGGTGGCTGCAGAGGGTCAAACGGTGGGAAGCGCCGTGCTATATTGCAAAAAGGACAATTATTTGCACCTCCGGCCGGATCCTCGGCGGATGGTTGGGCCATAGTTGATTAGTTGCGACTTTAACTGAAAGAGTGTGGAAATCTGGCACGGTGGAATTGGAATCTGCCTCCCCTATAAGACAGGTACGTTAAGGCGGTGAGAAGATGTCGTGAGCATAATAGCAATGTAAGTTTCTTAAAATATTTCGCTTCGTCTTCGATAGCGCATATGCCTTTATGTTGAGATACAATACTGTGAGGTTTACATGCCGTTCTTGTAATCTTTCAGACCTCTTGACTTTAGGGTGGCTTTCTGAGGAAATGCACATAGCGTCATCGGTCGCAATGATGCGAGAGAAAAGCCTATAGCGATCGGTGTTCAAAAAGCAAATCTAATCTACGCATAATTCGGTATAGACCCCTGTAGTGATAGACAGTACCGGATAATCTTTTCCGGATGAATGTCCTTTGTGTACTCCGTACTCCGTACGGACTACCTATTTGCTGATGTTTTTAGCCTATAGGCAACTTGCAACAATAGGTAGTAAGATTTGTGTATATAGTCTAACCACAAACTACTCTTATACATCCAAACACTATATTTCCCAGAACTGCCATACAGTGGCGGGTAACATGCCAAAGCTTCTCTCACCTACCGGCGATCACTTCCTTTTCATCTTCCCAGTCTCCAGCATCCTCCATGATTTCGTTTGCCTGCATCTCAGCGTCCCCCTCAAGACCCTCGCTATCGAAACTCTCGTAACCATCGCTGTCGTATGCGTCGTCCACATCCATCCCACCACGTTCGTCGCCCGCATTATCGTCACTGCCGTCTTTGTCGTCGTCCCCAGTTTTCCGCCCGCCTCTTTCGTTTATGACTTTTGCTTGCTTCTTCTCGACATTGTCCTTCTGCTCCTTCTTCCTCGCTTCCTTCTCCCGCCTGCGCGTCTCCCAGCGGGTTTTCATATCCTTGATCTCCGCCTGAGACTTGTGAATATGCTCATGCCACATCACTTGGCCCTGACACAATCCTTCCTCCACCTTAATGAGTCTAAGCCTCATGCGGGGACCAAGCTCAATCAGCTTCACAGCCCGCCGTTCCACATGATCATCAGCGGTGTCTGCCCGACCGCCATCTGAATCATCTTGACCCTCTGACATTGCTGGTGTTGCCCGGGACTTCGTAGACGTCACCCGGCGGGCTGTCGTTTCCAAAACCTCGACTTCGGCGTCGGTCTCTGCTTCACTGCCACTCGTGCCTCCGTCGGTCACATAGCCCTTCCCGTCTTCACCACCCACCATGTAGTCTGAGATATCCTGCAGCCTTCCTAGATTCGGCAGTCCGCCCTTTTTCGTCTTCTTTGAATAAAGAAGCTTTTCGGCAGCGTTCAGCCTTTTGAGAGCCTTTGATATGCCAGTTGCTTTCGTAGTGATCGCATAGTGGCGGAAATTGAGAACAAACGAGTCCGGATCAGAACTGTTTCTCTCCCGGTTGAGTAAAAGGACTCTCCGAATCGACGTAAGAGGGGTTGCTTGAGGATTGATGGGTGGGAATAGAGACTGGAAACTGGTGGTGACTAGTGACTCTAGATGTTTTGGTATTTTGGCGTTTGAATCTTCTGAGATACTAAAATTGTTCATAACCAGCTGCCTTTCTGTTAGTACAATAATACAATGTTGGGATGGGAGCAAGAGCAGCTATTATGAGAGAGCTATCGTACCAACGGCGGATTGATGTACTCTTTGCCTCCACCTTTCGGATGCTTTTGCGCCCTCTGAACGTCTTTGCTCAGCGAGTATTTCTCCACTCTGAAATGCAGAGTAGGGCCGCGTGGAGCAGAGGCAATGCGCAGATTGACATTGCCCGAGGTTGACCGGGAAAATAAAAGCAACTGCGTGACGCCAAGAGGGCCGCACATAGTCACGTAGTCTCTCAAGCGATTGGCCCTTCGTTCCTTCAACCGGCTTGCAGTTCCAGGTTCCATGACCCTGCGAACATCGGACGCCAACTGGCTTACACTGGAGCCAACTTCGCCGGCTCCAATGCGGATGACCATGCTTTTGGGGTTGCGAGCAGATGCAATCCCCGTGCTCGCTGGTATAGCACTAGTGTTTCCGTTTGTCGGAGCTGCATGAGTCCTCCTTTTACTGCGTCGTCTAGCCATTTCGAAGTTTGCCTGAAAGAGTGGAAAACGCTGCGCTGTTCTCCTAAGGCAGATCTGTGTTTGGGAGGATAATATGCAGGACATAGAAAGTACGATACAAGAAACTTTTTTTAGGAAATTCTTTATCAGAAAGAAGGATTTCCCACATCGAGCTTAGCTTATTTTGTTCGATAGTACGATAAGCTCGATAAGTAAAAATCTGCCTGCTGGTCATTCTCATACCTGCTGTTCCTCTGTTAAAATCCTCGTCCAGTCAAATTTTCTCCATCGCTTCTGGAAGTCCCCAAGCCGCGCATCGTCCCTGGTCCAACGGCCTTGCCGCCTGATGATGCTAGCATCGACGTCTAGCATACCTCCTATGATCTCCCTGGCGAAAAGGTCGCCCTTGGGCCAACGGCCTGCGTCCTCTACAATATGCCCAAGACCGCCGTCAAGCGTGAACCAAACATGAAAATAGGGCATCTCCTTTGCAATGCTCTTTTTAAAGGCCTGCTTTCCTAAGCCCTCGCGGGCTCGCTTCCCGGTGTCGATGAGCTTTTTGTGCTGGCTCCACTCCTCGTCAGCAGAAAGCAGAGCATCTTTAAAGAATGCTGGCGCTGTGGCACCTTGATCGTATGGGATGGGCACTGCGATCAAGGCTGCATGCATTCGGCGATGGGGACTGGCTGCATTTTCGTAGAATATAACGTCACGGCCCTGGTCGTGGTAGAGCCGAGTTAAAGACTTCATGAAGTTGCGAATCTCCTCCCACTCGTCGTTGTCACAGTCCAGGAGGTTGGTATGGTGTTCGACTGGCACAATCACAGCTCCGCCGTCCGCGCCGGTTAGCTCTGGTTCCGTTGGTAATGTAAGGAAGACACGTGTAGCGAGAGAAACAATCGGTGCGGTGGGAAGGTCTTGCGGCGGTCGGCGGTCCTCGTGGTGGCATAATGGACACGAGTCGAGGATCTTGTTCATTTTCGTGAATTCGTTCACGGCAATGTTTTTCAATGTTGCCTCTGACTTGTGTGTTCGACTGGCAAGCTTTTCAGCGTTATCGTCCATATAGTCGAGGTCGTCTTTGAACTTGGCGTCCTTGGTGATGCGCTCAGCAAGTCTGAGGCCTTCTCCACCCGCTGCTCCACGTGTGCGGCGCTCCTCACGCATCATATCTTCGATGCTCATGTCGTCGTTTTCCACAACCTGGCCACGTTCTCTTCCCCTCCTCGTTTCTACCGCCTTGACCTCGCCCCGTGTACCGGCCAGTAGACGATTGTATGCCGGGTCTATCACAACGGCATGCTGAACATCGTTCTTATTGACTACAGATGATGCTGCCATAGCTTGATTGAATTCTGTTTCAAGCTTTTCGACATCTGGCGAGTTCTTCAGTTTCGCTCTCATAAGTTGCGCCCGCAGTCGGTTGAGGGTTGTCTGGTCCACAGCTTCGGGTGGTTGATGGGTTTCCATCTCAACAGGTCGACGTGGGGGCGGCGATCTACCGGCATTTTCGTCTATCGTCGTATGCCTCGGGCTTCGTTCCAACCTCTCTTGATATAAATCTCCGATTGGCTTTTCCTTGATGACGTATCCCTTTCCGTAAAGCCTTCTTCTCTCCAGTTCTTTCTCTTCTTCTCGTGCCTCGTCGAACTCCTGTAAACTGCCGTACCGTTCAATGGCCACTTCATCGACCGGCCGATCGCTTTGTTCGGCCACTGTGTAAACTGCGCGAAGCTTTGTCATCCTCCACTGGGAGGCTTCGTCTCCGAAACAGTAGCTCGCTGCACTATCTGCTTGCGTCCGAAGCTCGTCGAACACTTTGCCGTCATTGAGTTGTTGCAGTGCTTCTTTGTTTAGCTCCCTTTCCGAGACCTGATATTGTGCGTCCTTCTTTTGTGACGAGGGCTGCTCTTTTGTCCGGCAGTGCATGTAGTCGATATCAAGTGCGGAGGGATTCAACATCCAATCGTCTCTTTCAGGCGCTCGTGTGTCCCGTTTCTTATTTTGAGGCGAAAGCATTTCGTTCTCGAGAGGCTTGAGCGCGCAAGCGATTCCATCTGTCGCGTTCAGAGGATCCGGTCTCGAATGTCTTTGACGTTTTCTTCCATGGATACCGTCATCTTCCGATTCAGACTCATGAGAGCTTCCATGTCGATGCCTATGCCGGTGCTTATGTCTATCCGAGACACTGTTGCTGCTGTGCCTGCTAGTATGTTCATTTCTGTGGTGGTCTCGGTGATGGTGCCGGTGGGATGTTTCTTTGCTTCGGGACTCTGGATTTTCTCTTTCGGCCCTTTCCCGAGCCAGATCTTTTTCAAACTCTGCAAGCCCATCCATTTCGGCGGCTGGCTGTAAATACGGCCGATTTGCGAATGGGATGAGGTGTGCTCATTTCGACTGCCCAGTTTTTGTTCATTGTTGGATCACGTGACATCCTTATCCGCTCTCGTAAGGCAAATTGAATCTCACAGCATCCGCCATCAGAGAAGTAGTTCGCGAGCGAACGGGATTGCATTTAACTAGATGATCACATACTACCTTGTACTTTTGCAAGATATCTTGGAATTGATTTGTTCTTATGTGCTTATGTAGGCTTTAGCTACAAGGCTGCCAATAAAAGGACACAGCAACTACTCCGTATATTAGGTTGCGTAGTCTATAAAGGGTAGCATTCACTGTTGCCTCGTATACGGGGTGATCTGGCCCCCTTATTCTCTTTATCTCGATGTTTGTAAGCAACGGGCCCTGTCGCTTAGACTTTCAATGCTTTATCAGGCGCCCCAGGTTCAATACAGGCTTAGACAGAGTAAAATCGGCAACCCCTCAATGGCGAAATGGCCGGCCCCGCCGTCGGAATGTGATTAGTGAGAGATAAATTTTAATAATTGGCTAAAGAGCTGCTGATGGCAGTCGTCATCGCTTCGTTGCTCTAACAAACCGTTTCCAAGGCCTCAAGCATCGACTTTGCAGCATTTCCATTATCCGGCATCACTCATCTATTTACATTGCATATCGAAAGCAATGTCATTTGATAGCGGCTCACAGCAGTCTGTATTACAGCACCATCTCTCACAACAGTCAGAGGACCAGTCAGCACACACTGGCGATGCCTTTTCTCCCGAAACATACCGCTTTCCGACGCATCGGTTGCGAGCTCTGCAGGACCCAAAGAAGAAACCTCTAGTTCTTGTTGTTTGTGGTTCTTTTAGGTACGGCGGCCCTGTGCATCTTGTGACTAGCTGGGGGAGACCGAGGCATTTACTAACATTCGGCTTCTGCAGTCCTATTACCATCATGCGTAAGGATATCTCTTCCTCCGAGGGGTATTGATTCGTTGTGAAGTTATTGTGGAACAGTTTCTGACACCATCTGGATAGATCTCCGCATGTGCGAGATGGCCTTTGACTGGGTGCGTATGGTAGAGGACGCGTACGAGGTGGTGGGCATGTACTTGTCCCCTGTGTCCGGTAAGCTTTCTGTTTATCCCTTGCTCGCATATCGGTGTAAACAGCCGCCTTTATCGATTTAACGCTTACCATGGTTTTATCAGATGCCTATAAAAAAGCAAACCTTGCGGAGGCAAAGCATAGGTGGGTCACTCTCCTTTTTCAGTGAGGTGAGAGGTCACTCTGCTGACTGTATATCAGAGTTCGCATGTGCGAATTGGCTGTGGAAGACTCTACAAACTGCGTTATGGTGGATCGGTGGGAAGCCACTCAACCCCGTTATGTGCCTACAGCTCAGGTTCTCGATCATTTCCGCTCGGAAATTAACGAGGTCCTGGGTGGCATCACAGATGCCGAAGGCCGGTCGAAGAAGGCCGCACGCGTGGCTCTTTTATGTGGTGCCGACCTAATGCAGTCGATGAGTACACCGGGTCTGTGGAGCCCTGCTGATCTGGACCGCATCTTGGGCGAAGGTGGTCTGTATGTGGTAGAGCGGCATGGCACCGATCTTGAGGAGGCCAAGGAAGCACTCAGCAGGTGGACAGACAATATCTCTGTGATCCCACAGGGTGTGCCAATAGATCTGTCATCCACCAAAGTGCGCCTGTTTTTGCACAAACAGATGAGCGTACGCTACTTCGTGCCGAATCCGGTGAGTTGGATCGGAGAGCTTTATATGTTTGTACCCTACAAGGCACTAACAATTCCAGGTTATTCAATATATCACTGACAACGGGCTATACGGAACGAGCAAAGCAGAGCCAGCTCAGGAGATACATCCGGATGCCGGAAGAAGTGCTGGTGGCGCCAACCTCTTTAAACACGCCTGAGTTGAAGATATCATATATCGCTTCAGATGGCGAGTGGGTGTATGAAATACCTGTCTGAATACTCTGTTTAACGAAATCATACATTTTGCGGTCGCATATTTTCAGCGTTAATGGGGGTTTTAAGGGTGAACTGGATACCTTTATGTCTTGCTTTTTGGCTCTCTTTTTGGAAAATTGTATTGCTTTAGACGAAAAATACGCAGCATTGTCGTACCCTCATTGTTTACTTAATTGCATCGATAGTTTATGTTATATTTGTTCATAAAGCTGGTTTTCAATTCGACATAAGAAAGCTCTCATACTCCGTTCCGTACTTACGTGCCACAATATGGGTCGGCCGCCAGTTGATGCGTCACGTGACCTATGACATGCTCTAATAAATTATTCTCACCTTCAAATAAAACTTCTGTATTATCCTCACAACAAACTCCCACTCAAATATTGTCACAGCAAAAGAAAGTAGACGAAATTTCAACCATGGCATCCCCCACTACAGCGAAGCAGCCAGTTTCCATCGTCTGCGTTGGAATGGCAGGTGGGTTGAGCTCTTCGGGATGAGGCAGACCCCTGCTCAAAGTTTAGCATGCCTGACAAGACGATGTACACAGGCTCTGGAAAGACAACTTTTATGCAACGCATAAACGCGTATCTACACAGCCAGAAAGAACCTCCATATGTGATCAACCTCGATCCTGCCGTTCTGAACGTGCCGTTCGATAGTAATATCGACATCCGTGACAGCGTCAACTATAAAGAGGTCATGAAGCAGTATAACCTTGGGCCAAACGGGGGCATTCTGACGGCCTTGAATCTGTTTTCTACAAAAATTGACCAAATTCTCAATCTTCTTGAGAAACGAACATCGCCTGACGCATCCGAGCCAGGAAAGCCGCCCATTAAACACATCTTGGTGGATACACCTGGGCAGATAGAGGCTTTTGTGTGGTCTGCTTCTGGAACCATTCTGCTCGAATCGCTCGCCTCGTCTTTCCCTACAGTCATCGCATACATAATCGACACACCACGCACAGCCAGCACTAGTACTTTTATGAGCAACATGCTGTATGCGTGCAGCATCCTTTACAAGACGAAGCTCCCTATGATATTGGTGTTCAACAAGACAGACGTCAAAGATGCCGCTTTTGCAAAGGAATGGATGACGGACTACGACTCATTTCAGGCTGCACTGCGTGAGGAAGAAGACAGAAACGCATTTGGTGGCGGAGAAGGTGGCGACAGCATGGGCGGCAGTGGATACATGGGCAGTTTGCTGAACAGCATGAGCATGATGCTAGAAGAGTTCTATGCCCACCTCAGTGTTGTCGGAGTGAGCTCGATGACGGGGCAGGGTGTGGAGGAGTTTTTCCAAGCTGTGGAGGAGAAAGCAGAGGAATTCAAGAGGGATTACCAGCCAGAGCTGGAGCGACGACGGCGCGAGAGAGATGGCCTGAAAAAGGCGGCACGGCAGAAGGAGTTGGACAAAATGATGAAGGGACTGAACGTCGGGTCGGAAGAGGGTGGTTCGCGAAATAGCAGGGCCGAGAATGGCGACGACGACAATGGCGACGCGGGTAGCCTCGGGAGCGACAATGACGGAGAGGAGTCGGATGATGATGATGCTGACCCTGATGAGGAGTATGACCGAGAGGGGCTTCAGTCCAGGTATGAAGCAGCTTTTGCGGAGCAGAACGACCTGACTGCGGACAACGCCAGCTTCGCCAAGTATCTGCATTCGCAAAGGTAGCATATAGATTGACACAAAAAACATACGGCGGTTATCATGGTTTCACGACCCAGGCATAATATCATATACCCAGTGTAGTATTCGAAGATACAGCAAATTCAGGCACCACAATCTCTAGGTTGAATCCTTTCAACTCCATGGCCAACGGGGAATTTCAAAACACAAATACGAGTCGTACACGGGCGCAGCTCAGAGTTCTAGGCGAACATTGCTATCTTGCCTCGAACTGGACCATTCTGTATTCCCGCACGGGCGTCATCAGTATATTGCGCTGCCTGCGTGACAACAAGCTTGCGTACCTCTTGGTGCGCTGCTTGTAAAGCACGCGCCCCCCACACTCCTTGCATCGTACTGGGTCCGTATGCCGCAGTGTGTTCTTGATACCGCAGTCTGCACAGAGGTAATTCATCTGAGCACCTTCCGAATTGGAGTCTTGGCCGTAAGCCTTGGGTGCGGAAAACGACTGGCTTTGGGTGGATGACGTGGGTACCACGTATTGCTCGCGTGATGCCATGGTGTTCTGTTTGTCTTCGCTGTTGCGTGTCTTGATGGTGTGCCGTTGATTGCTCAGTGGGGATGGTCAGGCGCTGTAACGACGATGCTAGAGAAAGGACAGTGCAGAGCGGCGAACTTCGAAAATTTGTATTGTCGCGATATGGCTGTTTTGTTCTGGTCTACCCCGTACACCGCTTTTGATAGGCGCATAGTCACGTGGTAATTCTTACCGCCTCCCCACAGAGCGTTTAGGTACGGAGTACTCCGTACAGTGAGTGGATCAACGAGCTTAAACTCTGCTCTTCACCTCGGGGGCTTCCTCTTCTTAATCTGTTCGATCGTCTTTGCTTTCTTTTACTAGTTCTGGTGTGAAACCCGATGGAAACAGACGGTCTACTCTACGTCCCAAGATAGGGCACGATATCGCAGTCGTCGTTCGTATCGAACTTTTCATATCGCGCCAGAAGCTGTCCGCCGCGCCACGTTTCGGCGCGGCGCAACGCTCCTGGGACATGGACGGATCCTGGGCCCGGCAGCGCCTCTGCCCAGTGACCGAGCTGTGCTGCCGTCAAATGGGCGCCCTGTGGCGGGAGACGGTCGGTCGAGGCACCGCGGCTGCTGGCCTCCGTCATTGTGTTCTGGGCGCCGAGCAGGACGGTGGCCACATATGCGTCGTCGGCATCCCGGGTCTTTGCGTGTTTTTTCGTCTTTGGCGGCACTTCAGCCTGCGGCACAAAGTACACCTTGCGCAGGCCGACCGATTTGGGCAGATACACGTCGCCGGTGTTGGCAGTGGTTGTGAGCAGGCTGTCGGGCAGACCTGTGTACAGAGGCACGCGCATGACGTGTAGGATGCGCTGGTTCTGGGCTATGTACAGGTGCTGCGGCGTCCATGACAGGGTGACGGGCAGCTGCGAGAGGCTGAGGCGGGCATCGGGCGAAAAGAACATGTCGAGATCGACGGCGAGGCGGTGGACAAGACGCGGAGGACTGCGCTCGAGCTTGGCGTGCGAGAGGCGATACGTCGATAGCTGCATGCGCAGACCCATCCTGGCAGTCGTGTTGCCGTCCGTGTCGGGCTGCCGCGCCGTATAACCGTGCAGGGCCGCCAGGTGCAGATAGCGGCCGCAGGTGGAGAAGCTGGCCTGCACGGAGATCTCGCAACTGGCCGGGTAGTTGGAGCTGAGGATGCGCGAGAAGTACGTCTTGTGGGTGTAGTGCACAAACAGGATCTCGTTGCCGCCCAGAGGCCACACCAGCAGCGGACGAGTCGGGTGGAAGACGGGAGGCGAGGCATAGAGCGACCAGGCGGCGCGTCGAAAAAAGTGGAAGACCTGCTCGGCCGGCCGTCCGTCTTCGTCGGTGCGCACGATGCAGAGACGACACGGCCGCGCCTGTGGCGATGTCTTGGCCTGCCTGGCAGCCTCGGGCACCGTGGTCATGTCCATGCCGGCACCACCGTCGTAGCTTTCTTCGCTGCCGGCACTGGAGTCGCTGCAGGAAGGTGGCAGGCTGTCCACATCTGTTTCGTCGCTGCTGTCGGACGGCTCGACTTCGCTTTGTGACTCGTCTTCTTCGTCGTCGGCCTTGGCCTGGGCCTTTCTGCCGGCCATGATGGCTGATAGCAAGGCCGTGATGAAGTTGCCGCCGTCTGAATCCAGCGATATTACCGACTGTTCGGATTTGACAGAAGCCGTGTCGGGCTCTTGTTCGGGTGCCTTGTCCTCGACCTGCTTGTCAAAGTCGTCGCTGCCGTTGAAGTCGCCGTCTTGTTCGCCAAAGTACTCGTCTTCCGTGTCTGTCTCTCTGTCCAGGTCGTCCTCGACGTTGATCTCCTCGTCGAACTCGTTCCATATGGAGTCGTCTTCGATCTCGTCTGTCATGGCGGCCGTCGAGCCTTCGCTCCACGATTCGCGTGCCGAGTTCTCCTCTGCCGAGTCAGAGTCGAAGTCCGAGTCGAAGTCGTGCGAGTCGTCCTCTGAACTGTTGTCCTCCAGGTCGAGATCGCTGTCGAGTCCATCCTCGAAGACAACGGTTGCCGCTGTCGATTTTCCGGCCTCGCGGCTTCCACTCTGACTGTCGCTCTTCTTGCCCCTGTCATCTTCGCTGTCGCTGTCACTGTCACTGTCGCTGTCACTGTCACTGTCGCTGCTGTCGCTTCCGTTGCCACTCTTACTGCTGGCTCCAGGCGGAAATATCGACGTCTCGTCCACTTCAGTAATGCGGCCACGCGAAGTAATGGCAATGTAGTTTCCCTTCCGAGCAACGTCTTCGGCAAACTCCACGTCGTATCTCTGGACATCTTCGGCCTTGAACTGGAAGTCCTCATCTCCGCGATAGATCTCAGCGCCAACGCGAACAAGTGTTCCGCATCCCGAGACGGTCATCGGAGCGACCGTTGTGGTCGGCCTATGCTCTGCCGACCAGTACTGCTTGAGGCTGGCAGATGACACCGGCAGCTCAAACGTCGCGGTCAGTTTCGGCCGGTTGCCAGAACGGATAGACCAGCGCTCGCACAGCAGCCGAAATTGGCTGCCGTTGCTCCCGGGCCTGACAGACATTAGCCCTCAAACGATTACAGAATTCGACAAGGGAGAGACACACGCCACGTCCAGCTTGAAGAGCCGCAGCTCGGTACCATCAGCGTTGAGCCCCTCTGCCAGATACAGGCTCTCGCCACGGCGTTGCACATCCGACTTCTCCAATACGAAACTCTTGACACTGCTCGGACAGCTGTGCAAGAAGTTGGCCTTGCCCAGGCTGCGCCACCAGCAACGGTGCAGCTGTCCAGGGTACAGACCGCGGATGGCCGAGACCTGGTCGAGATAGTAGCCCCATTCGCCAATGGCCACGTGGTACTGGGCGAGGAGGCTGTCGTTCCGGCCTTCCTTGCCATCCTTGTTCTCTTTGAACCAGCTGGGAAAGACGCGGACTAGGTGCAGGCCCGAGGCGATGTCCTGCGAGTGGTTCCAGAATACAAACTGGCCTATGCGAAAACGGCTGAGTCAGCATGGGGAAGCCAAGAAGCATGGGGAAGCCAAGAAGAAGGCATCGGGAGGTCAAAGACATACCACCGACAAGAATGCTCTGTACCTGCATGCAAGTAAAGTAGTGGGGAGATCGCACGAAACTCTCGACGTCCTTGCACAGCTCGGGCGAGTAGGGTAGGTCGTCCATGTGTCGGTACCAGTATTTGGCGCAATAGCCGAGCAGGGGCTGGCTGAGGATGTCCTGTCCGCAGGCCGTGACAAAAGTGCCGCTGCCCTTAAGAAGTAGCTGGCCGTAGCGCGGTTGCTGCAGGTATTTCTTGCAGGCATGGGCCAAGAAGGCGGGCGTGACGCGGCCGCTCTCGTCGAAGGAGAAGATGCAGGGGTTCTTGAGCAAAAAGCTGCGGATGGAGCCGTGCGAGAGCGTGCACAGCTCCTTGTGGACGCGGCCGGTGACGACCTCTTCGACACGGACCAGCGGTGCGCAACTGTCGAGGAAGTTGCGGCGCGAGAAGGCGAGCGGCTCGAGGTTCTGGCCGGCCGGCAGATCGGCCATGTCCAACGCCTCCCACAGCTCCTCGAGAAGCAGCGGCCGCTTGGCGTAGATGAGGCAGGAGAAGACCTTGCTGTGGTGCCAACAGTTAGCCCAGCACCGAAACTGCAACACATGCACCGGGTACACGCCGCACTCACACCAGGAAGCCGTGCTGGCTCGCCTTGAGGCTGCGGATCTTGCGGCCCAGATAGTCCTCGAAGCCACCGGGCAGACCAGAGTCGAGCGTGGCCTGCAGCTCGCGCATAGAGACGGCGGCGCTGGTGGCGTCGAGCATCATGCGTGCCCACAGAAAGTTGCCGTTGACGTGGCGCTTGAGCGACTGCAGCACGGCCGTCTTGGCCTCGTCGTCGCGCTCCTCAAAGTCGGGCGAGTGTAGCGCGGCGGAAAAGAGCATGGCAATGTCCTCGTTGTTGGTCGCGGCCGTCAGCTGGATCTGCTCAGCGCCGGCCAGCAGGTCGCGCACCTTGCGGCGGTCCTGCGAGCTGCACCACAGCTTGAGGCTCGAGCCAGGCTGTTGTGCCACCTCCAGGAAAAAGGCCACGACGTCGCTGGCCGCCTGCCACCGCTCGCTGCTGGCGTACTCCTCGTCCAGGCCGTCCACCAGCAGGTACGCCGTTTGCGTCTCGGCCACCAGCGCCTGGATGAAGCTCTTGAGGCTCTGCACCGTCGCCGGCCGTTGTGCCAGCCCGTATATCTCGTCTGATAGCTCGTCCTGCGTCAAGTAGTACACCTCGTGGAAGAACTGGTCGGCAATGTGTCGGTACAGCTGCAGCAGCCGCTCGTTCTCGTCGAAGCTGAAGTACTGCACCGCCACCGCTGCTGCCTGGTGCTGCTCTCCCTGTTCGCGCAGCATCCGTGTTGCGTTGGCACAGGCCACCGACTTACCCACGCCCATGCCGCCGTGCAGCCAGAGCACGTTGGACCCCGAGCCTGGGTCTCGCCAGCGCTGAAAGTGCGGGTCGTGCGCCAGCCAGGTGCCCGTGCCGGCCAGCAGTGCGCTCTCGTGCTGGTACTGGTGCCGGTTGTTGCTCTCGTTCAGCTCTACGCCTCCCGTGATCCAGTGGCACACGTCTTTCTTTCGACGCGCTGCTTAGTCAGCAATGGTCCAGCGACCGCATCGTCAAGCAGATGCTCACCTTCGCGCTCCTCCTTCTGGCCGTCCAGGATCTGTGCAAGCACCAGGCCGGCCTTGCGGTGCTCTGCTACCGCGTCCTCGTGCTCGCCCCGGCGGATGCGCTCCTGCACAATCGGAACCAGCTTGGCAATGCTGTTGCTGTTCTCGGCAATCTCATACAGGATCTCGTCCAGCTTGGACGTGGCGAACGAAGTCATCGAGGCTGCTACCAGCACAAGCCCAGACGCCTTGCACTGCGTCTCGACCCGCACCCAAAACCGGATCACGGCCAGGTATGACTGTGTCAGCAGCTGCTGCATGTCCGTTGACGACATGAAGAGCTCTTCGTATTCCTTCATCCGCCGCAGCTCGCGGCCCAGGCGCTTCATCTGCTCTTCAATCCTATCCATCAGGGTGGAGTATCGGCGGAAGCACTGCTCGTCAGCGTCGCCGTGGCCTCTGCGCTTCTGTCCGCCTGACCTCTGCTCATACCTCGAGAACGACCTTCATTCCTCCCCAGACAAGAGCCGTGGGCATAGGATCCGCCTGGCCTGCGTGTGTTAGACATGGCCACGATCGTCTCTGCCCCCAGGGAAGCACCTACTGAGACAATCAATCACACCGACATAGTCCAGGATGGCATCGAATACTGGGCGCACCATCTTCCGCGACATGCGGTTCTGCAGGCTATCCGCCTCCATCTTCTGCATCAGCTCCTGCACATCCTGGGCCTTGACTGCGCTGCGGTTGCGCAGCACATCGTCAATGAAGCTGGCTTTTTTCTTCTTTGACGGTGCAGTGATGAACTCGCGCACCGCGCGCGAAAAAGCCGTGTCCGTCGCCATGTCCGCCGCCATGTCCGCCTGTGTTGTCGAAGCAAGAGGCTGTCGGGTCACCAGGGGCTGGCGCCTTTTCATCCAGGCCTCTTCTGATATGCAGTGGGCTGGTCGCGTCTTGGCGTAAGCCTGCTCGGCTGCTTGACTGTATTGGGCTGGGGAGGTAGCATCGGCGGTTACAAGTCAGCCCGACGATGTTTTGCATGTCAGAAATGTACATGGCGTCCGGAGCAAACCGGCCGAGATTGGATGTACCCTGCTCTACTTGTGTTTCCCCTGTCAGACCGATCCTTGCGGCTGCATTGCGGCCTTGCATGGCCCGCTCGGGCTGTGTGATATCTTACATGCGTCTTAGTTCAGTTGGCGAAGTCAGCGTGATCCCCATTCCTGCGATGTCGATTATGTCAATCTTGCACTCATAAGCAGATGCCCGCTTCTTCGTCTGAGCAATTGCCATTGTCCACCGTGTCTAGAGGCATATCCAGAGGGTAACAGATATTTCCTCAGCCATGGCAAGCACCGAACTCTCATCCCTCGACCGCCGGCTGCTGCGAGTCGACCAGATCTGGAGCAAGTAAGCACAGTCGGTACAATGCCCCTTGCACGCGGCTGACGGCTGATGCCTCTACAGAAAGGACCGACAATGGCATTTTGTCAAGACAGCCAAGGTCAAGCCGCAACAGGACCGCTTCCGCAAGTACACGCTCGTGGTGCGGCGGGTGATCAGCATCAAAGGCGTGGTCAGAGTCACCGAGGTGGACATTAAGTCGCCGAAGCTAGCCGATGTGCTGCTGGAGATATTTGAGGGCATCGAGGGCATGGAACTGACCAAAAACCCGCCGAGGGTGAGCGAACACCAAACAGGCAGAGCAGATGGGAGAACGCATGGCTAACCATACAGATCGACTGCAACTCGCTCTTCCACGCCTACGAGCATCTCGGCCAACGACTCCAGGACGAAGAGGCCAAGGCCGCACCCGACAAGGAGTTTGTAGAGGACCTCAAGACGGCCCGACAGTTTGTGGAGGAGGAGTTTGGCGGCACGCTCCTCGATCTCCAGTCGCTGCTCGCACACGGCGACATCACGTATGGGCTCTTATGGGCCCTCTTCAAGACGCGCGACGAGGTCTTCACCAAGGAGAATGTGCTGCGCGAGCCGCAGGCGCTGCAGTTCAGCGGAGGCAAATACTACGAGACCCAGACGGGTAACTTTTTCGCCGTTACCGGCCGCATGGTCTCACACGACGGCGTCGACTTCGGCTGGACCAAGTTGGACATCCACATCCCCGATTTCGACGGCACCAAGAAGATCGCCAACCTGGCCATCTTTCCCCTGTCTAGACACCCGGAAGCCGCTACCCTACGCGCTCAGCTGCAGCAGCGCGGTCGTATCTTTGTCGGCCTCATGGACCAGCCCATGTGCCGCGAGTATCACGGCGTTGCAGGCTGTCAGTCCTCCCCGAACCTGTCGCAGCCCGCCGAGGAGCGCTTTTTCGCCTCTGGCCGCATCATGATCGACCCCATCGCCTTCCGCGCCCAAAACCCTAACGACACGCTCATGCTCCTGCCCTGGGTACCCTCCACCATCTCTGCCGCGCTTCTCGCCGACAACGACTTCATCTTCTGCAACTACCGTGCCCTCGGCTTCTCCTTTGCCGCCAAGAAATGGGGTGCCTTCGCTGTCTCCGCCATGACCGATGTCGCCTGGAACCGCTCCGCCTTTGACCGCCTCATCCTTGACGAGAAAAAGCGCCGCCTGATCAGCTCACTCGTGCTGTCACACCGCACCGATGATGGCGCCCTCGCAGACGTCGTCGCCGACAAGAGCAAGGGGCTTGTCGGCCTGCTAAGTGGCAGTCCTGGTGTTGGTAAGACGCTGACCGCCGAGGCTGTGGCCGAGCTCTCCATGCGCCCGCTGTACACCGTCTCAGCCGGCGAACTGGGCACCGTCGTCAACACCGTCGACGAGCGTCTCGGCATGGTGTTGGATATCACCCGGCGCTGGCGCTGCGTCTTGCTTATCGACGAGGCTGACGTCTTTCTATACAAGCGCGGCGAAAACCAGCTGGAACGCAATGCCGTCGTCAGTGTGTTCTTGCGCAGGCTTGAGTATGCCCATCCTTATCCGTATCTCGGACGTTTTCCTGACATAAACAGGTACTTCCAGGGCATCGTCATCCTCACCACCAACCGTCACAAGGAGATCGATGAGGCATTCAAAAGTACGTATCCAGACCTCGGTTTTCGTACCACGCCCTGACTTCGTGTAGGCCGTATCCACTTCAAGTTCCACTATCCTGCTCTCGACAAAAAGGGCCGCCGGGAGATCTGGAAGAATTTCATTACCAGCTTGCCAGAGGAGATTAACAGTCTTGACATCGACGAAGCCAATCTTCTTCGCCTGGCAAAAAGACCTATGAACGGCCGTGAGGTAAGGCAGATATAACATACGGTCGCAGACGACATATGCTAACGGTTTTATTTATCGACAGATTAAGAATGCTATGACCTGTGCAGCGTCTGTCGTGCGTGCAAGTAAGGAACCACTGACGTTTTCTCTATTAATCGACATCCTCGAGTCACTTGTAGATGGGTTTAATGACGACGATGCCGTGCAGATGTAACTTTAATTTAGAAAGATATAGCGGCCGCTTTAAGACTTGTTTCTTGTACATACCCTACCTGTAACGGGCCATGGTCCGGTATATTGCCTCGGCCTTGCCCTCGGCTTGGTACTACACCAACCCCCCCACAGCCTCACCTCTAGCCATAGTCTGCTTAACACGTAGCCCGCCTAACTACGTAAAGAAGCTCGCCGTTAACTCTCACGGGCAGGAGTCAGAGGCCAGTAAGAAGAAGTCTAGGAGTAGGAAAGGGGGGGACTAGGGAGCCAGGGATTTAGTTACTTAAGGAGAAGGGAACAGGCTTGTTTGTGTAGATATCTCTTCTTCTTCTTTAGCTTAGTTATTAACCACTTTGATTTATCTAACAGTAACTTTTCTTATTAGGCTGGATCCTTACATATAACTAAGCTTACTTCTTTAAACCCTTTAAATTTTCTAAACTTTAGTGCTTTTTAATGCGATCCTTTAAAACCTTATGCCCTTTTTAATTTTTCAATGCATAGATTTTATCGATACTTATCTTAGAAACACCTAACCTTAAAGCTTTAGTTTATAGCTTTCATGTGTGCTATAGCGTCTTATTCTAGATTAAAGCACTTTTAAACCTTTTAAAACAAATAACAAAATAGAAGAACCTTCTCTTAACCTACTATAAACCCTCCCTTAAAACAATCCTTTACACCCCTGCCGCTCTTTAACCTACAAGCTGTTTTGCAGCAGCTACTACACTAGAACTAAGAACTAGCTACCTGTCTAGCCGCCCTTAAAGACCCTTGCCTACAACTCCTAGCTTAAAAAACCCCTTTACTTTTTGCTTTTACCTCCGTTACCGCCCTTAGTTTCCGCCTAAATAAAGTCCTTTCAGATATCCTCTGCTTTACTAGTAACTAAAGATTTAAATTAACGGCTAAGCTATTAAGCCCCTTTGTAATACACACTATTTCTTAGTAATAAACCTTAGCGTTTCAAAGGGTTTATATAAGTAGGTAGGTTTTACTATACAATCAAAAGATATGTCTTACTGTGCTTGTCTATTGTGCTTATAGTTCTTCAATGTATTATTACGTAATCCCTGGTCTTATAATCTTTAGGTAGCCTGTGCTCCTATTAGTTCCCGTGCATTTTGCTATATAAGACCGCCTAGCCTTTACTTAGGTTTACCGTGTAATATAGCTATTACATTACCTCCCCCCTTTTATACTTTGTCCTTAAAGTAAGTTTTTCCTTTTGCATCCTTTTTTTTATTGTAACAATGTCGGTTTTATCGAAGTTCTGATCTGTAAGTCATTGTAGTGTTTTTGCTAACTTTATTAATAGTCTTAGTTTTAAAGTTTCTCTTTGCTTGTTTTGTTATGCTTGTTCCTTACTGTGCTGTATAACCGTAGGTTCCTCTCGTTGTTCTTTATGCGTCCGCCGTAGGCGTTTTTGTAACGGTTGTGGAATCTTTATAGGTGCTTATAGGTTTTCTTTCTTTTTCTTCTTTTGCTTATAATAACTTTTTCTTAGTAAATTGTATAACCTAGCAGGATTAGCGCTTAGCCGCTAAAGAGGCTACCGCTAAGGCCAATATAGCGAGGCCGCATTGTAAGCTAGGTAAGAAGTTAGCTTGTTTAGCGCGTCTTTATAAACAGCGTTAGTACTTAAAAACTTGTAGTAGTAAACTAATTTAAAAGGAGTTAACGTCCCTGGATAAGTTAGATGAGGTAGAGCGTTAAAAGCGCAAGTGTGACGGGCTATGGCCCGGTGTAAGTCCTCGGCTCCGCCCTCGGCTCGGAACAACCAGTAGGCCGTGTCACGTGGCCTGTCGCGCGACCCGACCAAACCCAATTGGG